>CM046046.1:19471995-19687983 GCA_025215565.1 Flaveria ramosissima | reverse complement strand
CAATGTGCTCCACGTCTGAGTCACTGTCCTCGTGGCGCCACTTCCTCTTCGCTGGCGCCACATAATCAACCCGGGCCAGATGCCCCAAACACCTCCTGACAGGGGGCTTCACCTGCTTCCCCCTGTAGACCTTCATCCTGCGAGAGTCGTCATCCATGACCTCGAGGATAACAGCGTCCTCCTTCTCCTTCGGTAGGGAAGGAAGCTTCTGATCAATGATCATCTGTAAGAATCTAGGGTACATACAGAAGCCTTCCTTCCCCTTCCCCTCGAGGTTCTCCACCAGTAACTGAATATCATCCTGGAGAAGCTGAACGGATGGTTCAGCACCAACGCTGCGTAAGCGTTCTGGATCTGGTCCGAGAGCTCATCAAATCCACCCTTCCGTGATGCTATACACTTCAGCAGCACGTGGGCCAAGTACTTAAACTGGGGACAGAGGTTACTCTGTTGAGTACCCCGGCGTTGATGTCCCCAGAGTACTTGGCTCTCATGAAGCATCCACGGACAGTGAGGGGGTGTAAACGTGTGGGACACTCAGCATCGTCCCCAAACTGAAGTACTATCCTCAGATCCTCCTCAGAAACGGTGATAGCCTCACCGAAGATCGAGCTCCTGATGCAGTGTGGCTCGGTGGATCGGTCGACTGATGCGCCAGCCCAAAAGGCCTGCTGCACTGATCTGTACGGTGTGCAGGGAGTAGATATAGCATACGCGATCCTGGATCTCTGAAGGAAAGTAATAATGCCAGCAAAGTCGGCTGCATTCCTGGAAGTCAAGTCCAGGTGAGCACAATGTTGTGCTTAGTGCTCATATTCCAATTACCCGCCATCTGTAACACATAATAACATAAACGTTAGTTTCATTGGCTAAGAGTATAAAGCAACACTTAAACTTTAATAAACATTATCTGTCATGCGATTGGGGATGTACGACTGAAGACAGTCGTGCGACTGAATCATGCGATTGAGGTTCAGACGTGCGATTGACCTCATACGCACGACTGAGTGTGCGACTGGACTCATGCGCATGAACTCTTGTGCGGTTACACTAGTCGTGCGACTGAGTCTCATTCGCATGGTTCAGTCGTGCGATTAAGTGATTCGCACCCTTCAGTCGTGCGACTGAAGTTCATCCGGACGACCAGTCGTCTGTCTCATTTGTTCAGTCGTCCCAAGATCAAATCTACGCAGAACAAGTTTTAACATTCAATTAACCGGTTCTTTAGTGTCGCCTACTCTTCCCTAATAACCTATTTTAACCAATTTTAACATATTACTTAGTTTTAATAGGTTATTAGGGTTTGAAGTTCGCGGTTCGCCTTGTTACAGTCGTATTCATCAATTAGGGTTTCATTTCTATCTGATTTCGATGGAATAAGACTTCAATATACCTGTAATATGATGAGCGAACGTTAGAATCACAGAATCAGCTAGAAAAATCAAACAGAGAAAAATTTGGGCAGAGTAACGGTACTATATGCGATTTAGGGCGATTTTGCGAATGAGGAGTCTCTGCGACCGACTCCCCTCTATTTATATCCACTCAAGTTCCAATCGTGCGACTGAGTTCATTCGCACCTTTCAGTCGTGCGAGTGGGACTCAGTCGTGCGATTGGGTCAGTCGCCCTTCTCCAGTCGTCCGACTGAAGTTCAGTCGTGCGACTGACTCACTCGTTCGCATTTAAGCATCCGATTGGACTAATCGTATGTTCCATTCGTGCGAATGGACTTCATTCGTATGGTTAGACCATACGTATGGTCCATTCGTGCGAATGGGTCATACTTAGTTAATTTTTCTGCTATTTTTTCTTAATTTATTTTTATATTATACCTTTAATTTTATATTATTAACAGATGAACTATTGATCATCTCAGACATGATCCTTTTAATCTAGAAAACACATTGATCACCTCAGACGTGATCCTTTAACCACTTTGGTCACCTCAGACGTGACCCTTTTAAAAATACTTTGTCACCTCAGACGTGACTGATATAACTTTTCAAAGAACATATGGTCACAATGGTCTCAGACATGACCCTTTTAGTGAGTTTATTCCTTCTGATTTTCCTGATGTAGCCCGACACTGACTCAAGTTAAAACTTAAAACAAACTAACTAATTTAAGAATTTAAACTAATTACATAATCAGACATATTTTGGCTTTTTGTGAGAGATAAATCCAGAGATTGATATCTACGGGATTTGGATCGGGAGTAGATAGCTTCAACTTAGGTTGATCACATCTGGACCAATTCAATTTTTGGAATCATACAGGCAATTCAAATCATTTGGGACTCGTTATAAAACCTTTTGATGCTCAAGTTCTCGGGTTCATCCAGAGTCGTTAGCAACATAAGGAAATCATACTGAAACTCTTAGATTTCACATTGATTTGGACCTTTGAGAATGTAGCCACAATGATTGTCAGTATGTTTGTCCACTTAAATCCATACACAGACTTTTGACACAGACTGGTGACTTATTTAGGTTTAATTATTTCAACTAACACTTGTGGATCCCACACTTATATGGTAATCAACATCCTCAGGAGCTTTTGAGCGGTCTACGGGGTATTACAAGAAGAGACTATTCTTAGAGCTTTCAAAGAGAAGCCTGTCCTCAGGTCAGTGCCATCGCACAGCAGAGAGGCGGCAAACAACAATGAATTCTAGAATATCTAGGTTATGCTTATCCTCAGGTCAGTGCCATCGCACAGCAGAGAGGCACATAACCTATCTCCTTGTTAGAGCAGCTTATTTTATTTTGCACAAAATGCACCAACAACATAAGTCATTAGCTTTATTGCATTTGTCTTTCATTTTTTTTCTTGCTTTGCTCTAGTTATGGTCATCCGCACACATTTGTGGCGTTTATTGCTCATTACCCCTTATTGGAATATTGTTGATTGTGTTAACCAGTGATAAGATGGACGCCCACAGTCAGTTGAACACTTTAGTTTTATCTTGAAATCACCAATCCGGTCTAGTGTCTATTGTGTTGAATCTACCAACATATCATATATGGTCTAGCAGCCTCTAAGTCTACTTTCTTTGTGTCACCTTAGGAGTTGCCAGTTTTCTATCATCTTTCCTTTTAGTATTGCTTAGACTACACAGATTTATTACTTTGAACTTTTGCATATTACTAACACTTAAATTTTAAAGTCCCTCTTGATTTGTTCCTGTGTACTATCATTTTCCAAAGGTATTGAATCGGTATCACAGATACAATCTACCTTATTTCAGCTGCTACTCCTTCTCCCTCATTTTTTTTTTTTTTTTTAATGTTAACTTGCTGACATATTCTCCCCCTAAAATACTAAAATCATTTCTGGTTTAATTATTTTAGGATTTTAATAAACAGCAAGAGAACATGAGTTTAAATAAAATAAAATCAAAAAATAGACAATCAATAAAATAAAATAAAATTTAAGTACACGACATCGGACTACACATTTTCATCATCAGGAATTACCTCACTTTTCTTTTAACACCGTTGACCTCTAATAAATATTGAAAACGTGGTTTATCAAAGGCTTTAGTATAGAGGTCAGCGCGTTGAAAATCAGTATTAATTTTAACCACATCAATTAAGTTCTTTTCAAAACAATCTCTTATGAAATGGTATTTAATACCGATGTGTTTGGTCTTAGGATGTTGGACCGGATTTTTAGTTACTGCAATTGCAGCAGAGTTATCAACAAAAATAGGAGTAGATGAGAATTTTAAACCGTAATCCCGCATTTGCTGTTGAATCCAGATGATTTGAGAACAGCAACTTGCAGCAGCAACATATTCGGCTTCACAGGTTGACAAGGCAACCGATGTCTGCTTCTTACACTGCCAGGTAACTAATCTTCTCCCAAAGAATTGACACCCTGCTGATGTAGACTTGTAGTTCATCTTGCAGCCCCCGTAATCCGAGTCACTATACGCGGTAAGCTCAAAGTCATCATCATGAGGGTACCACAATCCAAGTGTGGGTGTACCCTTCAGATAACGAAAATCCTCTTGACCCCGATCAGATGGTTGACCTTTGGTTTAGCCTGATATCTTGAACATAGACATGTAGCATACATAATATCAGGTCTTGAGGCAGTGAGATACATGAGGGATCCGATCATTCCTCGGTACATAGTGGCATCTACTAGATCTCCATTATCATCCGGTGCTATATCATGATTAGTAGCAAGTGGAGTCCCAGCAGCAGAAGCATTCTCCATGTCAAAGCGACTGAGAATGTCTCCTACATACTTGGTCTGATGTAGAAAGATCCCATTAGGTGTTTGATCCACCTGTAACCCGAGAAAGAACTTCATCTCCCCCATGGCACTCATCTCAAATTCTTTCTTCATTACTGCTTCAAACTCTTTACATAACTCTTCGTTCTTTGACCCGAAGATTATGTCATCAACGTATATCTGTACAAGCAGTAGGTCGCCATCCTTTTCCTTAATAAACAGTGTACAGTCAATTACTCCCCTGCGAAAGCCGTGTTTCACAAGATGAGTTGAGAGTTTCTCATACCAAGCTCGAGGAGCTTGATGAAGCCCATACAAAGCTTTGTCGAGCTTGTAGACTCTATCCCGATGATAGGGATCTTCAAAACCCTCTGGTTGACTTACGTAGACTGTTTCTCTGATTTCCCCATGAAGGAATGCACTCTTTACATCTAATTGGTAGACTTTGATCTTCATGTACGATGCATAGGCAAGGAAGATACGAATAGCTTCCATCCTTGCCACGGGTGCAAACACCTCATTGTAGTCAATTCCCTCGACTTGGCGAAAACCTTGAACCACCAGTCGAGCTTTGTTCCTGATAATGACCCCTTGGTCATCCTTCTTGCATTTTAGTACCCATTTAGTGCCAATGACTTTAGCACCTTTAGGTTTATCAACCAGTGTCCATACACCTAACTTCTTAAACTGCAGAAGTTCTTCTTGCATGGCACTCACCCACGCCTCATCATTGAGTGCTTCACTGACATATTTTGGCTCAACCTGCGAGACAAAACATCGATAGGCACCATCATGAATGTAACCTTTCTCCATAACCGAGGCGTAATCAGCTGAGTACAACTGATTTCGGGTTTGTACTCCTGATCTGACATCTCCAATGACATTGTCAAGGGGATGATAAACATTTAGTCGTGATCCTGGAGTAGTAGGAACAGCTACCTCAGAGCCAAGATTATGAACATTTGGTTCTGCATCTGAGGTAGTTGGAGTTTGAGGTTCTGAAGTCGAAGGTGCATCACTCGTAGATGCTTGTGGACTTGCTGGAACTGGAACCTGTTCCTCCTGACTGTTCTGGTCATCTTCTTCAGCTTCATCTTCAGAGGAGGAGTCACTGTCGTTGACTACTCCCCCTGACTGAGTAGATGATTCTCCCTGTGTGCTAGATGGTGTATTCAGAATATCATACATCATCCTAGTTGCTAGCTCATCATCCGAGGGAGAGAGAGGTATGTTGAAGGATTTGAAGAATCCATCATAATCGAAGAAGTAGGCAGGTCCTTTTCCTGTAGGTGGTGTGGTATCTCTCTGAACGTCGACATTACACCACACTTCTACAAGACCCGTTGAGTTATTGTAAACTCGCTTATTCGGTATGTTGTATCCTAGAAAGATTCCTTCATCTGCCTTCTCGCTGAATTTTCCTTCTTGCGTCTTCTTCAGAAGTGTACATGGCGCGCCAAAAGGTTCAAGATACTCCAAATTCGGTTTGCGTCTTTGTAGTAGCTCATAACATGTCTTTCCGTGGCGCTTGACTATTAGGACTCGATTCAGTGTATAACATGCATTTGCTACTGCCTCATTCCAGAATTGGATAGGCAGTTTCGAGTCCGCAGCATAGTCCGTGCAGTCTCTATCAAGCTTCTATTTTTCCTCTCAGCAACCATTCATCTGAGGCGTGTATGCTGAAGTGAATTGATGAACAATCCCTTTTCCTTGCAGTATGCCTCCATCCATTGATTCTTGAATTCGGTCCCGTTGTCTGAGCGTACTTGTCTAACCTTTAGCTTGTAGAGAGATTCCAGAGTGGTGACTAATTCCTTGAATGACTCAAATGTTTCTGATTTGGATTTCAGAAACATTACCCAAGTGAACCTTGAGTAGTCATCAGTGACCACAAAACAGTACAGATCGCCTGCAATGCTCCTTGTACTGACTGGACCAAACAGATCCATGTGAAGAAGTTCAAGAGGAAGTTCTATTGAATGAACTTTCTTTTCCTTATGAGACTTCTTTGTCTGTTTGCCTTTCTTGCAAGCTACACAAAAGTCAGGAAGTTGGAAGTTCTTGACATTTACTCCTCTCACTAAGTCCTTCTGAATCAAGTGATTCATCTTCCTTTGACTAATGTGTCCCATTCTCCTATGCCAGGAGATTGAGTCCTTCTCAGTAGCTTTAGATAGAAAGCACTGCACCTCTTGATCCGTTGGAGCAGCTGTTGACAGATCCAAGACATATAGATCCTTATATCTTGAAGCAGTCATCAGAACTTGATCCTCTGGAATCATAGTCTTTCTTCAGCACGTAACACTTGTTGTTGTCGAAGATGACTTTAAATCCTTTATCGCAGATTTGGGAAACAGAAAGCAAGTTATTTTGAAGTTGTTGAACGTAGTTCACCTTATCAAACTTCACTTTCTGATTTCCCACTTCTCCCTGTGCTGTGATGTATCCTCCCTGTTTCCTGCAAAGGAAACATGCCCTCCTTTTATTTGTTTGACATTTGATAAAAGGGCTCTATTTCCTGTCATGTGCCTGGATGCTCCGCTGTCTATAATCCACGTGTTAGTCTCAGCGCTATACCGAACACCCTGCACATATCAAGTAAATGTATTAGTTTAGGTTAGGAACCCAAGCCTTTACTGTCTTGGGTTTCCCAGAGGCATCACACATCATAAACTCTACCCATTGACCTTTAGAAGGTGAGGGTAACTCAGATTCCTTCTTGTCATCAGTATCAGTCACACAGGTAGTCTTCTCTTTCCATAAGCCAGATTTGTGCAATGCCTGTTTATGATAAACAGTCGTCTGGCTTACAGGTTGGACTTTAGGTTCACTAGATCTTCTAGGTGGAGTTAGAGAACTCCTCTTAGAAGACCTAGGTCTAGAGTCCTGAAGATCAATCTTCTTCCTAGGTGTCTGATAGAAAGGACAATAGGAAGCAATATGTCCACATTCTCCACAGTTGTAGCACAATCTGCTATCAACCTTATAGTTTGACTTTCTTTGTGGAGAAATGCGTGACACTTTAGTACATCAATCACTTTAGGTTTTGACTCTTGCATGTTTGATGTTTTCTCTGGTTTAACAAATTTAACTGATTTAACTTGTTTAACTTGTTCAACTTTTTGGTTAACTGGTTTTTGACTTGTAGCATGTGAAAAATTAACATTTGAAGTCTTTTTGGGTTCTGATTTGACTCTGTTTGACCCTGACTTTAAGTTAACTTTTCAAATTCATTTTCCAGATTAACACAAGGCAATTTACCCTTTGCCTTTGAAGTGGCCTCCTTTTGTTTCTGTCCAGATTCAGTAGATGAACATGATGTGTCTGGATCAGTAACAAGAGGAGTGGTCACCACATGATCCTTGATTGGGTTGTTGTTTACTGGTCTAGACTTGGTGTTCATCAAGGTCTCAGGTGGTGGTGGAACCACTTTGTAGCCTAATCCCTCCCCATTATTTCTTCTCTCACTAAGTGTTGAACTATGTGTGAAGAACTAGTCCAACTATGCAGTTTCTGTTTTAAGGAATTAACTTCTACTTCTAGAACTGCCTTTTGTTTCTTAGTGTCCTCTAGGGAGTTTAGATAGTACCTAATGTCATTTGATTGATTAAAGGCAACTACTTCGGTTTCCCTAAGTTGCTTAGTCAATAGGTCTATCTTTTTTTATAACTATGCTCATTTTGTTTTAGAACTCTATTGGCCTCAGTGCATAGTTGTAAGTCCTTTACTAAGTTATCATTGTGATCTAATAACCTAGCAAATTTTCATCAATGCTATTCCTAAATTTATCACAGTTAGAACAAGCATGATTATTAAACAATGGTCAGTTGTACTTACCTGTGTTGTTTCAGAGGAGTTAGCCATCAACGCAGCATCAGACGTCTCTGGTTCTGGTGATTCTGACTTTTCTGAATCTGACTTGGAAGTTTCCTCCTTTGGTGTGTAACTGACTTCAGCTGCAGTTGTTTTTTTCTTCACTGTGTGACATTGCTATATCAACTGCTATATCACCTTCACTCGCAGAATCATCATCAAGATCTTCAACACTGGCAATGTTGGATTCTGGGTTGACAAATCTAAAACTCCAGTCCTGTCCTTCATCATCATGAGCAGTCAAGGCTTTTGGGTCCTTGTTTGATGAAGTAGAACTAGAGGCTTGCTTGTCTTGGTGAGTAAAGGATGAGAACGGGTTCCCATTACCCGTCTTCTTTGGTTTGACACATTCCCTCTTGAAGTGCCCTTTCTCTCCACAGTTGAAGCAAGTCACCTTGCTCTTGTCAAAACCAAAGTGGTATCCTTAGTAGCTATCAAGTTCTGTCCAGTCTTCTTAACAAACTTCTTCGCCCTTCGGACAGCGCTAGCTAAGGCCCACATTATATCCATCCTTTCCAGCTCCATTTCATCTACCTGCTCGTAGTCTTCATCTGCCAAATGACAGTTTCCAATCTTCCCAGCCACAAGTCCATCATATGAATGAACTACAGCAGCTAGAAGATCCATATGCTCTCGTGCTACTTCTACGGTCACATTACCGAGATTCTCGGTCTTCAATTTAGTAGCACTTGCTTCTGATCCAATATAATGGGTACATGATGACCCTGACGTGTCTGATCCAGAAGTAGAAGCATGTGAAGGACCTGACGAGCTAGACACAAATGCTGTCTGGAGAGTGCTCCAGAAGTCTTAGCTTGAGGCGTGGCATTGTATAAAGCTGGGTTTTGTGTATATGATGACTTCTGTGCTCTATACTTCATCCTTAGTGCTTCTTCACGCAGTCTAAGAATAAAGTCATTTATATCCAGCTTTATAAGTATACCATTCTGTCTAAGATTAGACACGAATGAGGCCCACTTATCAGGCAATCCATCTGCGAAGTTGCTTACTTTTTCTTCCATAGTTGTTTCCACTCCATGTGTATGCAACTCGCTCATCAAATGGTAGAATCTGTCTATGACTTCATCTAAACCCTCGTTACCAATTGATGAGAAGTTATCGAATTCCTTCTTTAACTCCTTTGCTTTGATTGCCTTTAACGATGCATTCCCATCATACCTTTTCTCTAGCTCATCCCACAGTTTCTTGGACTGCTTGTTCTCTGAGTACTGGTGGAATATATCTTTGGGGATCGACTGAGTTATCATAGCATAAACTCTTTTCTCAGCATTATACTTTACTTTCTGAGCATCAGTCATCCCACTCAACGTTAGTTTCACTCCATCTGCTCCCACCGGTGTACTATACCCTACTTCGATAGCTTCCCACAGATTAGGATCTACTCCATTGAGGTAGATCTCAAAACGTTGTTTCCAGTGAGGAAACTCATCTAAAGTCAAGAGCTTTGGTGGTTTATTGTGAATACCCACCTCACTCTCAAGCAGCAGCAGGTTCTGTATTCTTGAGTCCTTCCCCGCAGTAAAGGCTGACATCTGATCTTCCATGGTTACTAAACTTAGAGTCTAATCAAATCAACTTTAACTGGTGCGACTGAAGAATGCGAATGGTCCTCTCGTGCGTATGAACTCTGCGATTGGTTCAACCGTGCGACTGAACAGGGCGATTGGTTCAGTCGTGCGAATGAATCTGGTCGTGTGAGCTATGCGAACGAAAGGGTTCAGTCGGCCGAATGAGGGTGCGACTAGGTCCAGTCGTGCGAATGAGCACTGCGAATGAGTCTAGTCGTGCGAATGAGCCACTCGTGCGACTGAAGCTGCTGTTTTGCGAAAATTTCTAGGTTTGACGGGTTTCAGCCGTAAAAATTCGAAATTTTGCAAGTCCAAATCGTCTAGGTTCGTAGAAACTGAACTTCAATGAGCAGGGAACGTCCAAGATCACTTTTGATGCAAAAGATTGCGTTTTTCGTGCAAAAACACAAACTTTTATGCAATCTTGATTGAATCAACACGAAATCAAGAGCCAAAGCTCTGATACCACTTGTTAGGACCTGGTATTTGAACGAAATACCGAGTGATTGCGTGTTAAACCAACTCAAATAGTGCGGAATCCTATTTGATTGGCGATCCAATCAGTGAGAACACACGATGAATCAATCAAGAATTGATTACAACGTCAGAAATCGATCAAGAACCGATCTGATGTGTTCTATGAACTTGGAGAACGATTTGGGAGGCTTCTGGACGGCTAGGGTACGTCTGGAGTCGTAATGGGATGAATGCTTACGTTTTCCCACGAATTGGGTCTATTTATAGGTTAGTATTGTTCAATCGTGCGACTGGGCCATAAGTATGGTTCAGTCGTGCGATTGAACCATGCGGTTGATCCATTCGCACGACTGAGTGTTCAGTCGTGCGATTGAGTCAATCTTATGTGTCAATCATACGACTGATCCAGTCTCCTGGTTCAGTCGTGCGATTGATTCAATCGTATGAAGTTATTCATGCGTATGGTCCATTCGCATGGACCATCCGCATGAGAACTTCATTAAGTTAAGTTTGAATGTTCCATTTAATATAACTTAATGTGTACTCATTCAAACATTCATAAGCCCAATTAATTCAATCACAACTCATTAATGAAATATTAAACATTATAAGTAACAACCAATTCATATCATTTCATTAATCACTTACAATTACATCAAAAACAGACAGACAAGTTCATTACATTACAAATCCTGATCTAGGGACATACATGTATCAACATATATCTTTAATGCTTAAAACTCTACGAAATATCATTTAGAATAATTTTCTTCCAAGGTAAACATGGCTTATATAAGTGATGATATAGACAACTTTAAAGACACACATTTTGAAAAAAATTATCTTGAAATTAATTTAAGAAAATCTACTCAAAGCTAGTCATCCCAATAGCTAATACAAGATACTTAAATCTCTATTCATCAAAAGCTTTTGAGAACATATCAACATATTGTTCATTTTTGTTAACTTTTACCAGTTTTGTCAATCACTTTTCAAATTTACCTCTTATCGAATGATACCTGATGTTGACGTGCTTTATCTTTGAGTGCTGCACTAGATTCTCTCTAATAGAGATACTAGTGTTGTTCTCTATATGGATAGGAGTCTCTTTGAAGTTGAATCCATAGTTTAAAATTTGATTCTGAATCCAAAGTACTTGAGCACAGCAGCTTGCAGCAGCATTGTATTCAGCTTCAGTAGTTAATGCAAACACACAAGATTGTTTCTTGCATTGCCATAAGACTATCCTTCCACTAAGGAATTCACATCCCCCTTATGTATACTTTGCAATCATGTGGCAGCCACCTTAGTCACTATATGTATATGCATACATATTGAAGTTATAATTCTTTGGATGCCAAAGTCCTAGTGTAGAACCGGCTAAGGGTGGTGAATACAATCACTCTCATAGTAAGGATAGTGTTAGAACACCTAACAAATCAAATAGGGAACCGGGTTTGTTTAAAGGATACTAAGAAGACAAACAAGTAATGAGACAGAAAAAAAGAACAAGAAGAGATGAATATGGTTTTCAAGAAAGTTGTATATTGCTCTCAAGTTCTTTTACAAATGTTACAAAGCGTTAGATAAAATACGAGAACCTGAAATACTTTATACTACATCCTACAACAAGTTATACTTTTAAATCCAGCTAGAAACACTAATCTAGTCAACAAGATTAATACATTCAAAAGGCAGATTACCTTTTGACTTATAACTATGACATGCAATAGCTCACATCCTAATATATTACAAAAATGATAAAAGGTACAAAATAGAAAGTTACATACTCTAAACCTTAATCTGCAGTTGTTAAAGCATGGACATTTTTACCAACTTATACAAGTTTAAGTTTATTAGAGAAAGCATGTCTTCTCTATCTTTAGAAGAAATCAGTCTTCACTTCATTGGCTTCGCAAGACTTTGTCTTTGAAGCTTTGAAAGACTTCATCTTTGGCTTCAGAAGATTTCATCTTTGGCTTCGGAAGATTTTACACTTCGAATATTTTTCTATGAAGAGTGTAAAACTTCCGAAGTATCTTCTACCTTGTACATAAGTGCATGCATGCTGGAAGCTCTTTTGTTTCTTTGGTTGCATCAGCCTTTCTAATATAACCTTACAAACTCCCCGTAGGCTAATGCTACCAAAACAGAGAAGTTTATTCAGATATTGGCAGTCCTCATTAGGATCAAGACCATTCCTTTCTTCATCAATTAGTCAGGATCCCTCAGACTCTCATAATACCTTGTTATGTCATAGAGATCATGTAGAGGAAGATTAAACATGTCTTGCCAGAAATAGACATCTTGAGCTCCTTGATCTCTTATGACATACCATCTGTCAGAATTCACAACAAAGGTCCAGGACCGGACGGGTCTTCTAACTGCAAGAGGTTGTGCTTGAGTTGGAGTTGGTTGAGCAGCCTCTTCTTGCACTTCCTCAGGATGCTCTAACTCATCCTGAGGTGTGGAGGTGGATGCCTTTGACTTCTTCTTAGATACACTTTTCATGGCCATCCTTATCCTTATCTTTGAAGTCTTTGATCGAGAGGACTGGTCTTCAACACTAGGTTGTTCTGTTGTGTCTCTCTCAGTTGGGCCCTTTTCCTTTATAAGTTCAGAAGGAGAGGGAATAGAACCCTACTATGGATTTGAAGATGAAGTTGACTGAGATGCAGCTCTAGGTCTAGGTTGAGTTGTTTCGGTGGGTTCAACCTTTACCTCAACTTCAGAAGGAGCTTGACTTGGTAGAGAATGCAAGTCAACAAGCTCTCCCCTTTTAATCTTCTGCTTGTTCACACTAATGTGCTCATCCATAATAGATAGAGACATTGGAACAAGCCTCCTTTCAAAGAATCCATACAGCTTCAAGAAGCTCGTTATCCTTTGCCTATCTATAGATTTTGTTTGACTCTTTTGGATGATCGCTCTTGAATTTGCAGCTTCTTCTCTCATCTTTCACTTAGCAGGCTTTTTTCTTTGATAACTTATTGCTCCAACTACTTAAGATACTCGAATTCAACATACTCATATGATTAGGGAAGAAGTGGAAATGCCTAATAGAGGCATGTGGCACTCAGGTAGTTGATCATATTTTGTCTATCAACTTCCTTGCCTACCTGAGGTTGCTCAGTTGCCACAGCCTCTACCTTAGGACTTTCTTGAACTGGGGAGAGGGTAGGGCATGCTTGTATAGCCTTTTCTGCCTTCTTTCTTCTTTGACCTTGAGGAACAACTCTTCATCCTCTACCTCTTTCCTTTCCTTTAACAACTTTATGTCTGCTAGTTCATTAAGTTCCTCTAAAAGGAAGAGAGATGAGTTCACCAGCATTGTAGTTCCTGGTCTCCATGTAGTTTACCCTTGTTGCCCTTACCTCATCATCTTTAGTGTTTGGCCTGGGGGCAGCCCTCATAGAAGCCTCCATGAAGCTTGGAGACCCACTTAAACCCTCTCCCTTTAGTTTCCTCTTCCTCTCTCTCCTCCTCCTCCTTAATCTCTTCAGGAGTCAGTTTCCTTTTCCCTTTGTCACTCACAGGACTTGGTGACTCAAGGTGGAGAGAGTTTTGGCCTTTATTGCCTGATTTAGCAATCAAGCTCTAGCAAGAGAGAGGCTGTGAAGCACCTTCAAGAGATGGTGCCTCAGTGAGGGTAATGGGTGCTGAAGAGGATTCTGTCTCAAGGTTCACATGTTCAACTACTATGCCTTCAGTGAAAGCTTCCCCTTCGAAGCTAATCTTAGATTCCACCTCAACATCCAGTTGACCGATAGTCTTACCTACTAGCCTCTATTTATATAACTTGGATCTTAGCTTGAACTCTTCTAGCACCCTTTTCTTCATTCCTATCTGCTAACCTTGCAGCTTGCCTGTTTTGACTTGGGTTGGCAAGTGGAAGGTCAATCAGATAGGCTCTCATAGAATCTCTTGTTAGAGAAGTTGAAGGTTTCATGTTGCCCCTGATTTCTAGTGATTACCAGAGCTCTTTTATCAATGTCATACCTCCATCCCATAATTGGGTTCTCATAGTGATAAGATGGGTAGGCATAGCTCTGGAAATATCATCCTCAATAGACTCTGTGTAAGTGAGTCCACATTAATATGAACTTAAGGAGGTTGCTGAGTATGAACGGTTTCAAGTGAGGGTGTTGAATCCTTAATGTCCATACTCTGTGAAGAACTCCTAGGTTCTATGATTGCTTGCACTTTATCCCCCTTTTTGGTAGCATCACCCTCTTGCATAAGTGCGATAGGGGTTAAGTCTATCGCATCCACAGGTTCTTGTGTTCATGGTTGAGTCTTTCTTATAGATCTCCCAACTAGTTTTTCCTTGAGATCAAAAATCTCAAGTTGCTGATCATTGACCCTTTTTTGCAAGGTAGTCACATGAGATTCAAAGTGACTAACCATGGAGACTAAATATGTGCATGTTTTAGTCAACTTTTGCACCTTTAGTATCATTCTACCCTCATCTTAATCAGATGAATCATTGGGGGATGAGAGAATAGGACCTAAATCTTCTTCCTCATCACCAGCACTTTGTTATTGGCTGCTGGATTTCTCCTGCACCATGACAGCTTCATGAGAAGTGTCAAGGGGCTGAGTTGCCATGGTTGAGGTCTTAATTATATAATCACTTGCTTAAGTGAGATCCTCTTCCATATGGACCTCCTGAAAAGGTTTGGGGAGATCCATCTCAATGGTAGGTGGATTATATGGGCTAGACATGGGAAAGGTAGTAGTAATAATCTCTCCTTGAGCAAGGGTGGAGAAGAGAGACTCATGGTACTCACTAAATCCCATCTCTTCATCATCATACAATTCTAGGTTGGGAATAAGCTGATTTAGATCAAGAGGCTTAGGATGGTAACTGTCCCTTGAAGGTTGTTCACTAGAGTATTGAAACTCTGAGTGAAGGTTTCAGGCCGTTGTAGGTGTGAGCTCATCAGGCTGAGCACGAGGAACCACAACACTGATCATTTGTGAGATAGGAGTGGTTAGCTCCTCAGGGGAAGTGGCAGCTCTAGTGTCCACTTCCTCCAGCATAGGTGGTGATATGGGGGCGTGCACAATCTGAGTAGCTAATGAAGTGGTTCGTTTTGATTTTCTTTGGTAGGTGATGGTTATTTGTGGTTGCGTGGGTTGTTGTGAAGTAGAAAGTGTAGGTTCAACACTAGCTGGTGTTGCTAGGTTGTCACCTTGTGCAATGAGCTCTAACATATTTGAGAAAAGGGTTGTTTCCACCTATGAGAAGCCCACAGTAGGCTTTCTTATTGTGTTAAAGATGTCGGGCTTCATTTGTCCCAATTTTAGAACCTCATCTGTTCCCCTTAACTGTGAGCCCAGTTCAAAGTTGAGAATGTTCAGGACATATATAGGGAACATGTAATATTCTAAGGAGTCCAAATTTGCAAGTAAATTAGTCTATACAAATTGTGAATACCTGAACTTGAGCCACTAAACCATCCCATGGACTATAAAAGAAAGCTCTTCAGGAATCTAGTCCCATCCTCCATCCTTGTTAGATAAACTGTGAATGACCATATGGAAGAGGTACTTCCATTCAGAGAAGACCTTCATTTTCTTGAAGGTTCTGACTGAGAAGTCACTTTCATAGACCATCTGTCCAAAAGACTGGTTAACATCAGATTTGGGGATAGAGAAATCACCTTCTACATCATCCAGTTGAAGATAAGTGTTTATTAAGGCTGGAGTGATGAAGATTGTCCTCCCTTGCACTGTGGCAGATAATGTCTTCTCCCCATCCATGGTGACCTCTTGGCAAGTCCTCTAGAAGTGCAATAGCTGATCCTCGTAGAGTGGAGGATCTATGGTGAGGGAGGTAAAGTAGTTAGATAGAGTAAGAAAGCGGCAAACCTTTAAGAAACCTAGATCTTTCTTAGAGTCCAATAGAGCAACTTGATTATGTTGCCTCTGAAGGTGAATGGACAAATCGGGTTGGTTTCTGCGGTCAAGGTCGATTTGTGGTTAAATTTAGGTTAGGGAATTTGCAGATGAAGAAGATAGTGAAAGAGGGGGGGAACCATTGAGTTTATATATCTGAAATGGATTTGAGAGAAAGTTAATGCAAATGGATAAACTTTGAAATCCGAATGTCGGTCCCACCTCTGAAAAAGGTGCCCAAAAACGTAGTTTTCTTGGAGGTCGAAAAACTTGCAAAGGTATTTTGTCTTAAGAAGTTTTATAGGAACTTCTGAAGCTAATTTTGACTTCGGAAGATATCCCCTAAGTTTATGAAAGTTTTCTTCGGAAGAAAAATTACTTAAGTATTTTTCTCTTATTAGACATAGTTGGTTCCGGAAGAAATTAAAACTTGGAAGTTTTATTCTTAAGGAAATACATCTTCCGAGACATAATTTCTTTCGGAAGAAAGTTGTCCTTCGAACAAATATAAGTACTTTGAAGAATATTTTGCTTCGGAAGATATATCAAAATTTCTTCCGAAGGTAGATTTCTTATAAGTAGTTATCTGATTTAAACACTTAATATTCTTCCGAAGACTATATTAATGTCTTCCAAAAGAAAATATGTTTAATATTTTTCACAAATCTAAGGAATATCATTTGAAAAAGGTGACTTCCAAAGTAAACTGGGTTTATGTAGGTGATAGTATCCAAGCTATTTAACATATTTTATCTTCTCAATGCTAAGCTTACCATTTGTGACCCTGCACCTTCTTGTGATGTAACCATCTGATTCTTCTCCAAAAGCACCTGGCCTTGCATCAATTTTCTCAAAGTTCTAAATCAAGGAGCCATTGCCTGTCATTTGCCTTGAACAACCACTATCAATGATCCATACATTTGGTTTGATCTCGAGTTGTTCTTGCACATGAAAAAGAGATGGTTAGTTACATTTGAAAACCCAAGCCTTGCTGGTCGTGAGCTTATCAAGATGAACTGAAGATAGTTCAATAGTTATTGATTCTATATGCAAGTTTTAAGGATCCTTGGTTATTGTTGAAGAAGAAACTTTAGTCACATGGCATTCCTTCATCTTTCGCATCATCATTGGAAGATTAGACTTGGCCTTTAAAACTTTGGAAGTTTTGATGACTTTCGAAGTTTTGGAGACTGAACCTCTGGAAGCTTTTACATCTACTACAGCAGAATTCAGTGCTTCAAAAGCATTCCTTTCTTTCGAGACCAAATTTTCTTTTGAAATCAATTTTTCACCTATCTTCTTTTTGTTCACCTTGGAGCTTCTTAAGGAAAGTGATTATTCTTTCGAAGCTGTCTTCTTTTTCTTTCTCTCAGAACTCTTCTTCTTGATCATGTGGATGGTACTCTTGGGATTGTAGATGCAATCCTTAGCAAAGTGAGTAGCATCACCACATACGACGCATTAAACAAGCATACTTCTAAGGGTTTCTTCTGAGTAGAAGGTTTAGCTTGTTCTTTTTCCACTTCCTTGTTCATCTTCAAAGATTATACAAAAGGCTTTTGAGGGTGAGGCTTTCTTTTAAAACTACATGGGTCATGCTGTGCAACAGTGGTGCACATTTGATCAACCTTCTTCTCTTGACAAGGATGGTTTGAACTTGAACTAGAAACCGTGGAACTAGAGTCCATAGTTAAGTCAATAGTCTTCACCATTTCAAATCCAACAAAAATAAAGACTTGTTTTTGCTTGGAATTGAAGGTGGCCTTGATCTTCCAAGCATTTTTTATTTTCTTTTGGCTGCCCTGATCAAGTTCTTCCTAGCTGACTTTGCCATCCTAGGTTTTTTGTTCTCCAGAAGGATAGTGACCCTTCTTAGGATGATCCTCCTCTCTCACTACTATTTCATCCTTCACTATCTCCTCTTCATCTTCATCCTCTTCTTGGATATGGTCAATGAGGGGCAGCTCATCTTGACTAGTTCCATACATTGGAGATCTGACAGATAGTAATGTGTGTGGAGGAGCTATCTCACTTGAACCCAGTTCTTGCCTGTCCAGATAAAAAAAACTTTGCATGCAAGGATGAGGATATGATGTTCTTGAAGGTTTTCTTCTTCAAGAACACACTTTTTTGCCCTGGCTTTACTATTCACAAGCTCACCCTGGTATTTAGTTAACTTAATAATGAGATCTTTGATTTGAGTCCTATAATTTGTATGCTCATGCTTAAGAGTTTAAATTCTTTTCCTTAAATCTTCTATCTTAAGTTTAAGTCATTTTTAGCCCTTTTGAAATTAGCTCATAAAATATTTAAAGACTCAAGGTCAGATCTCACTTCCAGGTTATATGACCTATACATGTTTATTTTAGTAATGCATTTAGGTGTATAGAGTTGTTCAAATACCTTGGTTTCTTTATGGTCAGCCATTAGTGTTTGATTTAGAGAAATGTCCTCTACCTGAAAGCTCAAGGCAAAGCCTCCCCATTCAACAAAAATAGCTGCTTGTTGTTTTGGTTGGCTTGGCTTCTCAAATCTGGGAGCTACATCAATGTAGCTTGGTCTGGATTATGCTTGACACCATTAGTCCTTGGTGCCTTGCACTCCCTATCAAAGTGTTCTATCTGGTTACAGTTATAACACTTCAATTTGCTTTTATCTAGTCCAAATGTTCCACTAGTTACATTGCTATGAAACTTTCTTCTCATTCTCTTGTTGGATCTCTTGGCTCTATGAGTGAGAAGAGCCATTTGTTCGACTATCTCCATATACTCTAGGTCATCTGGATGGACACAATCCAAGTCTTCAAGAGTGTAGAGAAAGTTGCCATAACTTTCATCAACAAACACAAAGGCTTGAAATGAGCTTGTTTCTTACAATGGGCTTCCTTGGATGTAACTCTCCCTTGGTTTCTATAGGAAGGTGATGAAAGGGCCCTTTTGTGAGTTGTCAGGGTAGAAGATAAGATGGTGTTATTGTTCTTTACTATCCCTATCAACCACGTGGATTTTGCATGTTAATCTCCATCTGGTAACCATTAAGGATACCATGCATATCTATGAGAGTAATGATGGAGAGGTTTTCAGTTCTCTTAATTACCACACAATAGTGAGTCTATTGTCTGGGAAGAAAGAACATGAACTTCCTCATAATGTCCATATTCTTAAGATTCACTCCAACATCTATGAGAGTATCAACAATCTCAACATACCTAAAGTATTGTTGTGTCATAGTTTCACCAAACGTCTCCTTCATGAGGTCCTTCTTGTTTTTTTAGCTTCATCAGGCCCGTCATACATAAGCTTTAGTGCATCCCAGAGCTGCTTAGTAGTATTACACTTTTGGAATTCTTTGTATATAGAGTTGGGAAGAGCACTTTGTAGAGCGATTATGGCCTTCTGATCTATATCAATCTTCTTCCAATCTTCCTCAGAATAGTTTGCCACTTCCTTTCTAATCATCCTGCCTGCAGTAGTAGTTAAAGAGGTGCTTCGGATATGGGGTCCTAAGACAACATATCTCCACTTCCTGCTATCTTGAGACTTGATAAAGCCTTCCATTCTTTGGCATCAAGTATCAAAGTCAACTAGAGCGGTCAGTGGAGATTTTGCATGGTACCGGTGTCCATGTCAGCCATAGTGAAAGCTGCCATTTGAGTTGGTAAGTGTTTTGTGAAACTGAAGGTATTTATTATGGTGAGGTCTTACAATTAATAGCCGAAAAAGGTCGTATACCAATTGCAGGACCGATTCAGGGGAGTAATGCAACAGTTTCACAAGGTTGGAGAAGAACAAACAAGAACATCAACACCTAACAGATCAATGAACAAATGTAAAGAACACAAGCAGAACACAAGTATTTGGTATTCAAGAATGATTTATATTGCTATCAATAGTTTACAATTGTTACAAGGTTAGTCTTAAGGACTGGTACCTGAGATACTTTATACTACACGTACACCTAGCCATACTTTAAAGGCCAGCTAGAACATTAATCTAGACAATAAGATCAATATAAAGTCAGATGCAGATTGTCTTTTGACTAGTGATTATGACATGTCATAGCTCACATCCTTATCTATTACAAAATGAATAAAAGTACAAAGTAGAAAGTTAAAGACTCTAATACCTTAATCACCAACTTGTATAAGTTGGTGAGTCTTCAAAGATGGCAGCGGAAAGTTGTTCAGCTTTTGTCAAAAACATGTCAGAGAAAGCATGTCTTGTTTGTCTTTGGAAGAAATCAGTCTCCTTCCTTTAGAAGACTTTGTCTTAAAGTTTCGGATGACTTCATCTTTGGCTTCAGGTGAAATGGTCTTTGGCTTCAGAAGATTTGACACTTAGAGAAATTCTTAGTGTTCTTATCTGACGTGCATGCTGATAGCTCTTTGGTTGCATCAACCTCTAAGTTAACTCTTATAATATCTGACGTGCATCTAAAAGATTATAAAATCATTTTAAAATTTACTCCACCTAAAACTCCAAAACATAATGGAGGGTGATTGTAGAATCAAACTTGATTTGATATGGTTCTATCGATGATAAGTTGTACCAACCTGCCTTACACATTGTTGGGGTATGCCATAAAATCAACTATGTGACTAGTCAATATGGCTCTAATTAAAAATAGTAGATAACACAACATATGAGATATGGCAAGGGAAAACTTCTAACTTATCACACTTGAGCGTTTGGCGTTATAATACTTAAATCCAACATGAAATTCAAAAGGATTTATAATTTAGAGGCGATAAACATGTTTTCTTGGATTACCTTAAGGAGACCATAGCTAATTACTTCCACAGTCGTGCTAAAATCAATTTTTTTTCATTAATAAAAAGGGAGTATCTAGAAACATGCTTCCTTACAAGAGATCTAGTAGAAAACCATTCGGATTTGGATGAGATCCAAAAGCCGACACAACCACAATCTTAGGTTCAACCTGTCGGGTAAAAAAGAGTTGTTGAACCTAAACTAAAGATCATTTAGATACCTAATTTAATGCTAAGTGTTGGTGCATGTAATCAAATATGTCAACAACCCAAGCATTATGACGGTGTTCACTTGGTGGATCAAGTTGTGTCAACTTATTCAACACTACCATTTTAGATTTGAAACTAGAAATGGCTTAAAGCCATTGGTGTAGAGAGACAATCCATATATGACGTCCAGGTGTTAGAGGTTGCTAATATACAAGAAGTCATAAGATAGTGGGTAAAAAATGTGTTTCATAATGAAATAGACCTATATCATAAGGTGCATATATACAAGGTGAAACTTAATGCCAAATGAGACACCCATACTCTTCAACTCAACTATAAGAAAACCTTTTTTAGGTGGTTGTGTTTTAATTGATCTTGATTGTATTCTTTTTTAGCAATATAACACGACTATAAGATACAACAAATAGATTTCAAATTGGCTTTTTTGAAAAGAGATGTTCTTGAAGATATCTACATGGTTAACTAGAAGGTTTTGTAATAGGCATCTCATAGCTATAATCTTTGGTTTGGTAAGAAAATAAAAAAATATTCATTATCTAGGAAATGGAGAGAAGTCATGTGTTTATATGAAGGCTAGTGGTAGTATGATTTTTTTATTATAATAAATGTAGATGACATGCTACTTACCGAAATAACATTACAACAATTTAGGGTGTAAACTCTTTGCTTGAAAGTGTTTTATAATGGAAGATCTAGGTGAAGCCGTCTATATTCTTTGAATAAAGATCTATATGGAAATGTCTAAGCAGCATCTAGAGTTGAGCTAGAGTGCAAATAGTGATAAAGTTATTCAAAATGCTTTTATATGGAAAGCTCTAAATCTTCCTATCCCTCCAGGGACTAGAAAATGCAGGACCGTTAGACGGTATGCACTTACAACACAACAACACAATGAGGAAAGTTCTTTAGAACTCTTAACAGATCATATAGGGAACTGGTAACTTATATGAAAGATGCTAAGAACACAAGTAAATATGTGAGACAGAACAAGATAGCAAACAACACAAGTATATGGTTTTCAAGAATGTTGTATATTCCTTCTCAAGTTCTTTTACAAATGTTACAAAGCATATATAGAAAGTTACAAGTACTTGAGATACTTTACACTATAGCCTACATTCGGCCAAACTTTGAAAGCCAGCTGGATACATAAGACTAGACAACAACAAAAGCAAACGTAGAGTCAAAGGCAGATTGCCTTTTGACTAGTGACTATGACATGCCATAGCTCACATCCTAATATATTACAAAAAGGATAAAAGTACATAAAGTAAAAAGCTCAGACTCAAGACCTCAATGTACAGTTACCAAAAGCATGGACCTTTTCACCCACTCATGTAAGTTGGTGACTGAACAGAGTTGCAGCGGAAAAGTGGTCCAGCTTTATGGTAAAGTACATCAGATAAAAGCATGTACATAAAAGTATTCGGAAGAAATCTGTCTTCACTCTTTGGCTTCGAAAGACTTTGTCTTTGAAGCTTCCCAAGACTTCACTTTTGGCTTCGGAAGATGTTGTTCTTGGCTTTGGAAGATTTTGCACTCAGAATATTTTCTAGTGCAAGGTGTACAACTTCCGAAGCATTTCTACTTCTGTTCTCCAGTGCATGCATGCATTGGACTTATAAGAATCCTTACAAACTCCCCCTAGGCTGATGCTACCAAAACATTTGAAGATCTTCAGCTGTTGACAGACGTCATTATGATGATGACCATGCCTTTCTTCATTAAATGGTCAGGATCACACAAACTCTCATAATATCTTCTCATTTCAAAGAGATCATGCAGAGGTAGGTTGAATAAGTCTTGTCATGTGTAGACATCTTCACCACTTTGATCTCTGATCACATGCCATCTCTCTGGATTAGTTGTGAAGGTCCAGGATAAGATGGGTCTCTCAGATGCAAGAGGAGCCACCTGCATTGGAGTTGATTGGGCTGCCTCTTCATGCACTTCCTCAGGTTGATCTGACTCACACTGAGGTATAGAGGTGGATGATTCAGACTTCTTCTTCTTCTTTGACTTTGGTTAGGAAGCCACCATCTTCCTCCTCTTTGAAGACTTTAACTCAGAAGACTGGTCTGTAGCACCTTGTTGATCAGTCTTATCTTACTCACTTGGGTGTTCCTCCCTCATAGGTCCTGAAGGAGAAGGAGTTTGACCCTGTTGTGGATCAGAAGATGAAGCTTGCTGAGACTCAGCAAGAGGTCCAGGTTTTGTTGTCTCAGGTTGTTCAACCTTAACCTCCACTTCAGGAGGAGCTTGACTTGGAGGGGAGTGTAAGTCAATTAGCTCTCCATTTTTGATCTTCTGCTTGATTACCCTAATGTGCTTATCGATTATGGATAGAGACATAGGGCCAAGTCTCCTTTCGGAGAATCTATACAACTTCAAGAAGCTCATCATCCTTTGTCTGTCAGCAGACTTCTTCATACTCTTTTGGATGATGGCTCTTGACTTTGCAGCTTCTTCCCTCATCTTTCTCTTTGTTGCCTTCTGTTCTTTAAGTACTTGAAGTTCAAGTTGTTTGACATACTCAAACTCAAGTAGTTGATCATATTTTTCCTATCTGTTTCTTTGTCTACCTGAGGTTATTGTGTAGCTGCCACAGTCTCTTACACAGAGCTTTCTTGAACTGGGGAAAGAGTGGGAACATGTTTGTATAGTCTTTTATGTCTCTTCTCCTCTTTGATTTGGAGGAGCAGCCTTGCATCCTCTGCTTCCTTCATCTCTCTTGACACTTCCATGTCAGCCAGCTCATTAAGTTCCTCTAAGGGGAGAGATATAATCTCATCAATGTCATAGTTCCTTTTCTACAGGTAAGTAATCCAGACTGCCCTCAACTCATCATCTTGAGTGTTTGGTCCGGGGGCATCCCTAATTGCAGCTTGCATGAAGCCTGAAGACCTAGAGGAACTTTCTCCCCTTAGCTTCATCTTCCTCTCTCTCTCTCTCCTCTTCCTCAGTCTCCTCAGGATTTAGAATCATTTTCCCTTTGTCACCCACAGACCTTTGTGACACAGGGTGGACAGAGCTTTGGCCTTCATTGCTTGGTGTAGCATCCAAGCTCTGGCCAGAGAGAGGTTTTAATATACCTTTACCAGCAGGTGTTTCACTGAGGGAATGAATTTCTGAAGTAGTTGTTTGTGTGACAGGGCTCTTATGCTCTATCACTGGGCTTTCTATTTTCCCTTTGAAGCTAATCTTAGGGTCTACCTCAACATCCAGTTGACCAATGACATTACCTAATTGCCTTTGTCTCCTTCTTTGGCTGAACTCTTCAGTAGTTCTGTCTTGAATCCTTTGTGCCAGCCTGCCAGCTTGTCTAGATTGACTTGGTTTGACAAGTGGCATGTTGATTAGGTCAAGACCTTCATAGTAGTTCAAGGTCAGAAAGTTGAATACCTCTTGCTGCCCTTGAACTCTTTAAAGAATAAGGGCCCTTCTATCAGCATCCTACCTCCACCCAATGATGTAGTTTGAAGTTCCTTGGGGTGGGGATGACATAGCCCTTGGAATGCCTTCCTCAAAGAGACTCTGAATGAAAGAGTCTAGAGAGTCCACTTCATTGTGAACTTGAGGAAGTTTTGGAGTATGCATAATTGCAAGTGAGGATGGTGAGTCCTTAATGTCCATACTCCCTGAAGAACTCCTAGGTTCTATGATTGTAATGACTTTCTCCCCCTTATTGGTAGCATCACCTTCTTGCATAGGTGAGCTAGGAGTTAGGTCAATCACATCCAAAGGTTCTTGTGTTCCCGGTTGTGCTCTCCTTAAAGGTCTCCCAGCTAGTTTTTCCCTGAGATAAGATATCTAAAGTTACTGATCATTGACTCTATTTTGCAGTGTAGTCACCTGAGATTCAACGTGACTAACCTTAGAGACTAAATAGGTGCATGTTTTTTATAGTTTTTGCACCTTATAGTCTCAAGTTCCCCTCATCTTCATTAGAAGAATCACTGGGGGATGAGACAATTGGACCAAAGTCCTCACTCTCATCACCAGCATCATGTTCTTGGTTGCTGGATTTTCTCTGCTCGCGGACAGCCTCAATTGAGGTGTCAATGGGATGAGTTGCCATGGTTGAGGTCTTAATTATGTAATCACTTGCAGAAGTGAGAGCCTCTTCCATATGGATCTCCTGAACAGGTTTAGAGAGGTCCATCTCAGTAATGGGTGAATGATGTGGACTAGACCTGGGGGACTCAGGAGTACTCATCTCTCTTTGAGTAGGGGAAGAGTAGAGAGACTCATGGTACTCACTGAAACCTAAGTCTTCATTAGTATAAAATTCAAGGTTAGGAATGGGTTGATTTAAGTATAAAGGCTGGGGATGGTAACTGTCCCCTGAAGGTTGTTCACTTGAGTGTTGAGACTCAGAGTGAAGGCTTAAGGCAGTTGGGCTTGTGAGCTCATCCAGGTGAGCATGCGGAATCTCAACACTGATTCTTGAAGAGATGAGAGTAGTTTGCTCCTCAGGGGAAGTGGGAGCTCTAGTATCCACTTTCTCCTGTATGGGTGAGTATATGGGGGCCTGCACAAGCTCAATAGCTTGAGCAGGGGTTTGTTTGGATTTTCTTTGGTAGGTGAGGGTGATTTGAGGCCTTTTTAGTGGTTGGAAAGTAGAAGGTGTGGGTTCAACACTAGCTTGTGTTGCTAGGTTGTCACCTTCAGCAATGAGCTCTAACATTTTCGGGACAAGGGTTGTTTCTACCCCTAATAAGCCTACAGTTGGCTTCTTCATGATTTTATAGATGTCGAGCTTCATCTATCCCAATTTAAGAATATTACCTGTTTTCCTAAACTGTGAGCCCAGTTCACAGTTGAGAATGTATCAAACATATCAGAAAACATGTAATACTCTAATGAGTCTAAGTTAGCATTTGTATAAACAACCTGAGAGTAGCTAAACTTAACCCCTTGAACCATTCCATGCAATATAAAGGAGAGATCCTCAAGAATCTGGTCCCACCCTCCATAATTGTTTGACAAGCTGTGGATAACCACATGGAGCAAGTATTTCCACTTGGATGAGACCTTCCTTTTCCTGAATGTCTTTATAGAGAAATCTTCCTTATGGCTCATCTGCACAAAGGAATAATTAACAACTTCCTTTGGGAAAGACAACTCACCTTCTTCACAATCCAGCTGAAGATGAGTGTTGATGATGGCCGGAGTGATGAAGATTGTCCTCCCCTGCACTGTGGCAGACAGTGCCTTATCCCCATCCATGATGACCTAATGGTAGGTCTTCCAAAATTCAAGCAGATGATCCTCATAGAGAGTAGGATCAATGGTTAGGGAGGTGAAGTAGCTGGATAAAGCCAGAAAACAGCAAACTTCTGAGAAACTAGCATCTTTCTTAGAGTTTAACAGTGCAACCTGGTTGTGTTGCCTGTGAAGTTGCATGGAGAAATCAAGGTTGTTTCTGCGGTTTAGGGTGGCCATTTTGAGAAACTTAAAAGTGAAGAACAAAGGCGGTTTGGGTGAATTTAGGTTTAAGGAATAGTGCAAATGAAGAAGATAGTGAAAGAGGGGGGAACCATTGGGTATTTATATGAAAAGGATTTGAGACAAAGTTAATGAAAGAGGATAAAATTTGAAATCCGGATGTCGGTCCTACCTCTGAAAAATGTAGTTTACTTTTGCTTTGGAAGTTCTGAAGAAAAGCTTTCGAAGGCAAATTGGCTTCAGAAGATATTTCAAAGGTTTTGAGAATTTTTGCTTCGGAAGAGATTTAATACTCAAAGTTTTATTCTAAGATGAATGAAAACTTCCGAAGGTAAATCGCTTTCGGAAGAAAATTGTTCTTTTAGAACATAAAAGTACTTAAGCTGATTTTAAGCTTCGGAAGATATTTCAGAAATTTCTTCCGAAGGTAAAACTACTGAAGTAGTTATTTGTTTTCTAAGACATAAGTTTCTTCCGAAGGTAATTTTAAATCTTCCGAAGGGTAAAGAGATCAAAATTTTCAAAAATCTAAGAAATGTCTTTCAAAAAGATTTTTCTTACAAAGGAAACAAGGGCTTATGAAGGAAATAAAATAGACAACTTAGAACACACAGGTTTTAGAAATAATATGATTAAGTTTTAAGAAAAGCTATTCAAAGTTAATCATCCCAATAGCTGATACAAGATATTTAAATCTATGTTCATCAAAAGCTTTGGTGAACAGATTAGCATCTTGTTCATTTGTGTTAACTTTGACTAGTTTGATTAATCCCTTTTCAAAGTTATGTCTAATCAAATGATACCTGATATTGATGTGTTTTGTCCTTGAGTGCTGCACAGGATTTTCTATGATTGAGATAGCATTGTTGTTGTCTATTTGGATGGGAGTCTCCTTGAAGTTGAATCCATAGTCCAGCATCTGATTTTGAATCCAAAGCACTTGAGCACAGTAGCTTGCAGCAGCAATGTATTCAGCCTCAGCAGTTGATGCAGACACGCATGATTGTTTCTTACATTGCCAAGAGACTGTCCTTCCACCAAGAAATTAACATCCCTATGATGTAGGCTTTGCAGTCATGTTGCAACGACCATAGTCGCTATCTGTATAAGCATACAGATTAAAGTCAGAATTCTTTGGATACCAAAGGCCAAGTGATGGAGCACCTTTGACATATCTTAAAATTCTCTTAACAGTGATTAGGTGTGACATCTTGGGGTTGGCTTGATATCTTGTACAAATACATGTAGTAAACATGATATCAGGCCTGCTAGCTGTGAGGTACATAAGTGACCTAATCATTGCCCTGTAGAGATGCTCATGAACACACTCCCTCAAGATCTGGTCCAAGGGATTGGTTTCTGGCTATGGGTGTCTTAGCAACCTTACAATCAGTCATGTTGAATCTTTTAAGTATGTCTTGTACATACTTTGACTGACTTATGAAGATTCCATTGTCTACTTTCTTCACTTGAATTCCTAGAAAGAAATTGAGTTCTCCCATGGCACTCATTTCAAACCTGTCCTTCATCAGCTTCTCAAAGTCTTTGCAGAGCTTTGGATTAGTTGACCCAAAGATAATGTCATCTACATATACTTGAACTAGCAATATGTCATTTCCTGTTCCTTTGATGAAGATAATTCCATCAATAGTACCCCTTTGTAGCCATGCTAATAGAGATACTGAGATAGAGTCTCATACCACTTCTGTAACACCCCAAAAAGTCAAAACGAGTCATCAAGGATAATAGGCTTAATTAATGGGTATTTAATAAAGTACAAAAATAGCCATGGGCTAAATTAGCCTTATTGGGTAGTAGCCTAAGGGATTAAAGACCCATAATCAGCCCTTAAGCCACTTAACCAGCCATCATCTTTCTCATTTGAACCCTAGCCACCCAAATTCGTAGAGAGAGAAAGTAGAGAGAAAAAGTGAAGAAAACTCAAGATTTGGAGCTTCAAGGGTTAAGAGATTGAAGATCTAGGTGTTGGAGCATCAACCATAAGAAAGGAGCAACAAATCCAGGTAAGAATCGGCATCTAAACCCTTCTGCAGATCCAACCCGGATTCTAGGGTTTTGAGTTTTGAAAAGTTGCAAAGAATCGCATAAAGGTCACATTTTTACATATGAAAACATGTAAAAATCTTAGATATAGCCTCATGGTTGATAAACTAAGAGATTGGACGTAAAAAAATAGCAATTTTTGGTTAAAAACAGGCTGGTTCGTAATTTTTATGTGTTCTGCAAAACGGTCTGTGCATGCAGCGAAACTAGGTGTTCAAGCTACGAAACTGTGAGTTTTCTGCGAAACTATAATTTCGCAGGAAAAGTTTCGCAGGAAATTTTGCAGCCATGGAATTCCAACGAAAGTTGGACGAAACTGCCATGCCAAACTGGCAGTGAAACTGTCGGCGAAACTGTCAGCGAAACTGGCAGCGAAACTGCTTATCTGGTAGCGAAATTAGGCAGAAATTAACCCCTTTAAGTGTTAACTTATGTGCAGGCTCTGTAGTGTGACCCTAGCCTAGAAAGCCTAGTTTAGAAGTTACTCACGGTATCCAGGTGAGTTCTAGATCCCCTTATTTATAAGTTTTTCCATGTTTTGGGGTTATTATGCATACTAAATACATGTTTTTAAATGACCAAGATTTTAAGAGGTTTTAACAGAATTGTGCTATATAAATATTAAAAATTAAAAGTTTTTCACGTTGACCTGGCACCACGGCCCCAGCCAGGGGCGTTGCCCCTTGGACCCCACTAGGGGCTGCTAACCCTAGGACCCGCTGTCAGGGGCTGCCGCCCCCGAACCCCTGCTGTCCCGCGGAGGGTCAGTTATGTTTTTATGATGAATTGTGCTTGGTATGTTGTGTACTCATAAGCTAAGTATTATATATTAAAATGGAAGATAATATTAATGAAAATTGGAACTTAATGGATGTTACCCCAGGCCCGTTTGATGATGAAAAGTCTTGCAAGTACTATGATAGACTTCACGTATGTGAGTCTGACGTATAATGATAGATCCGTATTCATGAGCGAGCTATGTGCCTTGCAGTGTGGATCAACTGTCGGGGGTTAGCTACCATGATGATGTGTACCGACGGGGATCGACATTTGTTGTCAATCAACATGGAGCTCTTGTTTTGTCCCATCTCATTTATGATGAAGTGAAAGATAATGAAAAAAATGAAAGATAATGAACATGTTTATTTTGATGCAAGAAATGTTATGTATTATGATGTACGTGTGGTCATTTTATGAAGGATAAAGTTTATATTTTTTTATTTATCTAAGACATGAACTCACTCAGCAAAGCTGACTTTTATGCATAATAGTTGGCAGGAAATGATGCTACTGAGGATGGCACAAGGTGGGAAGCTACTTGGATGGCAATGGATGGCAACCTTGTTTATGAAATATTTGATTTTAATTTAAGACAAGGTGCTATGTTTTTATTCTATTTGTAAGACAAATGTATGAGTACAATATGATTTATAAGTTTCTAATGAATGTCTATTTAATTCCACGGCAATGTTTTGGTTATTAAAATGATTTTATGCTATGATTAACCAACTGTGAGGTGTCCCGGGAACGGGGCCTTACAAGTTGGTATCAGAGCCCAAGTTTAAGAGAATTGGGTAAGTAGTTTTCAAAACCTAAACTTAAACTGAAAATGGAACCGAATGAAGGATGCCAATCCAAGTAGCTACGTGCCATTTGGTAAAAGTTTTGAAGTAAAACTAGCATTATGTGTGTGTGCTACGTGTTTTATGTGCTTCTAGATTTGAATATTGACATGTGTTAGGATAGTGATTGCTTGGGACAGGAGGGTAAGGTAAGTAGTTAATCACACTTGGCCACTGTAATTAAGGACTTACCGTACTTATAATGATCTGAGCAATTATCTTGAATAACCATTTTGGTGTTTGAATCTTATAGGAATTAGTTATGGCTGGTAGAAAATCAGGGAAGGCAACCCAAGGAGGTGCTTGTGGTGGGCGTACTACTGAGCCATGTGTCACCCAGAGCAAAGCTAAGGCTCCCCAGACTGTTCACGAGGAGTCAGACCTCCACACCGGGAGGGGGAAGGATTAGCCACCCTTAAATCCACTATGAAGGAGGCTATCATTGACAAAGTCTAAAATGTTATGCAAAATTTCCTACCCTTAGTGGTGACCGAGGTGATTAAAGCAATCAAGGATGGGGGGAAAGCTGGAAAGAAAGGGAAGGGAAATAAGAAGAATTCGGGAAAGTCTGCTGGGAGGACTGAGGAATCTGTAGAGGAGCCATCAAACCCTAATGTGGTAGTTCATGATTATGACAACGATGAGGATTCTGAGAAAAAGACTACTAAGGTATGTAACTATGGGGCATTTCAAAGGTGCAAGCCCCCGACCTTTGACAGTAACGGCAATGCTACTGCCGCTCACCGTTGGGTCAGAGAGATGGAAGCCGTTCTAGACATCGGTGAGTGTCGAGAAGATCAGAAAGTGAAGTTTGCCACTCATTCTTTCGTTGACTCAGCATTGTGCTGGTGGGACAATATTGTCTAGGCTGAGGGAAAGAGATCAATAGACAAAATGAGGTAGTCTAAGTTGAAAGAGTTGGTGCTGGAGGAGTATTGTCCCCACCGAGAGTTAGACAAGATTGAGAAGGAGTTCTTGTATTTGGAGGTCGGGAATATGACTCATTAAGAGTAGACCTCCAAGTTCAACGAACTTGCAAGACTTGTGCTAGACATGGTGACACCTGCATCCAAGAAGATCAAGAGATACATGCAGGGTTTTCCTGTGGACATCAGGAGGCACATGATTGCGACCAGACCGGACACATTTAGGTCTGTGGTGGATTTAGCTAGGAGTCTATACGATGAAAGAGATCTGATGCCTCTACAAAAGAAGGTGGAGAGATGGAGTAGGAACAAGAATGGAAATAGGAAGAGATTCGGAGGTGACAACTTCAGGATTGGGGAGAAGAGGATGAGAGTTGAGGATCAGTCAGGGAGGCGAGGAAATACAGGTGAAGGAGGTGCTTTTATAAATTATGGAAGGGGTCATTCAGAGGAGTGTAGAGTTGGGACTGGAAAATGTTTTAAATATGGGGGCGAGGGCCACTATGCTAGGGACTGCAAGGAGGTAAAGTGTTACCAGTGTGGCGAGATGGGACATGTGGAAAGGGACTGCAAGAAAGGAAAATCAGGAGGATCGAAAACGGTTAAAGCTGGGATAAAGGAAAGGGTGACGGTTCGAAGGTGAAGGAGAGGGCATTCAATATAACTCGTGAGGAAGCCATGGCTGATTTAGAAGTAGTTTCAGGTATGCTTCTAGTGGACCATAAATATGCTTTTGTGCTCTTTGATTCTAGTGTTAGTAGGAGTTTTGTGTCTGCTGCCTTTTGTCGTTTCTTGCATGATAAGGGTAGGAAGTTAGAGGAGCCTTTCTATGTAGAAAAAATCATTGGTAAGTCCACTAAGGTAACTGAGGTGGTTGAGGATTGCTTGATTGAGTTAGAAGATTATAACTTCCCTGCTAGGTTGCATGTTATGGCCTTAGGAGGTTTTGATGTGGTGTTAGGCATGGATTGGTTAGCTAGCTATGAAGCCAATATAGTATGTAGTAAGAAGATAATCCATGTTACAGCGCCCGATGGTAGTTCTGTTACGGTTTGCGCGGATAAGGTGTGCTGTGTATCGAAGGTCGTGTTAGTGATCACAGCTAAAAAGTACTTGAGACGTGGGTGTAGCGGTTACTTGGTATTTGTAAAGGATGTCGATGCGCCTAAGCCACAATTATCAGATGTGCTGGTAGTGCGTGAACTTCCTGACGTCTTTTCTGAAGATCTGACCGGCGTGCCACCTGACCACGAAATGGAATTCCAAATCGACTTACTACCGAGAGCACAGCCCGTCGCTAAAGCACCGTATCGATTAGCTCCTTCAGATATGGTAGAACTAAGGACTCAGTTGCAAGATTTATTGGATAAAGGCTTCATCCAACCGAGTATCTCTCCATGGGGTGCTCCGGTTTTATTCGTCAAGAAGAAAGACGGTAGCATGCAGATGTGCATTGATTATCGCGAGCTTAATAAGTTGACCGTGAAGAATCGGTATCCGTTACCGAGGATCGACAACTTGTTCGATCAGCTCCAGGTGCCAGCTAGTTTTCAATGATAGACCTGAGGTCTGGTTACCATCAACTGAAGGTGAAAGAACAAGACATTCCTAAGACAGCGTTGCGTACGCGTTATGGACACTACGAATTTCTCGTCATGTCCTTTGGTTTAACCAATGCGCCAGCTGCTTTTATGCAACTTATGAATTGGGTATGTTGGTCGATGTTGGATAAATCGGTGATAGTGTTCATCGATGACATCTTGATTTATTCAAAAAGTGAAGAGGAACATGCCGATCATATTTGAAAAGTATTGGAGATGCTCAGAAGTGAGACGTTATATGCTAAGTTATCTAAATTCGCATTTTGCCTTCAAGAAGTTCAATGTTCGGGTCATATGGTTAATCCCGAGGGGATCAGGGTGGACCCTGCGAAGGTGGACCCTGCGAAGGTTGAAGCGGTGATGCAATGGGAACCTCCAAAGACGACATCCGAGATTCTAAGTTTCTTAGGCATGGCAGGTTACTATAGGAGGTTTATCTAGAATTTCTTCAAGATAGCTTCTTCTTTGACTAAGCTGACCCAAAAGGACATGAAGTATGAATGGGGTACTGATCAGGAGAACGCCTTCCTAGAACTGAAGATGAGGTTAACTCAAGTCCCTGTCTTGACGTTACCCAAAGGGAACGAGGATCTGGTAGTCTACTCGGATGCCTCGTATGCAGGATTGGGTTGCGTGTTGATGCAACGAGGGAAGGTGATAGCCTATGCTTCTAGACAATTAAAGGTCCACGAGGCCAATTATCCTACCCATGATTTGGAGTTGTCTGCGGTGGTGTTTGCATTGAAGATTTGGAGGCACTACCTGTATGGGGTGAAGTGCACCATCTTCACTGATCATAAAAGTCTGAGGTATTTCTTCGAACAAAAGGAACTCAACATGAGGCAGGGGAGGTGGTTGGAACTAATCAAGGATTATGACTGTGAAATTCATTATCATCAAGGCAAAGCCAATGTGGTTACTAACTCCCTTAGCCGGAAGGGATGATCTGAACCAATTCGGGTGAGGGCTTACCAATAATCATGACGCCTGATGTTATGAAACAAGTGAGGGAGTTTCAAGATGAGGCATTGAGATATGACAGAGTCAACTCTGAAAGGATGAAAGGACAGGTTTTAGATTTGGGGAAAACCCCCTTGGTGTTAGACCCGATCTGGGTGAATGTGGATCCCCCTCTATGGGGATCTAAGGGGAAGATAATGGATGAGGTTCACAAAACTTAATATTCCATTCATCCCGGTGCCATGAAAATGTAACAGGATCTGAAGAAAGATTACTGGTGGCAGGGAATGAAGCGTGACGTGGCTAAGTACGTGAGCAAGTGCCTGACTTGTTTGCAAGTTAAGGCAGAGCACCAAAAGCCATATGGGAAGATCCAGCCTTTGGATATTCCTGAATGAAAATGGGAACACATCACCATGGACTTCATCACGAAGCTACCTCGCACGACGAGAGGAAGCGACGCGATCTGGGTGATTGTTGACCGTTTCACAAAGAGCACCCATTTCCTTCCAATTCGTGAGGCATTTTCCTCTGAGAGGTTGGCGGAAATATTTATCAAGGAGATTGTGGCTCGTCACGGCGTGCCAGTGTCTATCATTTCGGATAGGGACACGCGGTTTACGTCCAAGTTCTGTAAGAGGTTTCACGACTCAATGGGGACTAGACTGCATATAAGTACGGCTTACCACCCCCAGACGGATGGTCAGTCGGAAGAACAATTCAGACATTAGAATACATGCTATGAGCGTGTGTAATCGATTTTGTAGGAAGTTGGGATGAGCACTTACCGTTGGCGGAATTCTCATATAATAATAGTTACCATGCCAGCATTAGTATGCCACCTTATGAGATGCTGTATGGTAGGAAGTACAAAATGTCCGTGTGTTTGCGGTGACATTGGCTAAAAGGAACTGGGAAGTCTTGAAGTGATTGAGGTCACAACCAAGAAGTTAGATAAGATTTAGGCATTCATGAAAGCCGCAAAGGATCGCCAGAAGTCATATGAGGGTAAGAGGCGTAGACCAATAGAGTTTGAGGTTGGTGACAAGGTTATGCTCAAGGTATCTCCCTGTATAGGGATCATCAGGTTTCGAAAACGGGGAAAGTTAAGCCCAAGGTTCATAGGGCCATTCCGTATTGTCGCGAGGGTAGGGGAAGTGGCCTACAGATTAGAACTACCCGATGAGTTGAGTGGAACTCACCCTACGTTCCATGTATCTCATCTAAGGAAATGTCTAGAAGACAATGATGCAGTTGTAGCATTAGAAGACATTGAAGTCGATGAACGGCTGAATTATGTATAGCAGCCAGTGGCCATCCGTGATTGGAAAGAGAAGCACTTACGGAATAAAGTGGTTCCACAAGTACGAGTACAGTGGAGACACAGAAAAGGATCCGAATCCACGTGGGAGACCGAGGAGGAGATGAGGAAATTTTATCCTCAATTGTTTGATGACTGACAGGTTTCGAGGACAAAACCTAAATAAGTGGGGCAGACTTGTAACACCCCGAAAAGTCAAAACTAATCATCAAGGATAATGGGCTTAATTAATGGGTTTTTTAATAAAGTGAAGAAATGGCCATGGGCTAAATTAGCCTTATTGGGTAGTAGCCTAAGGGATTAGAAGCCCATAATCAGCCCTTAAGCCACTTAACCAACCATCATCTTCCTTATTTGAACCCTAGCCACCCAAATTTGTAGAGAGAGAAAGTGAAGAAAACTCAAGATTTGGAGCTTTAAAAGTTAAGAGATTGAAAATATGGGTGTTGGAGCATCAACCATAAGAAAGAAGCAACAAATCCAGGTAATAATCAGCCTCTAAACCCTTCTGTAGATCAAACCCGGATTCTAGGGTTTTGGGTTTTGAAAAGTTGCAAAGAATCACATAAAGGTCACATTTTTACGTATGAAAACATGTAAAAAGCTTAAATATAGCCTCATGGTTGATAAACTAAGAGATTGGACGTAAAATGTGGTGATTTTGGGTTAAAAACGGGCTCTGTTTGTAATTTTTATGTATTTTACGAAACTGTCTGTGCATCAAGCAAAACTAGGTGTTCAAGCTGCGAAACTGCGAGTTTTCTGCAAAACTATAGTTTCGCAGGTAATTTCGCTGCCATGGAATTCCAACGAAAGTTGGGCGAAACTGCTATGCGAAACTGGCAGGTGAAACTGTCAGCGAAACTGGCAGCGAAAGTGTCAGCGAAAGTGCTTATCTGGCAGCGAAATTAGCAGCGAAATTAGGCAGAAATTAACCCCTTTAAGTGTTAACTTATCTGCAGGTTCTGTAGTGTGATCCTAGCCTAGAAAGCTTAGTTTAGAAGTTACTCACAGTATCCAGGTGAGTTCTACATCCCCTTATTTATAAGTTTTTCCATGTTTTGGGTTTGTTATGCATACTAAATACACATTTTTAAATGACCAAGATTTTAAGAGGTTTTAACAGATATGTGTTAAATAAATAATTAAAAATAAAAGTTTTTCACGTTGACCTAGCACCACGGCCCAAGCCAGGGGCGTTGCCCCTTGGACGCCACTAGGGGCTGCTACCCCTAGGACCCTGCTGTCAGGGGTTGCCGCCCCCGAACCCCCGCTGTCCCGCGGAGGGTCGGTTATGTTTTTATGATGAATTGTGCTTGGTATGTTGTGTACTCATAAGCTAAGTATTATATATTAAAATGGATGATAATATTAATGAAAATTAGAACTTAATGAATGTTACCCCATAGACTTCACGTATGTGAGTCTGATGTATAACGATATATCCGTATTCATGAGCGAGCTATGTGCCTTGCGGTGTGGATAAACTGTCGGGAGTTAGCTACCATGATGATGTGTACCGACGGGGATCGACATTTGTTGTCAATCAACATGGAGCTCTTGCTTTGTGCCATCTCGTTTATGATGAAGTGAAAGATAATGAAAGAATGAAAGATAATGAACATGCTTATTATGATGAAAGAAATGTTATGTATTATGATGTATGCGTGGTCATTTTATGAAGGATAAAGTTTATATTTTTTTTATCTAAGACAAGAACTCACTCAGCAAAGCTGACTTTTATGCATAATAGTTGGCAGGTAATGATGCTGCTAAGGATGGCACAAGGTGGGAAGCTACTTGGATGGCAACCTTGTTTATGAAATTATTGATTTTAATTTAAGACAAAGTACTATGTTTTTATTCTATTTGAAAGACAAATGTATGAGTACAATATGATATACAAGTTTCTAATGACTGTCTATTTAATTCCACGGCAACGTTTTGGTTATTAAAATGATTTTATGCTATGATTAACCAACTGTGAGGTGTCCTCGGGAACGGGGCCTTACAAGTTGGTATCAGAGCCCAAGTTTAAGAGAATTGGGTAAGTAGTTTTCAAAACTTAAACTGAAAATAGAACCAAATGAAGGATGCCAATCCAAGTAGCTACGTGCCATCAGGTAAAAGTTTTGAAGTAAAACTAGGATTATGTGTGTGTGCTACGTGTTTTATGTGCTTCTAGATTTGAATATTGACATGTGTTAGGATAGTGATTGCTTAGGACAGGAGGGTAAGGTAAGTAGTTAATCACACTTGGCCACTGTAATTAAGGGCTTACCATACTTACAATGATCTGAGCAATTATCTTGAATAACCATTTTGGTGTTTGAATCTTATATGAATTAGTTATGGCTGGTAGAAAATCAGGGAAGGCAACACAAGGAGGTGCTCGTGGCGGGCGTACTACTGAGCCATGTGTCACCTGGAGCAAAGCTAAGGCTCCCGAGACTGTTTACGAGGAGTCAGACCTCCATAGTCACTAGGAGGGGGAAGGATTAGCCACCCTCAAATCCACTGTGAAGGAGGCTATCATTGACAAAGTCTACAATGTTATGCAAAATGTCCTACCCTTAGTGGTGATCGAGGTGATTAAAGCAATCAATGATGGGGAGAAAGCTGGAAAGAAAGGGAAAGTAAATAAGAAGAATTCGGGAAAGTCTGCTGGGAGGACTGAGGAATCTGTAGAGGAACCATCAAACCCTATTGTGGTAGTTCATGATGATGACAGTGATGTGGAGTCTTAGAAAAAGACTACTAAGGTATGTAACTATGGGGCATTTCAAAGGTGCAAGCCCCCGACCTTTGACGGTAACGGCAATGCTACTGCCGCTCACCGTTGGGTCAGAGAGATGGAAGCCGTTCTAGACATCGGTGAGTGTCGAGAAGATCAGAAAGTGAAGTTTGCCACTCATTCTTTTTATTTACTCAGCATTGTTCTGGTGGGACAATATTGTCTAGGCTGAGGGAAAGCGATCAATACCCAAAATGAGGTAGTCTAAGTTGAAAGAGTTGGTGCTGGAGGAGTATTGTCCCCACCGAGAGTTAGACAAGATTGAGAAGGAGTTCTTGTATTTTGAGGCTGGGAACATGACTCATTAAGAGTAGACTTCCAAGTTCAATGAACTTGCAAGAGTTGTGCCAGACATGGTGACACCTACATCCAAGAAGATCAAGAGATACATGCAGGGTTTGCCTGTGGACATCAGGAGGCACATGATTACGGCCAGACCAGGCACGTTTAGGTCCGTGGTGCATTTAGCTGGGAGTCTATACGATGAAAGAGATCTGATGCGTCGACAAAAGAAGGTGGAGAGATAGAGTGGGAACAAGAATGGAAATGGCAAGAGATTCAGAGGTGACAACTTCAGGATTGGGGAGAAGAGGATGAGAGTTGAGGATCAGTCAGGGAGGCGAGGAAATACAGGTGAAAGAGGTGCTTGTATAAAATATGGAAGAGGTCATTCAGGGGAGTGTAGAGTTGGGACTGGAAAATGTTTTAAATGTGGGGGCGAGGGCCACTATGCTAGTGACTGCAAGGAGGTAAAGTGTTACTAGTATGGCGAGATAGGACATGTGGAAAGGGACTGCAAGAAAGGAAAATCAGGAGGATCAGGAACGGTTAAAGCTGGGGATAAGGGAAAGGGTGACGGTTCGAAGGCGAAGGCGAGGGCATTCAACATAACTCGTGAGGAGGCCAGGGCTGATCTAGAAGTAGTTTCAGGTATGTTTCTAGTGGACCATAAATATGCTTCTGTGCTCTTTGATTCTGGTGTTAGTAGGAGTTTTGTGTCTGCTGCCTTTTCTCGTTTGTTGCTTGATAAGGGTAGGAAGTTAGAGGAGCCTTTCTATGTAGAAACAGTCATTGGTAAGTCCACTAAGATAACTGAGGTGGTTGAGGATTGCTTGATTGAGTTAGAAGATTGTAAGTTCCTTGCTAGGTTGCATGTTAGCTAGCTATGAATTGGTTAGCTAGCTATGAAGCCAATATAGTATGTAGAAAGAAGATAATTCATCTAACAGCGCCCGATGGTAGTTCTGTTACGGTTTGCGGGGATAAGGTGTGTTGTGTACCGAATATCGTGTTAGTGATCACAGCTAAAAAGTACTTGAGACGTGGGTGTAGCGGTTACTTGGCATATGTAAAGGATGTGGATGCGCCTGAGCCACAATTATTAGATGTGCTGGTAGTGCGTGAATTTCCTGACGTCTTTTCTGAAGATCTGACCGGCGTGCCACCTAACCGCGAAATCGAATTCCAGATCGACTTACTACCGGGAGCACAGCCCGTCGCTACAGCACCGTATCGATTAGCTCCTTCAGAGATGGTAGAACTAAGGACTCAGTTGCAAGATTTATTGGATAAAGATGTAACTCCAAGATGAACAAACTTGAATCAAATCATGAAGATTATAGATCAAATAATGATAAACACATTGGAAACCCTTTGATCTCTATTGATTTCTAATAATATTGTTTACAAGTAAATCCCTCAATCAATTGGTCATGCAACCATTAACCTAATTCTAATTACAATTAGGCTATTTATAGTCTAGTTTAAGTTTTCATATTTACACATAACCCCCTAGACTATATATTTAGACTAAAACATGACTCAAAGAAAGTAAAATATATTTTGTTCACACAAAATATATTTATTACAATATAACTCCTAGTCATCTAAATCTTCAACGTCTCGTCTCGGTTCCTCGTCTCGAACATGTCGGGTTTGACTTTTGTTGACTTTGACCGTGACGTTGACTTTTGTTGACTTTCACTGTGTTGATAATATAGACTATCTTTTACAGCTCCAACAATACTCCCCCTTAGTCTATCATTATCAACGTCTTCAAACGAAATCAGCATCGAGAAGTCAACAGTAGAAAGATCTTCAATTTGAATTTTTTTGAATCTGATAAGAAAGATTTTTCATCTCATAAGCTCCCCCTATTTATATGCTCCCCCTTTTCGAGTGCAAGCTTTACAAAGATATTGGAACAGGTTTCTCAAATCTCTAATCTTGAGTGCTTCAGAAGATGTAGGAGGAGGATTCCTAGCTCGGTATCTTCTGCAAACTTGAGGAACAGGTTCTCTGATCAGGTACACTGCTCAACTGATGATCGGCCATCACTTACAGCAAAAACCTGAAACACATTGACAAACACAATCTCGACATTTCTAATTAGATCATTTCAATTTAACAAAATAAACCCGTGTTTATATGTGTTTGAAAACAAGCGATCCCGTGTTCATTTGTGCTCAATTTCTATGAAATGCATAAAAAATAATAAAATGTAATCAGCATAATATGGAAGACCTAAATGAATATTGAAATGAAAATTTATTATAATTTTTTATTATATACATATATTATAACATTTTTTATCTATATATATATATTTTTTTTTTTTTTGTTTTTTTTTTTTGTTTTTTTTTTTACTTTTTTTTTTAACCGAGAACTGAATCGATCATGAGATCATATCCTCAAGATATACTTTAGCACAAAGATGAATTTAATCATTGACAAGTAATGAGATCATACTGATAACTGAATCTAATCACAGTCTTTAAATGATTTTGAAATTCTTAAACAGATCAATAACGATTGCTGATATGTTTGTCCACTTAAACCCATGCCCTATCTTTTTCAACAAGCAGAAGATGATTCGTTAAGGTTCGATTAAATGCTTTAGAATGCTAGGACTCCACAATCATTTGGCAAAAACCCTCACCCAACCTCAGGATTTCTTGAATTTTGTTACAATCTTTATAGAGCAAGACGTGTGCATTAGTGTGCAAGTGATTATCAACAAAATATAGCATTTTGTGAATTAGATGATTTGACACAACTTAGACCAAAATGGTGAGAGCTCCAGGTCTATACTCACGTATAACAAAGGAGATGACCATTTAATCATGTGCCGATGAGAGCTCCAGGTCAGTACTATCGTACAGCAGAGGAGATCATCACTCCAGATCAGTACTTCCGTACAGCAGAGGAGATTAGCACAAACACAAGACACATAAATACACCAATCATGGCTCAAAGATATGGCTTATATGATTTGTATCATGGTGGGAGAAAGATCAATTCTCAATCCAATTTTTGTCAGGACTCAGTTTTGTGCAGGCCAAAATGATTGCGTAAATCCAGACATTCTTAAGCATATATTAATTTAAATCATCATACTGCTGTCTACTTTATTCTTCATGCTGAGTCTACCAAGCATCTCATTAAAGAATCTGATTGTTTTTCTTTTATTTACAATTAAAAATAAGATGTAAATCAGATAACAACATCAGTTACTATCATTTCTCATTTTAAAAACGCAAGACATGCAAAAACAAGCATTGCAAGAAGATATACAATCATTTTCAATCATCTCAAATCAAGTTCCCAGTTCTCTTTTTATTTTTATTTACGTACACTCTCCCCCTAAATTTTTATTTTTGCAAACTTTTTTATTTTATTTTATTTTATTTTTTATTTTTTTATTTTTTTTATTATTATTTTTAATTTTTTATTTTTTTATTTTTTTTATTTTTTATTATTTTTTTTTATTTTTTTTTTTTTTTTATTTTTTAAAATTTGTTTTTTTTAAACTGTACAAAAATAGAAATTTACCGAAGAAGGTCTTCCAAACTATACTGATATGAATATAAGAAATGAGTTCTCAAGAAATATGCAGTGATTGTGAAATGAGAACGGTGATTATGCAGATAAGAATCCTAGATTGTGGATAAAATACCATGACTTAACCTGTTTGTTCCGCCTCAAATTTGAATTAGGAACAATCTCTGTCAGTAAACCGGATTACTAACAGTCCTCTTGAATTGTTCCTGCACTCATTAACAAATTAGTTAGAAAGGGGAACCCAGGCCATCGTAGTCCTGGAAGTTCCTTTTTCATCAAGATAAGTAACAAGCTTCTGCACACAACCGTTTAAACAATCGGGGATTGTTGTATCCTTCTTTTTAATTTGCCAAATTTGTTTCGGTTCAATTAACTTGGATTTGAATGAATTAAATTTGGAAATCATTTTCTGTTTAAGACCGGAAGGAAAAGAATTTGATTTTGAACCTTTGGTCATTTTCATCTTTGTATCATGTGAAACCGGCTTCACATGAAAAGGTCTGGATGGAGGGTTTTTCATCCAACCATTCAAAGATGTTTGCTTTTTACCTTTTGAACCAGAGAAGCAACCCGTGTTCCCTTTACCAACTGGAACATTCTTTGTTGACTGTGATCCGGAGAAGCAATTCGGTTTGCCTTTACCATCTGAAACAAGTCTTTGAGGACATTTCTTTACCACATGACCCTCTTTTCCACACTCAAAACAAGCCTTGAATGGCTTTTGATTCTTTGTAGTCCCGTGTGATGCAGGTAGGGATGAGTATTGCTTTGAGCTTGTAGCAGATTCTTGCTTGTTTTGGCATTTGCTATGCTGAACAGGGAATAAGATCTTCACTGATTGACTGGGTTGCTTTGCAATTGGAGAAGAGATCCGTATTGGTCTTGATTCAGCTTTTGGAAGCTTTTGTGACTTGACAATGTTAGGAGACATCTTGATTTGTGAGGAACCAACACGCACCTCTGTGATTGATTCATCATCTGAGCTTGTCCAGTCTCGTATACACAGATCTGCTTCCAATGGATCTTGATTGACAGGAATAGGATGTGTTGTTGTTGGAACTTGATGATTGGGTGATTTCGGAATTATCTCTTCTTTCACAACCCTGACAGGCTCAAAAATAGGAATTTCACCTGCTTTAAACTTATCAAAGAAGTTAGAAGAAATAGTAGATATAGATTTACAAACAACCGGGACTGAACAATCGTTAGCTTGACTGTCAGCATTCGATTTATTGTATCCCATACCAGTTGTAGAATCATAATCATCTCGCACCTCTTTAAGATTCACACCGCTCAAACCTGCATGCAAACTACTATTAGATTGTTCAAACAAATCATTTTTAGGATGAGGTTTGGGAATTGGTGAATAACATAAAGTAGAAGGGGGTGGAACTGAATTAAATACAGTTTTACTATCAGATTTATATCCAATCCCATCCCCTTGTTGTTTAGCAATAAGCTCATCCTTTTTCATGTGTGAAAGGGTCCATTTATCAAGCTTTGTTTGAAGCTTTGTCGTTTCAAATTGAGCTAAAACAGCCCTTTCTCTCAGAATATTAATTTCAACATTACGCTCCAAAATGGTTCTTCTTAAAAGATCATTTTCAGCCAATGCTTCATTAAGTTTTCTTGAAAAAGCAATTTCATTTTTTTTTAATTCCTGATTGATTGTTTTTAATTCTTTTTCATTTTCCAATAACAATCTTTTTGCCTTATAAATCCCAAATAATCGGATTTTGCATGACGAAGAACACATATCCTGAACAGTCTCATAAGGAAGACCCATGATAGTTCGTTCTGCAGCTAAGCTCTTTTCACAGTTGCAAGCCCATGTGATTTCTTGTTGTTCCTCTTCTTTGACCTTCAGCATCTTGTCAACCTCAGACTCTTTCTCTCTTTTATCAGCTTTTCCAGCCTTATCATCATCGATTCTCATAGACTCTGGTTTACTGTCATTGTCGACTCTTAAAGCTTCACGATTCTCTTCAACAGTTTCTCTGAATTTAGAGTTTAAATCTGAATCAGTTCTCAATAACTTCAACTTTTCAATCATCTCTGTTTTGTAATCAAGTATGCTTGTTACAGAAGACACAAGATCAGTATTAAGCGCGTGGGTTTGATGTGGGAACACGGCTTGCTGAAATTTGTTTCTTTGGATATCCAACTCGAGAGATTTTAGCTTGTTGATCATATCCATAAGTTTTGTGTCGACATAACCTCTTTCTTGGTTCAGCATTTTAACTTGATGATTCCATGCAGACGGAAGAGAGTCTAGAAGCTTTTGAATCTGTTCATGATTACTGAGATCAGGAACATGCTTCTTTACATTATTTGCCACCTTTAAGAATCGATCAATCAAATCTGACAATTTTTCTTTCTTCATTGCTGCAAAAGAATCAAACCGGCTTTGTGCCGTTGTGAGATTATCTGATTTAAAATCTTCTGAAGATGACATGATTGTACAAATCTTGAACAATTAAACGTCCCAAAAATATTTTTCCCAAAAAGTTTAGAATAATTCTCCCTCGGGAAAAATATATATATTTTTTAAATGTCACGCTAGACAATCTTAGCAACTGGGGTCAAGCTGACATTCGAATTATAGTTTCGCAGAAAAATTATAGTATCGCCGAAAAATATATAACATTCGAATTTAGCTGAATAAATGATAGTTTCGCCGAAATTATAGTTTCGCAGAGCTAGTTTCGCAGAAAAATATAGTTTCGCTGAGCCGACAGTACTTTCGCTGGCAATTTCGGCAGCAGTTTCGCTACCCAAATGTTTTAGACTGCTTAGTTTCGTCGACAATTTCGCACAAAACAAGCATGAACTTTCGTTCAAAGATACTTTCGACAGCAATTTCGCTTGTAATATGCACACAAGCACTGTTGAACTTTCGTTCAATGAAACTAGTTTCGCAGGACAGCAGAAAACAACTTCAATGAGGATAACCGATGTAGTTTCGCTGGAAGAACTCGTAGTTTCGCTGGATGAACTGGTAATTTCGCAGAACGAAGCTGAAAAACTTTTTCAACACGAAATCAATCTGAAATCGGCCAAATCTCAATGGATTTGAAATCTGATGATTAACAGAGCTTTCCCAACCAATAACAAGCAAACTTCAATCAATTTCCATATCAATAACACTCAAATCTGATCCGAATTTGATGAAAACTTGATATTGAACAAAAACAACCAAAACCTCAACTTTTCTCTCTAAAAATCTTCAAATCTTCAGTGAATTTGATCCAAAATGGCTCTGATACCATATTGTAACTCCAGGATGAACAAACTTGAATCAAATCATGAAGATTATAGATCAAATAATGATAAACACATTGGAAACCCTTTGATCTCTATTGATTGCTAATAATATTGTTTACAAGTAAATCCCTCAATCAATTGGTCATGCAACCATTAACCTAATTCTAATTACAATTAGGCTATTTATAGTCTAGTTTAAGTTTTCATATTTACACATAACCCCCTAGACTATATATTTAGACTAAAACATGACTCAAAGAAAGTAAAATATATTTTGTTCACACAAAATATATTTATTACAATATAACTCCTAGTCATCTAAATCTTCAACGTCTCGTCTCGGTTCCTCGTCTCGAACATGTCGGGTTTGACTTTTGTTGACTTTGACCGTGACGTTGACTTTTGTTGACTTTCACTGTGTTGATAATATAGACTATATTTTACAGCTCCAACAAAAGGCTTCATCCAACCGAGTATCTCTCCATGGGGTGGTCCGGTTTTATTCGTCAAAAAGAAAGACGGTAGCATGCAGATGTGCATTGATTATCACGAGCTTAATAAGTTGACCGAGAAGAATCGATATCCGTTACCGAGGATCGACAACTTGTTCGATCAGCTCGAGGGTGCCAGCTGGTTTTCAAGGATAGACCTGCGGTCTGGTTCCCACCAACTGAAGGTGAAAGAACAAGACATTCCTAAGACAGCGTTCTGTACGCGTTATGGACACTACGAATTTCTCGTCATGTCCTTTGGTTTAACCAATGCGCCAGCTGCTTTTATGCACCTTATGAATTGGGTATGTCGGTCGATGTTGGATAAATTGGTGATAGTGTTCATCGATGACATCATGATTTATTCAAAAAGTGAAGAGGAACATGCCGATCATATTAGAAAAGTATTAGTGACGCTCAGAAGTGAGACGTTATATGCTAAGTTCTCTAAATTCGCATTTTGCCTTCGAGAAGTTCAATTTTCGGGTCATATGGTTATCCTGAGGGGATCAGGGTGGACCCTGCAAAGGTGGACCCTGTGAAGGTTGAAGCGGTGATGCAATGGGAACCTCCAAAGACGAAATCCGAGATTCTAAGTTTCTTAGGCATGGCAGGTTACTATAGGAGGTTTATCCATAATTTCTTCAAGATAGCTTCTCCTTTGACTAAGCTGACTCGAAAGGACGTGAAGTATGAATGGGGTACTGATCAGGAGAACGCCTTCCTAGAACTAAAGACGAGGTTAACTCAAGCCCCTGTCTTGACGTACCTGAAGGGAACGAAGATCTGGTAGTCTACTCGGATGCCTCGTATGCAGGATTGGGTTGCGTGTTGATGCAACGAGGAAAGGTGATAGCCTATGCTTCTAGACAATTAAAGGTCCACGAGGCCAATTATCCTACCCATTATTTGAAGTTGGATGCGGTGGTGTTTGCATTGAAGATTTGGAGGCACTACCTGTATGGGGTGAAGTGCACCATCTTCACTGATCATAAAAGTCTAAAGTATTTCTTCGAACAAAAGGAACTCAACATGAGGCAGGGGAGGTGGTTGGAACTAATCAAGGATTATGACTGTGAAATTCATTATCATCCAGGCAAAGCCAATGTGGTTACTAACGCCCTTAGCCGAAAGGGACGACCTGAACCAAATTGGGTGAGGGCTTACTAGATAATCATGACGCCTGATGTTATGAAACAAGTGAGGGAGTTTCAAGATGAGGCATTGAGATATGACAGAGTCAACTCTGAAAGGATGAAAGGACAGGTTTCAGATTTGGGGGAAAACACCATGGGTGTTAGAACCCGATCTGGGTGAATGTGGATCCCCCTCTATGGGGATCTGAGGGGAAGATCATGGATGAGGCTCAAAAAACTCGATATTCCATTCATCCCGGTGCCACGAAAATGTATCAGGATTTGAAGAAAGATTACTAGTGGCCGGGAATGAAGCGTGACGTGGCTAAGTACGTGAGCAAGTGCCTGACTTCTTTCCAAGTGAAGGCAGAGCACCAAAAGCCATATGGGAAGATCCAGCCTTTGGATATTTCTGAATGGAAATGGGAACACATCACCATGCACTTCATCACGAAGCTACCTCGCACGGCGAGAGGAAGCGACGCGATCTGGGTGATTGTTGACCGTTTAACAAAGAGCACCCATTTCCTTCCAATTCGTGAGGAATTTTCCTCTGAGAGGTTGGCGGAAATATTTATCAAGGAGATTGTGGCTCGTCACGGCGTGCCAGTGTCTATCATTTCGGATAGGAACACGCGGTTTACGTCCAAGTTCTGGAAGAGGTTTCACGACTCAATGGGGACTAGACTACATATTAGTACGGCTTACCACCCCCAGACGGATGGTCAGTCGGAAAGAACGATTCAGACGTTAGAAGACATGCTACGAGCGTATGTAATCGATTTTTGAGGAAGTTGGGATGAGCACTTAACGTTGGCGGAATTCTCATATAATAATAGTTACCATGCCAGCATTAGCATGCCACCTTATGAGATGCTGTATGGTAGGAAGTGCAAAACGCCTGTGTGTTGGGGTGACATTGGGCAAAAGGAACTAGGAAGTCTTGAAGTGATTGAGGTCACAACCAAGAAGTTAGATAAGATTAAGGCATTCATGAAAGCCGCAAAGGATCGCCAGAAGTCTTTTGCGGATAAGAGGCGTAGACCAATAGAGTTTAAGGTTGGTGACAAGGTTATGCTCAAGGTATCTCCCTGGAAGGGATCATTAGGTTTGGAAAACGGGGAAAGTTAAGCCCAAGGTTCATACGGCCATTCGGTATTGTCGCGAGGGTAGGGGAAGTAGCCTACAGATTAGAACTACCCGATGAGTTGAGTGGAATTCACCCTACGTTCCATGTATCTCATCTCAGGGAATGTGTGGCAGACAATGATGCAGTTATACCTTTACAAGACATTGAAGTCGATGAACGGCTGAATTATGTAGAGCAGCCGGTGGCCATCCGTGATTGGAAAGAGAAGCACTTACGGAATAAAGTGGTTCCACTAGTACGAGAACAATGGAGACACAGAAAAGGATCTGAATCCACATGGGTGACCGAGGAGGAGATGAGGAAATTTTATCCTCAATTGTTTGATGACTGATAGGTTTCGAGGACAAAACCTAAATAAGTGGGGGAGACTTGTAACACCCCGAAAAGTCAAACGAGTCATCAAGGATAATGGGCTTAATTAATGGGTATTTAATAAAGTAATAAAATGGCCATGGGCTAAATTAGCCTTATTGGGTAGTAGCCTAAGGGATTAAAAGCCCATAATCAGCCCTTAAGCCACTTAACCAGCCATCATCTTCCACATTTGAACCCTAGCCACCCAAATTCGTAGAGAGAGAAAGTGAACAAAACTCAAGATTTTGAGCTTCAAAGGTTAAAAGATTGAAAATTTGGGTGTTGGAGCATCAACCATAAGAAAGAAGCAACAAATCCAGGTAATAATCAGCCTCTAAACCCTTCTGTAGATCAAACCTGGATTCTAGGGTTTTGGGTTTTGAAAAGTTGCAAATAATCGCATAAAGGTCACATTTGTACGTATGAAAACATGTAAAAAGCTTAGATATAGCCTCATGGTTGATAAACTAAGAGATTGGACGTAAAAAGTGGTGATTTTGGATTATAAACGGGCTCTACTTGTAATTTTTATGTATTATGCGAAACTGTCTGTGCATCAAGCAAAACTGGGTGTTCAAGCTGCGAAACTACAAGTTTTCTGCAAAACCATAGTTTTGCAGGTAATTTCGCTGCCATGGAATTCCAACAAAAGTTTGGCGAAACTGCTATGCGAAACTGGCAGTGAAACTGTCGGCGAAACTGGCAGCAAAAGTGCCAGCGAAAGTTCTTATCTGGCAGCGAAATTAGCAGCGAAATTAGGCAGAAATTAACCCTTGTAAGTGTTAACTTATCTGCAGGCTGTGTAGTGTGATCCTAGCCTAGAAAGCTTAGTTTAAAAGTTACTCACGGTATCCAGGTGAGTTCTAGATGCCCTTATTTATAAGTTTTTCCATGTTTTGGGGTTGTTATGCATACTAAATACACGTTTTTAAATGACCAAGATTTTAAGAGTTTTTAACAGGAAGATCGTTTTTAAATGACCAGCCAGGGGCGTTGCCCCTTGGAGCCAACTAGGGGATGTTGCCCCTAAGACCCCCGCTATCAGGGGCTGCCGCCCCCAAACTCATGTTGTCCCGCGGAGGGTCGTTTTTGTTTTTATGATGAATTGTGCTTGGTATATTGTGTCTCATAAGCTAAGTATGATATATGAAAATGGAAGATAATATTAATGAAAAGTTGAACTTAATGAATGTTACCGCGGGCCCGTTTGATGATGAAAAGTATTGCAAGCACTATAATAGACTTCACTTATGTGAGTCTAACGTATAATGATAGATCTGTATTCATGAGTGGGCTATGTGCCTTGCAGTGTGGATCAACTGTCGGAGGTTAGCTACCATGATGATGTGTACCGACGAGGATCGACATTCATTGTCAACCAACACGGAGCTCTTGCTTTGTGCAATCTCGTTTATGATGAAGTGAAAGATAATGAAAGAATGAAAGATAATGAACATGCTTATTATGATGCAAGAAATGTTATGTATTATGATGTATGCGTGGTCATTATATGAAGGATAAAGTTTATATTTTCTTATTTATCTAAGACTAGAACTCACTCAGCAAAGCTGAATTTTATGCATAATAGTTGGCAGGTAAATGATGTTGCTGAGGATGGCACAAGGTGGAAAGCTAGTTGGATGGCAATGGATGGCAACCTTGTTTATGAAATCTTTGATTTTAATTTAAAACATAGTCCTATGTTTTTATTCTATTTGAAAGAAAAATGTATGAGTACAATATGATTTACAAGTTTCTAATGAATGTCTATTTAATTGCGCTGCAATGTTTTGGTTATTAAAATTATTTTATGCTATGATTAACCAGCTGTGAGGTCTCCCGGGAACGGGGCCTTACAACTTCCTTGGTGCTTGGTATAGCCCATAAAGAGCTTTATCAATCCTGCAGACATAATCAGGATGATCAAGATCTACAAACACATGTGGTTGTCTGACATATACCTCTTCATCAATCACCCCATAGAGAAAAGCACACTTGACATCAAGTTGGTAGACCTTAAAGTTTTTGGATGCAGCAAAAGCTAGGAATATCCTGACAGCTTCAAGTCTTTCTACAGGAGCAAAAATATCTATGTAGTCAATTCCTTCTTCTTGAGTATATCCTTGAACAACTAGTCTTGCCTTGTTCTTGATGACAAGTCCTCTATCATCCTTCTTATTCATGATCACCCTTTTGGTTCCTATGGTAGTCTTCCTTTGAGGAAGAGGACATAGGTTCCAGACCTTTTGACTTTTGAATTTAAGCAGCTCATCATGCATATCTTCAACCCCACTTCCATCCTTTAGAGCCTCATCAATCTTCTTTGGCTCTATCTGGGACAAGTAACAAGAGTGAAGACAAACATTTGAATCATGGGGTTTGTCCTCTTGTTCTTACCCCTGAATCAACATCTCCAATGATGTTTGTGATAGGGTGAGACTTGTGGATCCTTAGCTGAGGGATCACAACAAGTTGCTTAGATAGATCTAAATAGAGAAATTCTGATCTGGCAAAGAGGATTTACCCTCCATATCAGCACACTTATCAAGATTTACTTGACCCAATGAGTGTGTGACATCATTGATGTTGTCTTCTATGGAGTGGTTATCAGCATCAAGAAATTCTTGATCACTTTCACCACTACCATTTTCTCCAACATTTGAAGCTCCTTCATCTGAGTTTTGTGCCTTTACGCTGGAATATGAAGTCACCCTAGAAGTATCAGCAGGATTTGTCATTGATGTGCTGGTAGAAACTTCATTTGCAGGATTAGTTACCACTAGAGCTGAAGATGTGTAGCTTGAAGGTCTTCTTAGCTCAAATCTTGGGTCAGGAACACATATACGTAGTATATCTGTGTACCGTGAAACATGCTCACAATATTTGTTAAAACAATTGGTAACTAAATCAAGATCAAATAGCCAATCCAGACCAGAACCTTTCATACTAGGAGTGTGCTCAATGAAAGTCACATTGGCTGACTCCTCAACTAATCTAGTTCTGAGATTGTATAATCTATAAGCTTTAGCTTGAGAAGAGTACCCATTAAAGTGTCCATCATCTGATTTCTCAACAAACTTGGCAATTTGATCTTTGGTATTCAAGATGGTGCAAGGACATCCAAATGACCTGAGAAAACTAACGAAAGGCTTCCTCTTGTGCCAAAGTTCATAAGGAGTCTTACTATATGTCTTAACTACTAAAACTTTGTTTTACACATAGCAAGCAGTGTTTACTGCTTCTCCCCAGAAGGAAATGGGCAGTTTAGATTTAGACAACATAGTTCTTGCAGCTTCAATTAGTGTCCTGTTTCTCCTCTCAGCAACACCATTTTGCCGAGGAGTCCTGGGAGCACTATATTGTCTTGTAATTCCTTTTTCATCATAAAATGTTTCAAGGATTTGGTTCTTGAATTCAGTTCCTTGTTCACATCTTATGGTTTTGACCATGTGATCACATTGATTCTCAATCTTTAAGATGAAATTCTTTAGGATCTCATAGGTCTCGTCCTTAGTTCTAAGAAAGAAAACCCAAGTGAATCTTGTAAAGTCATCTGTGATCACCAAACAATAAGAGGTCCTTCCTAGACTCATTACACTGGTGGGGCCAAAGATATCCATATGTAATAATTGTAGGGGATTAGTGATGGAGTTTCTTTCCTTTGGCTTGTGAGATACCTTATGTTGCTTCCCCTTCAGGCATGCAACACAGTAGTCATCACTTGTAAACTCTTTCTTTGGTATTCGAGTTACCAAATCATTTTTGATTAATTTATTCATATTATTAAAGTTTACATGGCATTCTTTTATGCCAGAGGAAAGACTCATCAGTATTTGCTTTAGATAGAAATCATGAAACTTCTCCTGAGGGAGATGTTTCCTGCAAATCCATCTTGTACATGTTTCCTTTCCTTTCCTGGGGGCTCTGAGCAGAATGTGCCCATGAGGAATGACCATGCCAGGCCTGAGAACAATGCACTCATGCTCAGTAAAGAGCATGTTATGACTCTGATCACAAAATTGGGATACACTTAGAAGATTGTACCCAAGCTCCTTGACAAAGTTTACATTCTCAATGTTGAGCTTACCATTTGTGACCCTGCACCTTCCTGTAATGTAGACCCATGCATCTCCTGTAAAAGCAACCAGTCCTCCATCAATTCTCTCAAACGTTTGGAGTAATGACCTATTGCCTGTCATGTGCCTGGAACAGCCACTGTCAATGATCCATACATTTTTGTTTGTCTTGAGCTGTTCCTTCATAAAAGAGATGGTTAGTTACATTTGGAAACCTAAGCCTCATTGGTCTTGGGCTCATCAAAAGAAGTTGAAGACAATGCAACAGTAATTGATCCTATAGTAATGCTAGCAGGATTATTTGTTGATATTGATGAAGAACTTTCAGTCACTTGGTCTTTCTTTGACTTCCATACCACCTTTGGAAGCTTAGACTTGACCTCAATGCTTCGGAAGTTTTGTTGACTTCGGAAGTTTTGATGACTGGACCTTCAGAAGATCTTGCTTGCACTGCAGCAGGCTTCAGTGCTTCAAAAGTATTCCTTTCTTCTGAGGCAAATTTTCTTCCGAAGGCAAATTTCCACTTGTCTTCTTCTTCATTTTGGAGCTTTCGAAGGAAAGAGATTTTCTTTCCGAAGCTTGCTTCTTCTTCTCCAAACTCTTAGAAGTTTCTTTCTTGGTCACGTGGAGAGTACTCTTTGGATTGTAAACACAATCCTAAGCAAGATGAGAGGTACTCCCACAACACAGTCCATTTTCTTCCTTCTAGGAGTCTTCTTTTGTGAACAAGGCTGAACTTGATCACTTTCCTTCTCCATCTTCATCTTTGTAGATGTTGTGGCAATTCTTGTGGGGATAGAGATGCCTTTGGAGCTGGATGGTTCAAGTTATATAGCAGTGGTGTACAACTGATCAGCCTTCTTCTTGATGATGGGATGATTTGGACAAGAACTAGAACTCTTGTTGTTGGAGTTCAAGTTTGTGTCTTTAGCCTTAACCACTTCAAATCGTGTTGAAATAAAGACTTCTTTCTGTACAGAGTTGTAAGTGGCCTTGATCTCTTGAGCCTTTTTGGACTTTCTTTTGGCCTTCCTATCAAGTTCTTTCCCTTGGACTTGGTCATCCCAATAGCTTTACTCTCCTCAAAGGGATGGTGACCCTTCTTAGAAAGCTCTTCTTCACTCTTCTCAGAGCCATTCTTCACTATCTCCTCTTCATCCTCTTTAGTCAAGGGGTCTATGAGGGGGAGCTCATCTTTACAAGTTCCACACCTAGGGGATCTTACAGACAAGATTGTGTATGGAGGAGCTATCTCACTAGATCCCAGTCCCTGCTTATTTTGATAACAAACTTTTGCATGCAAGGATGAGGATATTATGTTCTTGAAGGTCTCTTCGTCAAGAACACATTTTTCTGCCTTGGCTTTGTGATCACAAGGTCAGCCTGGCATTTAGTCAACTTAGTTATGAGGTCTTTAATGTGAGTCCTGTAGTTTATGTGCGCATGTTTAAGAGTTGAAATGGTTTTTTCTAAGTCCTCTATAATTAGTTTATAATCATTTTCAGCTTATTTCAAATCAGCTTCTAAGATATTTAAGGACTCGAGATCAGATCTCATTTCTAAGTTATAAGACCTGTATCTATTTACTTTAGCAATGCATTCAGGAGTACAAAGATGTTCCAATAGCTTGGCTTCATCGTGGTTTGCTATGAGTGCTTGGTTTGGAGATGCATCTTCCACCTTAAAGCTCCAGTCAAAGCTTCCTTCTTCAACAACAACTGCAGCTTGCTGCTTTGGCTCTCATTCTGGGGAGCTCTCAGAGTGTAGTTTAGTCTGGCTTGTGTTTGGCCACCATTTGTCCTATGGTGCCTTACACTCCCTTGCAAAGTGTCCCATCTGGTTACGGTTGTAACACTTTACTTTGCGTTTATCCAGCCCAAACTTTCCACTGGCTGCATTGCTTGGAAACTTCATCCCTATCCACTTCTAGAACTTCTTGGCTCTGTGAGTGAGAAGAGCCATCTGCTGAACTATCTCCATGTACTCCAGATCATCTGGATGGATACAGTCCAAGTCTTCAAGGGTGAAGAGAAAGTTGCCTGTGGTTTCATCAGCAGAGACAAAAGCATGAGAAGAACTTGTCTCTTGGAAAGGACTTCCTTGAGTGTAGCTTTCTCTTAGAGTCTCTGGGAAGGTGATGAAATGACCCTTTTGTGAGTTGTCAGGGTAGCATATAAGATAATGTTATGGTTCAATGCTTTCTCTTTCAACCACACGGAGGGCTGAACTCAGTTGATTGCTGGAGTTACCAGATGAGTTTTGCATATTCATCTCCATCTGGTATCCACTGAGAATACCATACAACTCTGTAAGAGTAAGAGTCTTAAGGTTCTCACTCCTTTTGATAACAACACAATAATATGTCCATTTTCTAGGATGAGAGGGCATGAACTTCCTTACAATGTCCCTGTTCTCAAGAGTTACTCCAACATCCATTAGAGTATCCACAATCTCAACATACCTGAAGTATTATTGAGTCATGGTTTCACTTACCTTGAAGGTGAAGTTTTCAAACCGTTGCTTCAGGAGATCCTTCTTGTTCTCCTTTGCTTCATTTGACCCCTCATACATAAGCTTTAGTGCTTCCCGTAGTTGCTTGGCAGTTTTGCACTTCTTGAAGCCTCTGTAGATGGAGTTTGGAAAGCAGTTTGAAGAGCTGTCATGGATTTTTGATCAATCTCTATTATTTTCATGTCTTCTTCAAAATAATCAGCCACAGCTTTTGGAATCATACCACCACCAGTAGCAGAAGTGGTGCTTGGTATGTAAGGTTCTTGAACAACAGAGTCCCACATCCTGGAGTCTTGAGACTTGATAAAGCCTTTCATTCTTTGACACCAAGTATCAAAGTCTTCAGGAGTGATCAGTGGAAACTTTGTCATAGTTCAAGATTCCATATTAGCTTTGGTAATAACTCCCATTTGAGTTTTTAAGTATTTTGTGTGTGTGAGGGATCTTAAGATGGTGAGATCTTATATCAAGAGCCTGGAATGCTCTGATACCAAATGCAGTACCGTTAGAGGGTATGCACTTATAACACAATAACAAAATGATGAGAGTTCTTTAGAACACTTAACAGATCAAACAGGGAACTGGTAACTTATATTAAAGATGCTAAGAACACAAGTAAATATGTGAGACATAACAAGATAGCAAACAACACAAGTATATGGTTTTCAAGAATGCTGTATATTTCTTCTCAAGTTGTTTTACAAATGTTACAAAGCATAGATAGAAAGTTACAAGTACTGAGATACTTTATACTACATCCTACAGCCGGTCAAACTTTGAAGGCCAGCTGGATACATAAGACTAGACAACAACAAAATCTAATGTAGAGTCAAAAGGCAGATTGCCTTTTGACTAGTGACTATGACATGCCATAGCTCACATCCTAATATATTTCAAAAAGGATAAAAGTACATAAAGTAAAAAGCTCAGACTCAAGACCTCAATGTACAGTTATTAAAAGCATGGACCTTTTCACCAACTCATGTAAGTTGGTGACTGAACATAGTTGCAGCGGAAAGGTGGTCCAGCTTTATGGTAAAGTACATCAGATAAAAGCATGTACATAAAAGTCTTTCGGAATAAATATGTCTTCACTTTTTGGCTTCGGAAGACTTGGTCTTTGAAGCTTCGGAAGATTTCACTTTTGCCTTCGAAAGATGTTGGTCTTGGCTTCGGAAGATCTTACACTTAAAATATTTTCTAGTACAAGGTGTAAAAATTTCGAAGCATTTCTACTTCTGTTCTTCAGTGTATGCATTCAGAGAAACTTTGGATGTTTTGGCTGCATCAAACTTATAGAAATCCTTACAATAAAGTTATTCAAAATACTTTTATATGGAAAGCTCTAAATCTTACTATCCCTCCACGAACTAGAAGATCAAATATAAGGAAAATGTTTATTATTGAATGGTTATTTACAACATGTATGCATTGTTATATACCAGACATTATATGTCTTATGCCCTGAGTGTAATGAATAGATATCAGCAAAACCTAGGTGAAAGATATTAAATAGCTGCAAAGAACATTCTTAACTACGTATAAACAATACAAGACATGTTATTAATATAATGAGGACAAGAAGAAGAGAATAGTGAAGAAGTTACACTAATGCTAGATTCTAGAGTGTTAAAGTTCATTTTAAATCACAAATAAGATATATGTTCACACTAAATGGAGAAGTTTGTAGGAGAAGTTCCAAGCAGAGCGTAGTTGCTCAGTCCACGATAAAGGTTTCATACAAAATTATTTACAAAAGAAACTTAGATGAAGAAGTTTTGATACAAATCGATGCCACGAAAGAAACATGAGTTGCATGCTAGTGTTATTGGGCTTCGTTAGGCTTGACCATGACTATGATTTGCTACAATATATGGGTTTTGCAGTTAGTTACATGTTATCTAACTATTATTAATTTCATACTTTATTATGTTCTACATTTGCATGTTTAAGACTATGAATAAACTTAGTTTATTATAATGGTCTGTAAACCTTCGGGACCTAATAATGCGCCGAACATAATGAACTTAGATGATAGGATTTATCTCCTAATAAGAATATTCAAATGTCTTTGACTTAGTTTTCATTACTAAAAATACGAAAAGGATTGCAATTAAAGATCAACATACTTAGATTAGTCTATGTATTAGATGTGATTCACTTCAGAACTACTTAATGAATCGTAACTATAAGTAGGAAGTTAATGTAACATTGTCATTTCTATCCATAGTCCTAAGATTACAAATTGAACCAGATTATATGTAAGCTATTCCTTAACAACAGTCTATTGATTCAAATTAATAAAATGTATGGCCTTTCTCAAACTGATGTTTTGAAGACCATTTTGAATCTAAATAATTAATAGAAATAGTTTAACACTGTATTAGATTGAAGACGATCCACATCTCATGTTTAATGTGTTTTTGAATAACAAAAGCTAATCGAACTAATGCGCAACAAGCGTTATGAAAATGAATAGTGAGTTACCTAAGCTTCAAAATGATGGTGCATGACTTTTGAAGGCGACCTACATCAATCGACATAATTTGATGTTGTTAGGCATCATCTATTGTTTGTTATGACATAGGATTAATGACTTGCGTAACTATGAGATTATCGGATTTATGTACTTAAATAAATTTTGACTTTTTAGATCATGAATTTGATGGATCATAAGATCCAAGCTCATTAAATCTGAAATATTAATTTAGTATTTACCCAACTTAACATTTTAATTATATGTATACCTCTTTTTAAAACTTTGTCAATTAAATATATAACCAAATTAAAATTTTAGTCGGATATATCACATTTATTAAACATAATTATTACATATTCACCCATTTGATCATTTTATTAAACTATAAAATAACTTTATAGTATTTTGGTTAGCCTCATCTAACCATCATCAGTTTGTAAAATTTTCTTTGTTGTAATTATATTTATTCCTTTTAATAAATTTTATTCAAATGGGTACATATATAAGTTTAATAAAAGGGGTATAGACAATTAAAATTTTAGTTTGGGAATATATGTAAATGACTAAGTTTTATAAGGGATATATGTAATTAAAATTTTAAGTGAAGTATATATGTAAGTGATTAAGAGTTTATATAGGAAAATATGTAACTGTCTAATAAAAACTTCATTAAAGTTGTTTAAAAACATTTTTATTTTGATTTATTTAAAATAAAAGTCACCCCTCTCACAATATATTTATATTTATACAATAAATCCTTTAATTGAACACAAAAATATAAATTTAAACTATAAGCGAAATTACTACCATCTCCAATAAGTTTCGAATATAAATTGCAAACCAAACTATTCAAAAAACTAAATAAATATTGTGCCAAAAAAGTTATAAAAACACCAGAGTGGTTTTTTTATTGCTTATATTAAGATGGTAAGTTAGTAAGACTATAAATAAAACTATGGTAAAGAGAACAAAAGAAAATAAATATTTGACATATTAAAAAACTATAAATAAAACTATATTTTATATAAAAAAATTTAATTAATTAATTAATAACAATAAAGGTAACTTTTCTAAATTTAAAAGTGGTTAAAATAAAGTACGAAAGAAGATTTGAAGTAAAAATAAAACTTAAAAGACACAAAATAAAAGATTAATAAAAACTAAACATTTCTTTTTTAAGGGGGTAAAGTTGAAATGGTTATTTATGAAAAAGTAACAGAAAAAATAACTTTTATTAGTACAAAGGATAAAATGAATGATAAGATCTCAAAGTAAGAATATTCATTGTAGTTAAAAAAAAGTTTAAAGATAATATTTATAATTTTAATCGTATAAAGGCAAATTTTGTAATTTACTCTTGATAATTAGGTTTATGTAGAATAAGAAGGCCAATCATAAATGTGATTGAGATATAAAAATTGTAAACCCTTGTCACCAACACACCAAGTTCGGCCGCTTCCTCACGTTCGTCGATGTTGGATGAAATCCTAAATGGAGCTTTTGGTGTGCGTTTTGTATTTAGCTTTTGGTGTTTTTACATTCAGATGCGATGTTTAGTACCTCCATTGTTGAACAATTGTGGATGCTTGAAGTGAACATCCTCGCGGTTATTTGAAAATCAAGGTAAGATTAATTAATTGCATCTAAGTTTTGCATATGCTTGGGGAACCTTTGATTTTATCAGATTCGATGTCATTATCTTTTTTGTTCTGGTACACTAAATCTAATTAATTGTATAACGAATCTACAGCAAGGGTGAGTACGCTCATCATTTGTCATTTATGACTACACTTTCTATGACACGTATTGCGCTTCATCTACTAACCATCATAAAATGTGTATCATCTTCCGCAAGTAGTAAATAGATGACGCACATATGCGTGTTATTTTTCATTTATAACTACACATTTCTTGACGCACATATACTCGTTATCTTACGCCAAATATGACGCGCATTGAGAATCCATCCATTATGGTTTTTGTTGTAGTGACTGCACTACAAATATTAACATTTTAATTCTAAGTTCATTTATAATGTGTCTCTTAATAGAGAAACATATATTAGTGTGATTTGTTCAAACATTTTGATATGCATTTGTGATGTATATTAATGCAATTATTTTTTAAATCACAAAATTTTATTAATCATGCAAAAGTCTACATGATTATATAATATAAATTCTGAAAGTGTGGGGTGAGGGAGGTTTCATATTTGAACATGCGCACGATACCCATGGGGATGCATGTATGTGATTAGTGGCCTAACGATGCTCTTTATGTCTTAGGCTTTTTCTACTGGTAGTAATCACGTGTGTTTCATCATTTAATCAAACCTTGGACAATTTATAAGCGGAATATGTTGGATTTTTTGTGTTCTTTTATTATTTATATTCATCTTGTTTTTATTATTGTGTAAGAATTTTTAGCAAAAAGAAAAGAAAATGTGTTGGAATTTAATCATCTAAATAATGTATCTTTTATCATAATGTTTTACAAAAATTGTCATTGATACGGCTAATTAACATCACTAACATTTTTCATTAAACATTTCCTATTTGAGTGTCTTTTTTATCAAAACAATTATAAAATAAAAAGTCAACTCATGCGAAGAGTTTTTTTAATTCAATCTCTTTAGAGTGGGTGTCGTCTATGGCATGATGGGGCGCCACACCCACGTGACTGTTGATACATATGTACCTAGTTTAGGAGCTTAATGTAAAATGTCTTTCATGTTTTAAATATATGTAATGAATGAGTTGAATGAAATGAAATATGTGTTTGATGCTTATATTGTTTAATGTTTCATTGTTTATTGTGTCATAACGCATATTGAACTAACTATGTAGGTTTGTGGTTGTTTACATAGTTCTTAGTCAAGAATGGTTGAGAAATGTGTTTAAACTTAATCTTATGAAGTATTCATGCTAATGGACCATACGCATGAACACTTCATGCTAATGGACCAGTCGCACGACTAAACCAGGAGACTAGATCAGTCGCACGATTGAGACATAAGATTAGCTCAGTCACATGACTGAACCTTCAGTCATGCGTATGGACCAATCCTATGATTCAGTCACACGACTGAACCATACTAATGGTTCAGTCGCACGATTGAAAAATCCTAACCTATAAATACCACTTAATTCGTGGAAAAACAGAAGACTTGAAGAATTTCAACTCACATACGTACCCTAGCCGTACAGAGAACGTAAAGAACCTGTTCCAACTTCATAGATCGCAGTTGATCGTGTTCTGATCGTTCATAACGTTTCATTAATCTCTAGATTGATCGAAACTGCTTTCTTACTGATTGGATCGCCAATCAAATAGGATTCCGCACTATTTGATTAGGTATACACGCATTATCAGTTAGTACTCCATCCGTCCACGGTCCTAACAAGTGGTATCAAAGCATTGGCTCTTGATTTTGCGTGTTGATTCGATTTGTTTTGGTGCAAAAATCACATTTTTCATTCAAAAGAGTCACTTTTTTTTAGTAAAAACAATGTTTTCAGTGTCTCCATATCTAAAAGTTTAAGTTTTTCGGGCATACGGCAGATTAGGGTTCATGAAAAATCGTATTTTTGTGTCAAAGTACCAAAAACCTTCGAATTTTCAAATCCAGCAGCCTCAGTTGCACGATTGGCTTAATCGCACGACTGAACTCAATCGCACCTCCCATATGCATGATTGAACTCAGTCGCCCCTCCATTCGTACGACTGAACACCCCATTCGCTTTGTCCATCCGCACTTGTTCAATTGCACGATTGACTCATCTGCATTGGTTCAATCGCACGATTGATTCATCCGTATTAGTCCATCCGCACGGTTGACCCAATCGCATCTCTCCATTCGCACCAGTGATATAGTTTTGTTCTAACTCTCAAAGTTTAAAGAAATGGAAGATCAGTACTCTGCGTTTACTGCTGGTAGAGACTCTCGAATCCAGAACCTTCTGCTTCTGGAGAATGAAGTTGGAAATCACAATAAGCCCCCTAAACTTATAACGTTAGATGAGTACCCTCAATGGAAGCAAAGGTTTGAGATTTATCTAAATGGAGTTGATCCCAATCTGTGGAAAGCAATCGAGACAGGTTATAGCATGCCGGTTGGTGCTGATGGTGTTAAACTTACCTTGGGTGGCATGACTAATAGCCGCTGAGAAGAAAGTGTATGCTCTGTTGACTCAGGCAAAGAATCTATGGGAAGCCTTGGAGAAATGATACGATGGGAATGCATCGTTGAAAGCTCTAAAGGGAAAGGCTTAGAAGAAGGAGTTTGATAACTTCTCTTCAATGGGTAAAGAGAGCTTGGATGATGTCATAGACAGATTCTACCATTTAATGAGTGCCCTGTACACTCATGGAGTCACAACGTCAATGGAAGATAAGGTCTCAAGCTTTGTCGATAGTCTGCCAGAGAAGTAGCACTTGTTTGTGTCAAATTTGAGATAGAACAAGTTACTAGAAAAATCAGACATAAACGACTTCATCCTGAAATTAAGAGAGGAGGAACTGAGGATGAAATACAGGTCACAGAAAGGATCCTATGACCAGAATCCTTCACTTTATAGATCCTCTTCCACTTCAACAAGTTCAGGAGCACCGCTTCAAACGGCATTTGTGTCTAGTTCAACCGCTCCTTCTCAATCCACTGCTTCGGGATCTGAAACGTCAGGGTTGTCTTGCACCCAATATATAGTGCCTGAAGCAAATGCTACTAAGTTGAAGACCGAGAATCTCAGGAATATCACTATGGAGGTTGCAAAGGCGCATATTCGTTCATTCTTATGATGGTCTAGTTGCAGGAAAGATCGGAAATTGCCATCTGGCTGATGAGGATTACGAGTAGGTGGACGAGAATAAATTAAAAAGAATGGACATTATGTGGGCTTTAGCAAGTGCTTTCAGGCAAGCAAAAAAGTTTGTGAAGAAGACAGGACAAAACTTGATAGCCACAAAGGATACAACCTTTGGTTTTGACAAAACCAAAGTTACATGCTTTAACTGTGGAGAAAAGGGGCACTTCAAACGTGAATGTGTAAAGCCCAAGAAGACAGGTAATTGGAATCCTTTCTCGTCTTTCAATCGTCAAGACAAACCTACGAGTGGAGGTGCATTGTCAAGCAAAGATACAAAGGCCTTCACTGCTCAAGATGATGAAGGACAAGATTGGACCTTCAAGTTTGTGTCTCCGAGCAAATCGAACATTTCTAATGTTGAGGGTCTAAATGATGACACTGCAAGTGAAGGTGAAATAGCAGTTGAACTAGTGATGACAGATCATGAAGATACTGCTAATGTGGTCAATCCCCTGATTGAAGAAGATCTTAGAATGACAAGTTCAGAATCTCCAGCATCCGAGGAATCAAACTCTGCGCTGATGGCTGATTCAACCGAATCTTCACAGGTAAGTAAAAAATACCAACTTTTTAAAAGACATGCTTGTAATGAATGTAATAAGTTTAGAGAAAGCATTGATCTTAAATTTGCTAGGTTATTAGATCACAATGATAGCTTAGTAAATGACTTACAACTGTGCACAGAAGCTAATCGGATTTTAAAACAAAATGAGTGTAGTTACAAAGAGAAGATGAAACTTTTAAATAAACAACTAAGGGAAACCGAAGTTGTTGCTTTTAATCAAAAAAATGATATAAATTTTTATTTGAACTCTTTAGAAGAAACTAAGAAAGAAAAAGCAGTTTTGGAAGTCGAAGTCAACTCTTTAAAACAAAAGCTGCATAGTTGGACCAGTTCTTCTCACATAGTTCAAAACTTAGTGAAAGAATGGAACAATGGGGAAGGGTTGGGTTACAAGGTAGTTCCACCACCACAGGAGATATTGTTAAATGCTAAACTAGTTAGTGATGCAGAATAAAACATGTCTTCTTCATAATCCAAACTGACCAAACTAGTTAACCAAACACGTGCTTCACATCAAAGTCCAAAAAAACAAAGGCTAAAGATGTTAAAAATGTTCAAACAATAGTTTTAGTTAAAGAAACAAAAACATCTTCACAAGAAGTGTCCAAACCCAACCAGACTAAAGTCACACCTGTTTCACACACTTCCCCACAAAGACAATTTTCCCAATATGTAGAGGTAGATCATGCTACAATTATGGAAAGAGAGGACACATCGCTTCTAATTGTCCTCATTATCAGACACCAAGAAAGAAAATTGAACTTTATGATACTAAATCAATTTCTTCAAAAAGGATTTCTATTACTCCACCAAAAAGAAGTAATGAACCTAAAGTTCAAACCGTAAGCCAGTCATCTGTTTATCACAAATAGGCCTTACACCAAACTGACTTATGGAAAGAAAAGTCAAGTTCAGTGTCTGATACTGAGAAGACTAAGAAGCATGATATGCCCTCACCCTCAAATGGACAGTGGGTAGAATTTATGATGTGTGATTCCTCCGGGTCACCCAAGCCAGTTAAGGCTTGGGTCCCACACCTAAACTGATCATTTCCTTTTAATGTGCTGGGTGTCCGTTACAATGCTATCACAAACACCTGGATTGTTGATAGTGGGGCGTCTAGGCACATGACTGGGAACCTGTCTCTCCTTTTCAATGTCAAACAAATTAAAGGGGGACATGTATCATTTGCTGGAAACAAAGGAGGATACATCACGGCTCAAGCCGAAGTGGGAAACCAGAAAGTCAAGTTTGACAAGGTCAACTACGTTCAACAACTACAAAATAACTTGCTTTCTGTATCCCAGATCTGTGACAAAGGATTCAAGGTAGTCTTTGACAACAAGAAGTGCTATGTGTTGAAGAAGGAGTATGTGATACAGGAGGACCAAGTCTTAATGTTAGCTTCAAGATATAATGATTTACATGTCTTGGACCTATCAAAGGCCTCCACAACCGATCATTAAGTTCAATGCTTCTTGTCAAAGGCAACAGAAAAAGACTCCATTTCCAAGCATAGGAGGATGGGACACATTAATCCACGCAAGATGAATCACTTGATCCAGAATGATCTAGTGCGTGGAGTAAATGTTAAGAACTTCCAATTACCAGATTTTTGTGTCGCGTGTAAGAAAGGGAAACAGACAAAGAAGTCTCATAAGAAAAAGAAAGTTCACTCAATTGACCTACCTCTTGAGCTTCTTCACATGGATCTGTTTGGACCAGTTAGTACAAAGAGCATTGCCGGTGATTTGTACTGCTATGTAGGTACGGATGATTACTCAAGATTTTCTTGGGTGAAATTTCTGAAATCCAAATCTAAGACATTTGAATCATTCAAGGAGCTGGTAACTACATTGGAGTCACTCTACAAGCTGAAGGTAAGGCAAGTTTGCTTAGACAACGACACCGAGTTCAAGAACCAATGGATGGAGGCATTCTACAAAGAAAAAGGAACTGTGCACCAGTTTACATCTGCCTACACTCCTCAAATGAACGGAGTTGCTGAGTGAAAGAATCAAAGCTTGATAGAGACAGCCCGGACAATGCTAGCAAACTCGAAACTGCCTATCCAATTTCGGAACGACGCAGTAGCTAACGCATGTTACACCCTAAATTGAGTCCTAGTGGTCAAACGTCATGGTAAAACGTGTTACAAGTTGCTCCAACGACGTAAACCTAATCTAGAATACCTCGACCCGTTTGGCGCACCATGTACGCTGCTTAAGAAAAATCAATCAGAGAAGTTCAGTGAAAAGGCTGAAGAAGGAATTTTTCTAGGATACAACATACCGAATAAGAGAGTTTACAACAACTCAACGGGTCAACTAGAAGTGTGGTGCAATGTCGACGTTCAGAGATACACCACCCCCTGCTGGTAAAGGACCCGCATTCTTCTTCAATTATGATGGATTCTTTAAGTCCTTCAACATCCATCTCTCCCCTTCTGATGATGAGTTAGCGACCAGAATGATGTATGATGTTTTATACACACTGTCTCTAGACTCGTCAACATCAGTTCCACAAGGTGAGTCTTCTAGTTCTTCAGGGGGAGCACTTGATGTAAGTGACTCCTCCTCTATTGATGAAGAAGTGGAGACTGAACAGGTGAACTAGGAGGAACAGGTTCCTGCTACATCAAGTACACAAGCATCAAACCCTGATGTCTTTGACACTTCAGAACCTCAAACTCCAACAGCTTCAGATACTGAAGCTGTGGTTCACAATCTGGAAAATGAGATAGTTTTTCCCACCACTCCTGGATCCAGGTTAAATGTTTATCATCCTTTGGACAATGTCAATGGAGATCTTCGATCAGGAGTACAGACCAGAAATCAGCTATACTCAGCTGATTATGCCTCAGTCATGGAAAAGGCATATCTTCACAACGGTGCATATCGATGTTTTGTGTCTTAATTTGAGCCAAAATATGTAAGTGAAGCATTAAACAATGAGGCATGGGTAAGTGCGATGCAAGAAGAACTCCTACAGTTCAAGAAGCTAGGAGTATGGACCCTTTTGGACAGACCAAAAGGTGCTAAAGTCATTGGAACTAAATGGGTCTTGAAATGCAAGAAAGACGATCAAGGGGTCATAATTCGCAACAAGGCTCGACTCGTCGTTCAAGGTTTTAGACAAGTCGAAGGAATCGATTATAATGAAGTGTTTGCACCTGTGGCAAGGATGGAAGCAATCCGTATCTTCCTAGCCTATGCCTCTTACATGAAGATCAAAGTTTATCAATTAGATGTAAAGAGTATATTCTTTCATGGTGAAATCCGGGAGACAGTGTACGTCAGTCATCCCGAAGGATTTGAGGATCCGTATCATCGGGACAGAGTTTACAAACTTGATAAGGCTCTCTACGGGCTCCATCAAGCCCCAAGAGCATGGTATGAGAAGCTCTCGACTCATCTTGTGAAACACGCCTTCGTGAGGAGTGATTGATTGTACACTGTTCATCAAAGAAAAGAATGGTGACTTACTGCTCTTACAAATTTATGTTGATGACATAATCTTCGGTTCCAAAAACGAAGATCTATGTAAAGAATTTGAAGCAGTAATGAAAGCTGAATTTGAGATAAGTGCCATGGGAGAAATGAAGTTCTTTCTTGGGTTACAGGTGGATCAGACACCAAAGGGAATATTTCTACATCAGACTAAGTATGTAGGGGATATCCTAAGTCTGTTCGATATGGAGAATGCTTCGACAGCTGGAACTCCACTTGCTACAAACCACGACGTGGCACCCGACGAAAATGGTGATCTGGTGGATGCCACCATGTACCGAGGAATGATCGGATCCCTCATGTACCTCACTGCCTCACGACCTGATATCATGTACGCGACGTGTCTATGCTCCAGATATCAGGCAAAGCCGAAAGTCAACCATCTCATAGGAGTCAAAAGGATATTTCGTTATCTGAAGGGTACTCCAACACTTAGGTTGTGGTATCCTCATGATGATGACTTTGAGCTTATAGCGTATAGTGATTCAGATTATGACGGCTGCAAAATGAACTACAAGTCAACTTCAGTAGGATGTCAATTCCTTGGGAGAAGATTAGTCACGTGGTAGTGTAAGAAGCAGACATCGGTTGCTCTGTCAACTTGTGAAGCTGAATATGTTGCTGCTACAAGCTGCTGTTCACAAATCATCTGGATTCAATAGCAAATGCGGGACTACGGTTTGAAATTCTCTAACACTCCTATATTTGTTGATAATTCTGCTGCTATAGCCGTAACTAAAAATACTGTCCAACATCCTAAAACCAAACACATCGGAATTAAATATCACTTTATACGTGATTGTTTTGAAAAGAATTTAATCGATGTTGTTAAAATTAATAAGGACTTTCAACACGCTGACCTCTACACAAAAGCGTTTGATAAACCAAGATTTTTATATCTGTTAGAGGTCAACAACGTGAAAAAGAAATGTGAAGTGATTCCAGAAGATGACACTACTTAGTCCGACGAGTAGAGTTATTTTTTATTTTTTATTTTCTTTTATATTTCTTATTTTAATTTCATGTTTCTATAAAATCTAAAAACTCAAAAAATATTTTTGGTTTTAGAATTTTAGGGGGAGAATAGGTTAGAGTAGTATTAAATAAGTTGTTTTAATTTCAGTATTGTTTTAATTTCAATACTTAAAAAAATAGAAAAAGGAGGAGAAGGACAGCCTAGCTAAAAGGATAGAAATCAAATCTGTGATACTGATTCAACGTAGTTGGAAAATGATAGTACACGGGGAACAAATTATTTGGGACTTAAAAAAAATTAAATGATTAAGATGCAAAATTCAAAGTATAAATCTGAGAAGTCTAAGCAAAATAAAAGAAAAAATGATAGTAAAACTAGTATGCTACTAAGGTAACATAGAGAAAGTAGACCTAGAGGTTGCAAGTTCATTATATGATGTGTCGGTAGATTCAACACAATAGATGAGTAGACCTCATTGGTGATTTAAATTCAAACTAAATTGTTCAACTTGCTGTGGGTTCCCATCTTATCCCTGGTTAACACAATCAACGTAGTTCCAATAAGGTGTGACGAGCAAATAAACGCCACAAATGTGTGCGGGTGACCATAAAAAGAGCAAAGCACGAAAAAAATATGTAAGCGCTATCAAGCTGATAACAAATGTTGTTGGTGCGTTACGTGCAAAAAGAAAAGAAAAATGCTCTCACAAGAAGATAGGTTGTGTGCCTCTCTGCTGTGCGATGGCACTGACCTGAGGATAAGCATAACCTATATATTCTAGAATTCATTGTTGTTTGCGTCTCTCTGCTGTGCGATGGCACAAACCTGAGGCTTGGCATCTCTTTGAAAGCTCTTAGAATAGTTTCTTCTTGTCAAAATACCCGTAGACCGCTCAAAAATCTCCTAAGGAATGTTGATTACCATATAAGCGTAGGATCCACAAATGCTTGTTGAAATAATTAAACCTTAATTCATCACCAATGTGTGTCAAAAATCAGTGTATGGACTTAGAAGGATAAGTATACAGACAATCATCGTGGCTGCAATTCTTGAAAGTCCAAATCAGCGTGTGCATCTTATAGCTCTAGTATGATTTCCAAAACTTGCTAATGACTCTTGATAAAACCAAGAATCTAGCATCAAAAAGTTTTAGTAACATGTCCCAAATGATTCAGGAATACCTGTATGATTCCGAAATGAATCGTACTAGAAATGATTAACTGGAATTGAAGCAGTGATGTCCATGAAGTAAAAATCAATTAGAATTATTCTAATAGGTCGTATTTCATCTCTAATTAAAAATACAAAAATATTTCTTGTTATTGTTCTTAATTTTAAAGTTGTTCTGTTTAGTTTTAGTAAATTGTAATGTAAGAGTCGGACTCAACAACTCGTCGTAATCTGGGATTCACTCACTAAAAGGGTCACGTCTGAGGTGACCAATGGGGTTTTCAAATGTAAAAGGATCACGTCTGAGGTGATCAACAGTTTTTCTAAGTTAAAATGGTCATGTCTGAGATGATCAATGGTCAAATTGTCTTATCAATAAGTAAAAGGGCTAAGTGTATGAATGGTCATAAGGTCAAACTCATAAGTATGAGCCATTCGCACGACTGGACCATGAGTATGGACCAGTCGTACGATTGGACCATACGGATGAGCCCAATCGCACGACTAAACCACATGTATGGACCAGACGTGCGATTGGACCATAAGCATGGGTCAATCCATACGATTGGATCATCAGAATGAACCAATCGCACAAATGGAGGTGACCGAATGAGACAGTCGCACGACTGAAACCTAGTCGCACGACTGAAGGTGACTGACTGAGCCAGTCGCACGACTGAGCCTCAGTCGCACGAATCAACAGTGCGATTAGGTTCAGTCGCACGACTGAAAGAAACCCTAGTATAAATAAGGGGGAGTCGGTCGTAGACACTCATCACCCCCCAATCACTCTCTCTTCGCACGATAGTACCATTACTCTGCAAAAATTTTGATTGAGTGTTCTAGACTGATTATTGTTGCTTCTAATGATTTCTGTTGATTATACAGGTAATGTGCGACGTAATCCACTCAAATGTTCATCAAATCATGCCCGAAATCGACTTAAATTGAGCCCTAACAAGAACCGAGACTTAGTTCACAAAATAAACCTATAAATCTAAGTAAATTGCTAATTTAAAATGTGTTAGATGTTAGTTGGAACAATAGCGAGTCTAATGAGTCAAACCACAACGTCTAACATCAAGTTTTGCTCAAGATTTGAATTTGAATGGAAAAATAGACTGTCATGCGAATGGACTTACTGATGAACCACAATCGCACGACTGAGCTGGGCGAATGGCACAATCGCACGACTGAACCATGCGTATGAGTCCAGTCGCACGACTAGTTCAACCGCATGGGACTGCATACGACTAAGCCCAGTCGCATGCTCAATCGCACGAATGAGCTCAATCGCACGACTCAGTCTCAGTCGCACTGTCCATTCGCACGACAGAACTGAAGGATTCAAGTCAAATAAACTCAAATGTCATTCATTTACACACAATCTAACGTTTATCTATCTTGTGTTACAGCAGCATGGCGAGTCGGTGACGATGAGCACCAAGCACAACATATGTGCTCATCTAGACATTACGTCCCAGAACGCGTCTGAGTTCGCGAGCATTATTACATTTCTATGGAGATCGAGGATCTTCAGAGCTATCTCCGCTGCGTGCACACCATACAGATCGATACAACAAGCTTTCTGGGAAAGCGCTGTTGTAGATAGGTCCTTAGAGCCTCGCCGTATTAGGAGTTCCATCTTTGGTCAGAACATTGAGATCGGTGAGGAGGATCTAAGGACAGTCTTAGAGTTAGGAGATGATGGTGATTGCCCTACCAGACTGCATCCGTTGACAATTCGAGGATGTTTTCTTCGGGCTAAGTACTCGGGGGATATAAACGCAGGTGTGCTCAACAAGAGCAACATGTGCCCCCAGTTCAAATACTTAGCCCATGTGCTGCTGATGGTGATTGCCCTACCAGACTGCATCATTATCTTTTTTGTTCTGGTACACTAAATCTAATTAATTGTATAACGAATCTACAGTAAGGGTGAGTACGCTCATCATTTGTCATTTATGACTACCCTTTCTATGACACGTATTGCGCTTCATCTACTAACCGTCATAAAATGCATATCATCTTCTGCAAGTAGTAAATAGATGACGCACATATGCGTGTTATTTTTCATTTATAACTACACATTTCTTGACGCACATATGCGCGTTATCTTACGCCAAATATGACGCACATTGAGCATCCATCCATTGTGGTTTTTGTTGTAGTGACTGCACTACAAATATTAACATTTTAATTCTAAGTTCATTTATAATGTGTCTCTTAATAGAGAAACATATATTAGTGTGATTTGTTCAAACATTTTGATATGCATTTGTGATGAATATTTATGCAATTATTTTTTAAATCACAAAATTTTATTAATCATGCAAAAGTCTACATGATTATATAATATCAATTCTGAAAGTGTGGGGTGAGGGAGGTTTCATATTTAAACATGCGCACGATACCCATGGGGACGCATGTATGTAATTAGTGGCCTAACGATGCTCTTTATGACTTAGGCTTTTTCTGCTGGTAGTAATCACGTGTGTTTCTTCATTTAATCAAACCTTGGACAATTTATAAGCGGAATATGTTGGAATTTTTTATGTTTTTTTATTATTTATATTCATCTTGTTTATATTATTGTGTAAGAATTTTTTGCAAAAGGAAAAGGAAATGTGCTAGAATTTAATCATTTAAATAATGTATCTTTTATCAAAATGTTTTACAAAAATTGTCATTGATTTGCTACGACTAATTAACATCACTAACATATTTCATTAAACATTTCCTATTTGACTGTCTTTTTTATCAAAACAATTATAAAATAAAAAGTCAACTCATGCGAAGAGTTTTTTGAATTCAATCTCTTTAGAGTGGGTGTCGTCTATGGCATGATGGGGTGCCCACCCACGTGACTGTTGATACATATGTACCTAGTTTAGGAGCTTAATGTAAAATGTCTTTTATGTCTTACATATATGTAATGAATGAGTTGAATGAAATAAAATATGTGTTTGATGCTTATATTTTTTAACGTTTCATTGTTTATTGTGTCATAACGCATATTGAACTAACTATATAGGTTTGTGGTTGTTTACATAGTTCTTAGTCAAGAATGGTTGAGAAATGTGTTTAAACTTAATCGTATGAAGTATTCATGCGAATGGACCATGCTAATGGACCATACGCATGAACACTTCGTGCTAATGGACCAGTCGCACGACTGAACCAGGAGACTGGATCAGTCGCACGATTGAGACATAAGATTGGCTCAGTCGCACGACTGAACCTTCAGTCGTGCGTATGGACCAATCGTATGATTCAGTCGCACGACTGAACCATACTAATGGTTCAGTCGCACGATTGACAAACCCTATCCTATAAATACCACTTAATTCGTGGAAAAACGGAAGACTTGAAGAATTTTGACTCAAATACGTACCCTAGCCGTCCAGAGACCCTAGAGAACCTGTTCCAACTTCATATATCGCAGTTAATCGTGTTCAGATCGTTCATAACGTTTCATTAATCTCTAAATTAATCGAAACTGCTTTCTCACTGATTGGATCGCCAATCAAATAGGATTCCGCACTATTTGATTTGGTATACACACATTATCATGTAGTACTCAGTCTGTACACGATCCTAACAGTGACAAGCCACCCATGTAGCGAACACCGCAACATAGGGACACGATCAGGGGTGCTATAGGGTGGGCGTGAGGGGCTTGCGGAGGGGTAGCCATTAGGAACTTTGGGAAAATATATAGAGCATTAGCTCAATAAAAAAATTCAAAAATTAAATTTTCTTCCAATAAATACTACCCTGATTTTACAAAAGAAAAAAAAATAACATTCACATCTACTATCTTCTTCGTCTTCAAATTATATAAAAATAATTCTCTCACTAGAAAATGTCAGATAATTAGGATGGTTCGTTTCAATAAAATTTTGATCTTATGGATGACGAGTATTTTAGAAGAGAAAGAATAGTTTGAATTTTTTATTATAAACTTTTTTTAGGTTTTTAATGAATTTTATATAATTACAATGTTTAATTTTTTATTAATGTTTTACATTTTAAAAATTTTTAACTAAGAATTTCATTAAAGTCCCTGATCACCTGATCCATAACACGATCAGGCTACTTGATTAATGGTTCTATTGAGTGCCTATTCACCATACAATCAGTTTCATATGTACGTCTCAATACTACATGTTAACTTGATCATGGATAGAGCCTCACAACATCAATCTCTTTGGTCCCCTTAATCAATAGCAAACCTAGTAATTGCAATCGTAATTTCATCCTAAACAATTATCCCAAACAGATTAAACTCATAAAACTATTCACACATGGATTGGTCTTTTAATTTGTAATTGCTTTTATTAAAGTACCATTCAAGTAAGGAAGATTAAATAGAAAATATTATTGGTCTTTATTAGGTTTAGTCATATATATTTAAATGGTAAATTTTATATTAATGAAATAGAAAATAATACTTATCGAAAAAATATTGTCTAATAAATATATATGTACCTTAAACATAAGAATAAGATAGAAAATAACTACAAACAACTATTATACTACTACTTAAATACAAAGGTTGGTAGGATCACCACCGGACATCACGTGTTAGCAGGCTATTGGATCAAAAAAACATCTTTTTATTTTTATTTTTTTCATTTCCTATACACTTTTGTATGTAAAATAGTTATTATTCAATTACTAACTTAATCAAGCAGTGACCCGGGTTCAACTCCCGTGGTCAACACTTCTTTTGTTTTTTTCCCTTTCCTTCGTTTGACATTAATTACATATTTTCTACTAAACTTTATTTTAATTATTGGACTACAACATAAGAGGCGTAATATTATATCATATCTTTGATTTAATCTTCATAACTAATAAACCACAACTTTATTCGTTTCTTTTAATCGTATAATTCCCGCCACATACCACATGCAACTATATTGATACCGAGCGAATAATGACGTTATAGAAGGCGTCGCATGGTGCGGACCTAATTTTTAGTTATTAAAAATTCTTCCGGCTCAATTATCTATGTCACCTAAAATTGGAAGGCAAAATTTACTTTTTAAAGTATTTAAAAAGTTAGGAAACTCAATATGTATATATATATATATATATATATATGTATATATACACATATATGTATACATATATACATATATATATATTAGATAAGTAATTTAGCCATAACCATTTTTTTAGACTTTTTTTAAGTTTCTATATTTTTTTCTAGTAGTTCATAACTTATATGTACAGAATTATTTTTTATATAAATTAAAAGGGGTAATATTTTTTATCCTTAAAACGAGTACAACATCATAATATAAATAATAATATTTGGTATGTTTTTTAGTTTATATGATTTTTGCTCATTATTATATATTCAGTATAGTTTATGGTGTCGTTCTTGTTAGTTATTGTGTTTTTTTAAATGAATTTGAAAAAATATATAATATTGAAATAACATTGTTTTGTAATTTTTAGTATGTAAAACATAATGATAAATTAATAATTAACTAATCTAATACATTAAAAAATATTGACAAAATAACATAAGATGATAGAAAAACATAACACAATGATAAAATATTTTATTGTGTATTTTATCATTATTATGTTATCTTAAACATTATGATTGGAAAATATATTTCTAATTTGTTCAACATAGTATAGTAACAAGTTTATATCTATAAAAGATAATGATAAAAATGACATATTGTGTTGCCTTGAACACAAATAGTTTTAAAGATTATATATATTTATAAAATAATATTATTGTATACTTTGATGGTAAAACACAATAATAGATTACTATAAATTTATATCATCTATAGCAAACACGGATAAAATAATAAATTATGTTATCTACAACACTACGATTATAGAAAATTGTATTGGGGAAATAACATTAGTGAGTACTAATTGTAAGACACAATAATAGATAACAATTTTATATAATCTATAAAAACAGTATAATTGTGAGTACTAAGTGTGTCATTATTAATGTATTAGACACTATAAACTGACGTATATGATAAAATAACCAAAATTTCATCCCAGTTAAAATAATAGAAAAACACGTATTAAACTCACAATCACTCTTAAACTTTTTGTTTAGATATTTTTCTTACTATCATTTATATAATACTAGATGGTTGTACCCATCCTTTTTCCTTTTTCTAATTAATATTTAACTTTTCCATTTTAATCCACTACTTTTACGTATTTGACAATTTAGTCCCAATATTTTTTTTTCAAATTCGGTCACCTATACTTTTCATATTTACAAATTTTGTGTTTTACGTTTCAGTCTAAATGTTGCGAGTTGACACGCAACAGCGTATGTGTGTATGCAGGACCGGTTAAGGGCTTAACAATTACAACACAACAACACAAAGAGGAGATTAACTAAACTTTATCAAACAGTAAACTGGATTAACCAAGATATTGATACTAAGAACACAAGTAATGATAAAGAGACAGAACAAGAGATTTGGGTTTCAAGGAGGCAGTATATTGCTTTCTCAAGTTCTATTACAAGTGTTACAAAGCATAAAGAAAGATACTAGAACTTGGAATACTTATACTACAACCTACAGGCGGCTATACTTTGAAAGCCAGCTGATACAATTGACTAGACACAAACAAAATCAATTGTAGAATCAAAAGGCATATCTGCCTTTTGACCTTGTGACTATGACATGCCATAGCTCACATCCTTATCTATTACAAAAAGGATAAAGTACATAAAGTAGAAAGTTACAGACTCAAGACCTCAATGTACAGTTACCAAAACCATGGACCTTTTCACCAACTCATGTAAGTTGGTGACTTTACAGAGATGCAGCGGAAAGGTGTCCAACTTTATGGAACAGTACATCAGATAAAGCATGTTACTAAAAGTCTTCGGAAGAAATCTGTCTTCATAGGATGAAGCTTCGGAAGACTTTGTCTCTGAGGCTTCGGAAGACTTCATGTTTGGCTTCGGAAGATATTGGTCTTGGCTTCGGAAGATTTTACACTTAGAATATTTCTAGTGTATGGTGTAAAACTTCCGAAGCATTTCTTCTTCAGTACTTAGTGCATTACTTGCAGAGAGACATTGGATGTTTTTTGTTTGCATCAGACTTAAAGGAATCCTTACAGTGTGTTTCGACATTTGTACACCTAATTTTTTCCCGTTTAACAGTCTTGTCACAGAGCGCTGGTCCTAGGCCAACTTACTTATTGTTTTATGTTTTATGTTTCGCCTTGATGGTTCAATATTTTTACGTCTACTTTTCGTTCAGTTTATCTTTTTGACTTTTATTTTTTTTTCGATACGAGTTTTTGGTATCGGTGGTCACTGACGGTAGTGTGTCATTAGTGCTACTTAGCACGGTTTTACGCCCCCGCCGCAACGCGGGGGCTTTATACTAGTTATAATTTAAGTACCAATTTATTTTCCGGTTAATACATAAATTAAGTGAAATACACTATCATTTATAATAAGCTGACAAGTATTGTCTTTGACTTTAAACACGTGTGGCAGCACAACATCAAATGGTTATCAAGTATTTCACAGTTATGATTTGAAAATAACCTATATATAAACCGATGAAACGACTGAAGAATAAAAAAAATAAGAACTTCAAATGGTTCTCAAAGAATATTAAAACAAATAGTAACATCTAGTATAAAAAATACATATTGTATTATAAACTGATTCTACATTATAGAATTATACTTTTAAGTTTTCAAATGATTTTTATACAGACTATATATTTTAATAATTTAAATTTTTAACTATTGGTCGATTATAATGTATGCTATTAATATTAGGCTCAGTTTAATTGTATGTTTATTTATTTTTAATTTATAATCATTATTGCGAACGAAATCGAGCGCAAATCAAACGTACAAAATTGAAAATTATATTACTATAACTGTTGTCGGTGATAAAAGTAAAATTTAAAAGTTTTGTTAGGTAAATTATATATATATATATATATATATATATATATATATATATATATATATATATATATATATTATTAATCAATAGGTAAAATTTGAATTATTAAAATAAAATTTAACTTTTAAATATCAAATTTAAACAAAAGCAGAAGCAAGAAAGCAAATTTAATTTCTGGAAAGCGAATTTATTATTTACATCATTGTCCTCTCTCTTTCTCTATGAGTGTTTTCTGCTTTTTCTATGCCTACTCCTATCATTTCAATTTATTGTGGGGTCCATTCAAATTAGAAAGACAAAGGAGCCTACTACTAGACCAATAACATATTATTTTTATATTAATATTATAACATCTAGGTTAATATATAATGAACAAAATATTTTGTTAAATTAATAATCTTAATCAGATCAAATTACAAATATTAGTATTGCAATTATTGGATGATTATAAAAATAATAGTGGTTGATTACTTTAAAAATTGTATTTATTTTCACATATAAAATGCATAATTAATTAAGATTTACAGATTCAAGAATATGAAACATAAAAAATCTAGATGGACCCATGGAAATCTCAAAAATATTTTGTATTTTTCTAGTCTTACATGGCAACATCATTCGCACCCACTATTTTCTCCCGTTAAATAATACAAATCACATTACGCCATAATACCAATCATCATGATTACTACAATAATTTAGACAAAGTGGATATAGAGGTGTACAAACAGATTAATTTATTTGAACCGGTTTTTTTTTCACGGGTCAAATCAGTTTTTGTTCAAACCAGTTCGTGTTACAAACCGATTTGACTCACTGAATACTCAAACCTGTCAAACCGATATAGAATGGTTTGAAACCGGTTTTTTTTAATAAACCGGTTTTTTTACTAGTTTAGCCGGTTTTTAAATTTTAAACACCAGTTTTGAGTGTGGGGCTACCAAACTAGTTTTGAGTGTGAGATTACCATACTAGTATACAAACTGACGGTTCAGATCGGGTTGGGAACCGGTTTGAGCCTAATCAATTTTTTTTCAAACCGGTGGGGTTTGAGCGGTTTCTTTCCTGAAACAGTTTTTTACACCTTTAAGTGGATATATAGAAGGTATTGCAAAGAAATGTATTTTTAGAAAAAAATAAGGTTAAAATCCTATTCTGAATTAGATTATAATTGATATAGCTTAAGAGTAATACAGATTTTGAGCACTACATTATGAAAATCAAGCTTAAGATAAAGTGAGTGTCATATTATTGGGCGTAAAACATCTAAAAGGGTGTAATCAACACATGTAATGTAAACAGACGAACATATAAAAAATCGTATGTATAATTTGAAAGTATAAACCATCGATAAAAAGAAAATTAATTTTAGTGTTTTATCTTTATTGCACACATCAAATTATTGCGAGTCCAAAAGTACATTGTTTAACTTTATGATTATTGGTTCATACTTTTTTATATCTACAACTTCTTACATATAGATAGGTACAGGTGAGTATTCTTCGTATTGTATAGAATAAACCAGCATTGGTTTATTTTGTTAAATCTTCTTTGGGATCCATTTGAAGTTCTTATTTTTTTATTTTTCAGTCGTTTCTTCAGTTTATATATAATTCTGAAGTGGAAGTAAAGACGTGACCTTGACAATCTATAAACCGACCAATATAGCATCATTTTTCTTAAGGTCTTTAGGAAACCACTTACGAAATCCATGGCAAGTTCTTCCTATTTTCATACCGATATGCATAGAATTAAATTTAAGCACTAGGTATCTTATGCTCGTTTTTAATTTGATGACAAGTAAGATATTTTCTAACATACCTAGCCACGTTCAAAATACATGATTTGTTTTCATTATTTGTTTTTATTTTTTTATTGTTTATTATATTTATAATCATAGCTCCAACAAATGTTTTAACAAAAGAGTTATATGTTTCATAAAAAATTATTATAGCTTTTCAATTGATATCACTAATCATAATTTATTATGTTCACTTTTAAATGTTTTTAAAATTTTTGTTGATTACAAATTCATTTGAAGGTAATAATGTAAAAGTAATTTGCTCTGATATCAATCTTTGAAAAGTACGTTGATCCCTACAACTAATTGAATAAGTTAGTTCCTGATAATCTATGCACATCTTACAGGACCTATCATTCTTCTTAACAAACAGCACTAGCACGCTCCATCGTGAGTGACTGCGTCATATAACACCCTTGTTGAACAACTTTGAAGTTGATTAGACAGCTCTTGCTCTCCTAAGGTGCTAGATGATATGGAGCTTTAGTCACATGCACCGTTTCATGTATCAATTAATCTGAAAGTCCACCTATCCTGAATGTGGCAAACCTGCTAGATCCTTCGGAAACTATAGGATCGGTTAAGGGTGGTCAATACAATCAGTCTCACAATGAGAAAAGTGTTAGAACACTTAACATATCAAATAGGAAATCAGGTTTATATAGAGGATACTAAGAACACAAGTAAGTAATGAGACATAACACAAGAATAAGATAAGTATGGTTTTCAAGAATGTTGTATATTGCTCTCAAGTTATTTTTACAAGTGTTACCAAGCATAAGATAAAATACAAGAACCTGAGATACTTTATACTAAATCTTACAGCCAGCTATACTTTGAAAGCCAACTGGAAACACTAATCTAGATAAAAAGATCAATGTACAGTCAAAAGGCAGTTTGTCTTTTGACATGTGACTATGACATGCCATAGCTCACATCCTAACGTATTACAAAAAGGATAAAAGGTATAAAGTAGAAAGTTACAGACTCCAAACCATAATCTACAGTTTACAAAAGCATGGACCTTTTCACCAACTTGTATAAGTTGGTGAGTCTTCAGAGTGGCAGCAAAAAGATGGTCAGCTTTATAAATGTTGATCAAAGAAAGCATGTCTTTTTTGTATTCGGAAGAAATCGGTCTTCACTTCATTTCTTTGGCATGCTTTGCCTTTAAAACTTCAGAAGACTTCATCTTTGGCTTCGAAAGATTTGGTCTTTGGCTTCGAAAGATTTTAAACTTAGAATATTTTCTATGAGGAGTGTAAAACTTCCAAAGTAATTTCTACCATGTTCATCATGCATGCAAGCTGGAAGCTCTTTGGTTCCTTTGGTTGCACAGCCTCTCAAGTATAACCTTACAGAAATGCTTCCTTAAACTCTCGCACAATAGCTTTATCATCTCTCTTCATTTCCTCTACCTTTATGTCATTGTGTTCCCTTATCCAGTTCTAGTCTCTCACCATGCACATCAAGCCTCACTAATTGGAAAGGAAACGATATGTGTATAAACTTCATGCTACAGACGATCTTAACCTTATTCTTTGACAAACAATCCATTCTCACGACCTTGTCGAAACTTCCAAGCTCTAATGGTATAAGGTCTAATCTAAAGGCATGATCATTTAACAACAATATGCAGTCCTAAATTATTTCCCTAGTTTCTAGAAGACTACCATTAGCCAGTTCAATTACATAACACATATTCACATAATCGGGGGTCATTTCCAACGAAGTCACAAAATCATAAGAAACAAAGTTATTATCACCTCATGTATCAAATAACACCATATCATAATGGCCATTTAAAATAAACGTACTCATCACTACTTGCGGGTCCTGCCGAGCGTCATTAGCACCATTCATGAACCCCCTTCCACGAGAAACATTACCATTATTTCCTTTGTCATGTATTTGCACCAATCGCCAAAACCTGATTCTGGTACTTGTTCCCTCGATTCTGATTGACTACTTTACTTCAAGACCTATTTAACCTTGGGCACACATTACAATAATGCTCCTGACTTTTACAGTCATAACATCCACGTTGTAATCCTGTTGGCTTAACCGCATTAACCAGCGCAGCTGGGTTTACCACTACCTTATAAGTCTTGGCTAAGTGTGCCAATTGCTTGCACCTGAAACACAACAAGAATGATGCCATTGTCGGATGGTGCAGATTGCACATAGTACATTCAAATACGTGCCGCCATAGTCCTTCTATGCTAGAAGGCAGCCATATATACCTTCCAGACCGTAGCCTTGTTGTCCACTTTACCACTAGTTGGTTTACTTGATTCTCTAACACTAGCTTTTCCTAGAGTTCCGCTACAAACCATCTCATAAGTCAAAGTACATGCCTTCAAGATTACACTCTGGATGGTTGTAGGTGCAGCGAAAATCACCATTCCATGAATTTGTGGAACCAAACCCCATATATAGCGCTCAATTCCATTTTACTCTGGTGTCACAAGGTGTGGCACTAGCTTCACCAGCTCATGAAATCGGTTAATATAAGCACTATGACCGGATCCTACGATTGCATAATTCTAGAATTTTAACTCCAACATTTGCATTTCTTTATTTACCAAAGACTTGAACTCATCCCAAGTCATGGCCATCGAAACCTCTCTACCTTAGGCTGTAACTTGGGTATTCTACCATAGCGATAAGCTTTTTCCACCAGCATACAAGTAGCATACTTCAGCTTTTGATTTTCAGTATAGTTGTTAATATGCATAACCGTCCTTTTTGTTTAATCGAACATATCAGGGCTATTGCTTTGCCTTTCCCATCATACTTCTTTAACAATTCACGTCATGAACTCCTTGTACGTACACCTAATCCTGCCTCTATTACTAATGGCCACTAGATTATGGTTGCCACCATTTCCAGCTACAATATGTCAAGATCATTCACAAAATCCTGTTTAGAAACATCCTTAGTATACCGGTGATGCTTATATATAGGGTGCCCTATGATGTTCCCACCACACCAATGATATACTGAGAATAATTCTCAATCTGGTTACATAACATCCATTTACTCCATCAAAGTATAATGCTAGAACATTTAGACAACCATTGTTTACCAAATTAGAAAATGTATCCAATGAACAAAGTAATACAGGTGCCAGATGTCTCATCCCTCTGTGGCAACTCTTCGAAGACCAAATACGTTTCGAGCAAATAGTCAATTTGGACTATCACAAAAAAGAAAGCGGGGGAAACCTTCTAACATGGGTTGAGACTAAAATGTCATAGTATGATTTCCAAGAAAGATCCAAACCAATTATTACTTATATCAAGATAAAGGTGATGGATATTTTCACGCCAAAGTATTTATTTTAAGATATGTACAAACTAAGACTATTATCTCAAAATAGTATTTTCTAGACTTCGCATGCCCAACAAACTATAATTAAGTGTGCACTTGTAATTGGTCATTTGCTTTTCATGGTCACCCTAGTTCCTCCTACCCGAGCTACATATACGACACGTGTACAGAATGTTATCCATGAAATGAATATCAAGGATATGGTTATAAACCTAAGGTTAATCAACCAAAGTTATATAAAGGAATCGATTAAGAAAGCATTCATTTGGGTAGTAAAGAATCACAAGAATCTATTTAGTATAATCCAAAATCTAAAAGAATCCTTTCTACTGGTGTAGTGTCAGCCATGGCGTCTGTGTCCTAGAATTTAACCCCCAACTAGTTATAAACAAGGGTGCGTTCAAGACCTGCGACACCAGTGAGTGTGAGAAACAAATGTTGTCGAACAATCTAAGGACTTAGAAGAATCATTATAACAACACTTATCAATCTAGATCGATTAAAAGTTAAGTAAATAATAAGAGGTTTTCCTTACCTAATGCTTATACAAGGTAAACATAAAAAATATAATGTCCATAGTTTCCTCAAATAAGTAATAGTCAAACACTACATAAGACTGGATTGGTAGAGAAGGTCTAGGATAGGATGGGTGTCTTAGCTGCAAGAGGAGCCAATTGTATGGGAGTTGATTGGGCTGCCTCTTCATGCACTTCCTCAGGTTGATCTGACTCAGCCTGAGGTGTAGAGGTAGATGATTTAGGCTTCTTTTTCTTAGACTTTGGTTTAGAAGCCATCCTCTTCTTCCTCTTAGATGACTTTAACTGAGAAGACTGGTCTGCAGCACCTTGTTGATCATCCTTGTCTTTCTCAGTTGGGTGTTCCTCCCTCACAGGTTCAGAAGGAGAGGGAGTTTGACCCTGTTGTGGATCAGAAGATGAAGCTTGCTGAGGCTCAGCAAGAGGTCTGGGTTGTGTTGTCTCAGGTTGTTCAACCTTAACCTCCACTTCAGGTGGGACTTGACTTGGAAGAGTGTGTAAGTCAATCAGCTCTCCACTCTTGATCTTCTGCTTGATTACCCTTATATGCTCATCCATTGTGGATAGAGACATAGGGCCAAGTCTCCTTTCGAAGAATCCATACAGCTTCAAGAAGCTCATCATCCTTTGTCTTTCAGCAGACTTCTTCATACTCTTTTGGATGATGGCTCTTGACTTTGCAGCTTCTTCCCTTAGCTTCTTCTTAGTTGTCTTTCTCTCCTTGACTAACTCAAGCTCAAGTTGTTTTAAGTACTCAAACTCAACAAAGTCATAGGACAAGGGAAGAAGTGCATCTGCCTGATAGAAGCCTGTGGCACTCAGGTAGTTGATCATTTTGATCCTATCTTCTTCTTTGTCTACCTGAGGTTCTTGTTGAACCACATCTTCTTGTACAGGGCTTTCTTGAACTGGGGAGAGAGTAGGAGCATGCTTGTAGAGTATTTTCTGTCTCTTCTCCTCTTTGAATTGGAGAAGTAACCTTGCATCCTCCTTTTCTTTCATCTCTCTTGACACTTCTATGTCAGCCAGTTCATTTAGTTGTTCTAAGGGGAGAGAAATGATTTCATCAATGTCATAGTTCCTAGTCTGCAGGTAAGTAATCCTGACTGCCCTCAACTCATCATCTTGAGTATTTGGTCTGGGGGCAGCCCTGATTGCAGCTTGCATAAAACATGAAGACCTAGAGGAACTTTCTCCCCTTAGCTTCCTATTCTCTCTCTCTCTCCTCTTCCTCTCTCTCTCTCTCTTCCTCCTCAATTTCCTCAGGAGTCAAAATCCTTTTCCTTTTGTCACCCACAGACCTTTGTGACTCAGGGTGGATAGAGGTTTGGCCTTCATTGCTTGGTGTAGCATCCATGCTCTGGCCAGAGAGAGGCTGAGAAACACCTTCACCAAGCAGGTGTCTCAGAGGGAATATGAATCTCTGAGCAGTTGATGATAATGAGATAGGGGTCTCAGGTTCTGCCACTGGGCCTTCAGTCAAGGTTTCCCCTATGAAACTAATCTTAGGGTCCACCTCAACATCCAAATGACCGATGGCATTACCTGATTGCCTAAGTCTCCTTCTTAAGCTAAACTCTGCAGTGATCCTGTCTTGGATTCTTTGAGCCAATCTGTCAGCTTTTCTTGAGTTGCTTGGATTGACAAGTGGCATATTGACTAGATCCAAACCTTCATAGAAGTTCAAAATTTGAAAGTCAAATTCTTCTTGTTGCCCTTGAACTCTGTGAAGAATAAGGGCTCTTCTATCAACATCATACCTCCACCTTATGATGTAGTTTGAAGTTCCTTGAGGTGGGGATGACACAACCCTTAGTATACCTTCCTCAAAGAGACTCCTGATGATAGAGTCTATAGAGTCCACATTAATGTGAACTTGAGGAAGTTGCTGAGAATGCACAATTGCAAGTGAGGATGGTGAGTCCTCTATGTCCATTCTCTGTGAAGAACTCCCAGGTTCTGTGGCTGCAATAACTTTCTCCCCCTTTTTGGTAGCATCACCCACTTGCATAGGTGAGCTGGAGGATAAATCAATCACATCCACAGGTTCTTGTGTTCTTGGTTGAGCTCTTCTTAAAGGTCTCCCAGCTAGTTTTTCCTTAAGATATGAAATCTGAAGTTGCTGATCATTGACCCTGTTGTGTAAGGTAGTCACCTGAGATTCAATGTGACTGACCTTAGAGACTATATAGGAGCATGTTTTTGACAGTTTTTGCACCTTTAGTCTCAGATTCCCCTATTCTTCATCAGAAGAATCATTGGGGGATGAGATGATTGGACCAAAGTCCTCTCTCTCACCACCAGCTTGAGGTTCTTGGCTGCTGGTTTTCCTCTACTCACTAGCAATCTCAGTTGAGATGTCAGTGGGCTGAGTTGCCATGGTTGAGGTCTTAATGATGTAATCACTTGCAGAAGTGAGAGCCTCTTCCATATGGACATCCTGAACAGGTTCAGAAGTGTCCACCTCAGTTATAGGTGACTGATGTGGGCTAGACTGAGGAGACTCAGGAGTACTCATCTGTCTTTGAGTAGGGGAAGAGAAGAGAGACTCATGGTACTCACTGAATCCTAAGTCTTCATCAGTATAGAGGATAGGTTGGGAATGGGTTGATTTAGATCTAAAGGCTGGGGATGGTAACTGTCCCCTGAAGGTTGTTCACTTGAGTGTTGAGACTCAGAGTGAAGGCTTAAGGCTGTTGGGCTTGTGAGCTCATCAGGGTGAGCATGAGGAACCTCAGCCCTGATAGTGAAGAGATGGGAGTGGTTTGCTCCTCAGGGGAAGTGGGAGCTCTAGTGTCCACTTCCTCCTTAAAGGTGAGTATATGGGGACCTGCACAGACTCAATAGCTTGAGCAGGGGTTTGTTTGATTTTCTTTGGTAGGTGAGGGTTACTTGAGGTCATTTTAGTGGTAAAGAGGTAGAAGGTGTGGGTTCAACACTAGCTTGTGTTGCTAGGTTGTCACCTTGAGCAATGAGCTCTAACATTTTAGGGACAAGGGCTGTTTCTACCCCTGAGAAGCCTACAGTTGGCTTCTTCATGATTTTAAAGATGCCAGGCTTCATCTGTCCCAATTTAAGAATATTATCTGTTTCCCTCAACTGTGAGCCCAGTTCACAGTTGAGAATGTGTTGAACATATCTAGGAACATATAATACTCTAAGGAGTCCAAGTTAGCAAGTAAATTGGTATAGACAAATTGAGAGTACTGAACTTGACCCCTTGAACCATTCCATGCACTATGAATGAGAGATCCTAGGAATCTGGTCCCACCCTCCATGCTTGTTTGACAAGCTGTGGATAACCACATGGAGTAGGTATTTCCACTGGGATGAGACCTTCCCTTTCCTGAAGGTCTTTACAGAGAAATCTCCCTCATAGCCCATCTGCTCAAAGAATGATTAACAGCTTCCTTTGGGAAGGACAACTCACCTTCTTCATCATCCAGCTGCAAATGAGTGTTGATGATGGCCGGAGTGATGAAGATTGTCCTCCCTTGCACTGTGGCAGACAGTGCCTTCTCCCCATCCATGATGACCTCTTGGCAGGTCTTCCAAAATTCAAGCAGATGATCCTCATATAGAGTAGGATCAATGGTTAGGGAGGTGAAGTAATTTGATAGAGTTAAGAATTGGCAAATCTCTGAGAAACTTTCATCTTTCTCAGAGCTTAACAGAGCAACCTGGTTGTGTTGCCTGTGAAGTTGCATGGAGAAATCTGGGTTGTTTCTGCGGTTAAGGTTGGCCATTTGAGAAGCTTAAGGTTGAAGAAAGTTAAAAAGCAAAGGCGGTTTTGGGAATTAGGTTTGAGGAATAGTAGAATTGAAGAAGATAGTGAGGAAAAGGGGGAACCGTTGGGTATTTATGTGAAAAGGGATTTGAACCAAAGTTAATGAAAGAGGATAAACTTTGAAATCCGAAAGTCGGTCCCACCTCTGAAAAAGTAGTTTACTTTTGCTCAAAAAGTAGTTTTCTTGGAATTCGAAAAGCTTCCGAAGTAAATTATCTTCGGAAGTTTTAATGAAAAAGCTTCCGAAGCTAAAATACTTCGGAAGATTTTCCTGAGAGTCTTGAAAATTTTGCTTCGGAAGAGAAATAAACACTTGAATGCTTTGTATATGAAACAACAAAGCTTCCGAGAGTTAATTTTGCTTCGGAAGGAAAAAGTCCTAAAAAACAATAAGTGTCTGAGACAAGGATTTAAGCTTCGGAAGATAGATTTAGACTTCTTCCGAAGGTAAAATTTCTTAGACAGTTATTTATTTTGAAGACATGATTTTCTTCCGAAGGTAAAAGTATATCTTCCGAAGGATCAGAAAATTTTCAAGAATCTAAGGAAAGTCTTCAAAAAGGATTTGATATCCAAAGAAAACATGAGCTTATGAAAGTGATGAACTAGACAACTTAGGACACACATATTTTAAGAAATAATTAGAATTAGTTTTAAGAAAAGATCTACTCAAAGTTAATCATCCCAATAGCTGATATTAGATATTTAAATCTCTGTTCATCAAAAGCTTTTGTAAACAGATCAGCATATTGTTCATCTGTATGAACTTTGACTAGTTTAATTAATCCCTTTTTCATAGTTATCTCTTATTAAATGATACCTGATATTGATGTGTTTGGTCCTTGAGTGCTGCACAGGTTCTCAGTGATAGAGATAGCACTATTGTTGTCTATGTGATAGGAGTCTCTTGAAGTTAAATCCATAGTCAGCATCTGATTTTGAATCCAAAGCACTTGAGCACAGCAGCTTGCAGCAGCAATGTATTCAGCCTCAGCAGTTGATGCAGACACACAGGATTGTTTCTTGCATTGCCATGAGACAACCCTTCCACCAAGGAATTGACATCCCCCAGATGTAGACTTTGCAGTCATGTTGCAACCACCATAATCACTATCTGTATAAGCATACAGATTGAAGTCAGGATTCTTTGGATACCATAAACCAAGTGTTGAAGCACCTTTGAGGTATCTTAAAATCCTTTTGACAGTGATGAGGTGAGACATCTTAGGGTTGGCTTGATATCTTGCACAAATACATGTAGCAAACATGATATCAGGCCTGCTAGCTGTAAGATACATAAGAGACCCAATCATAGCCCTGTATAAATGTTCATCTACACACTCCCCCTCAAGATCAGGTCCAAGGGAGTGGTTTCTGGCTATGGGTGTCTTAGCAATCTTACAATCAGTCATGTTGAACCTCTTGAGTATGTCCTGAACATACTTTGACTGACTTATGAAGATGCCATCTTCAACTTGCTTCACTTGAATTCCCAGAAAGAAATTGAGTTCTCCCATTGCACTCATTTCAAATCTGTCTTTCATCAGCTTCTCAAAGTCTTTGCAGAGCTTTGGATTAGTTGAACCAAAGATGATGTCATCTACATATACTTGAACTAGCAATAAGTCATTTCCCTGTCCTTTGATGAAGAGAGTTCCATCTATAGTACCTCTCTGTATCCATGTTTACAAAGATACTCAGACAATGTCTCATACCACTTCCTGGGTGCCTGATGCAGCCCATAAAGAGCTTTGTCAAGCTTGCAGACATAATCAGGATGATCAGGGTCTACAAAACCAGGTGGCTGTTTGACATACACCTCTTCATCAATCACTCCATACAGAAAAGCACACTTCACATCAAGTTGAAAGACCTTGAAGTTCTTGGATGCAGCAAATGCCAGGAATATCCTAACAGCTTCTAATCTTGCTACAGGAGCAAAGACATCAGTGTAGTCAATCCCTTCTTCTTGTGTGTATCCTTGAACAACTAGTCTTGCCTTGTTCTTGATGATAATGCCTCTATCATCCTTCTTATTCCTAAACACCCATTTGGTTCCAATGGTAGTCTTCCCATGAGGAAGAGGACAAAGGTTCCAAACTTTTTGCCTTTTGAATTGAAGCAACTCTTGTTGCATAGCTTCAACCCAACTTCCATCCTTTAGAGCTTCATCAACTTTCTTTGGCTCTATCTGGGATAAAAACAAGAGTGAAGACAAACATTTGCTTCATGGGTTTGTCCTCTTGTTCTTACCCCTGTGACAACATCTCCAATGATGTTTGTGGTGGGGTGAGACTTGTGGATCCTTAGCTGAGGGATCACAGCAAGTTGCTGAGAAAGATCCAAATTTGAGAAATTTAGATCTGGCATAGATGATTCACCCTCCACATCACCACACTTATCAAGATTAACTTGATCCAATGAGTGTGTGACATCATTGATGTTGTCATCTATGGTGTGGTTATTAGCATCAAGGAATTCCTGATCACTTTCACCATCACCATTGTTGTCTTCCACAATTGAGGTATCTTTATCTGGTTGTGGAGCCTCTGAGCTGGAATTTGAAGGCACCCCAGATGTATCAGCTGAATTTGTCATTGTAGTGCTGATAGAAACCTCATTTGCTGAAGTAGTTCCAACTGGAGCTGAAGATGTATGAGTTGAAGGTCTTCCTAGCTCAAATCTTGGATCAGGATCACCTGTATTTAAATTTTCTGCAGATCCTGAAACATTCTCACAAGATTTGTTAAAACAGTTGGTAACTAAATCAAGATCAAATAGCCAATCAGGACCAGAACCAGCCACACAGGGTGTGTGTTCATTGAAAGTCACATTGGCTGACTCCTCAACAATTCTAGTTCTGAGATTGTATACTCTATAAGCCTTAGCTTGGGAAGAGTATCCAATGAAGTGTCCATCATCTGATTTCTCAGCAAACTTGGCAATTTGATCCTTGGTATTCAAGATGGTGCAAGGACATCCAAATGACCTGAGAAAACCAATGAAAGGTTTTCTCTTGTGCCAAAGTTCATAAGGAGTCTTACCATGTGTCTTAACTACTAAAACTCTGTTTTGCACATAGCAAGCAGTATTTACTGCCTCTGCCCAGAAGGTGATGGGCAGTTTAGAGTCAGACAACATAGTTCTTGCAGCTTCAATTAGTGTCCTGTTTCTCCTCTCAGCAACACCATTTTGCTGAGGAGTCCTGGGAGCACTATATTGTCTTGTAATACCTTTTTCATCACAAAATGTATCAAGGATTTGATTCTTGAATTCAGTCCCTTGATCACATCTTATGGTTTTGACCTTGTGATCACTTTGATTCTCAATTTTTAAGATGAAATTCTTCAGAATCTCAGGGGTTTCATCCTTAGTTCTAAGAAAGAAAACCCAAGTGAATCTTGTAAAATCATCTGTGATCACCAAACAATAAGAGGTCCTTCCTAGACTCATTACACTGGTGGGGCCAAAGAGATCCATATGTAATAAGTGTAGGGGAGTAGTGATGGAGTTCTTTTCCTTAGGCTTGTGAGATACCTTATGTTGCTTCCCTTTCAGGCATGCAACACAATGATCATCACTTGTAAACTCTTTCTTTGGCATTCCAGTTACCAAATCATGTTTAATTAGTTTATTCATGTTCTTAAAGTTTACATGGCACATTCTTTTATGCCATAGGAAAGACTCATCACTATTTGCTTTAGATAGAAAGCATGAAACTTCTCCAGAGGGAGATGTTTCTTGCAAATCCATCTTGTACATGTTCCCTTTCCTGGGGGCTCTAAGCAGGATGTGCTCATGAGGAATGACCACTCCAGGCTTGAGAACAATGCACTCATGCTCAGTAAAGAGCATGTTATGACTGATCACAAAATTGGGATACACTCAGAAGATTGTACCCAAGCTCCTTGACAAAGTTTACCTTTTCAATGCTGAGCTTACCATTTGTGACCTTGCCCCTTCTAAAAATGTAACCACCTTCATCTCCTCCAAAGCAACTGGTCCTCCATCAATTCTCTCAAAGTTATGGAGTAGTGACCTATTGCCTGTCATGTGCCTGGAACAGCCACTATCAATGATCCAGACATTCTTGTTTGTCTTGAGCTGTTCCTGCACAAAGAAAATGATTAGTTACATTTGGAAACCCAAGCCTTACTTGTCTTGGGCTCACTAAGTATAATAGAAGGTAATGCAACAGTAATAGATCCTATGGTTGTGCTAGAGGGATCTTGAGCTGTTGTTGATGGAGAAACTTCAGTCACTTGGTCTTTCTTAGACTTCCACACCACCTTTGGAGTCTTGGACTTGACCTTCAAAACCTTGGAAGCTTTTGGGACTTCGCAAGTTTTGATGACTGAACCTTCGGAAGATTCTACAGTCACTGCAGCAGACTTCAGTGCTTCGGAAGAATTCCTTTCTTTCGAGACCAACTTTTCTTCCGAAGGTAATTTTCCATTTACCTTCTTCTTTGATTTGGAGCTTCCGAAGGAAACAATTTTCCTTCCGAAGCTTGAATCTTCTTGAAACTCTTTGAAGTCTTTGTCTTGGTCATATGGACAGTACTTTTAGGATTATATGGACAATCCTTAGCAATGTGAGAGGTACTTTCACACATGACACACAACATTTTCTTCTTCACAAGAGTCTCCTTATGAGAGCAAGACTGTCTTTGTCACATCCCTTCTCCACCTTCATCTTTGTAGATGCTGAGACAGTTCTTTTGGGCTGTGAACTGTTCTTGGAGTTTGATGGTCCAGGCTGTGCAGCAGTGGTACACAGCAGATCAGTCTTCTTCTTGGTACTGAGATGATTTGAACAAGAACCAGAACTCTTAGCTGAAGAGTTTTGGTTGATGTCTTCAGTCTTTACTACTTCAAACCCTGCAGAGATAAAAACTTGTTTCTGCTTAGAGTCAAAAGTAGCCTTGATCTCTTGAGCCTTCTTTGCTTTTCTTTTGCTCTTCCTGATCAAGTTCTTTCTCTTTGACTTGGTCATCACAGTAGTCTTCTTCTCCTCAGAAGGATAGTGGCCCTTAGTAGAATCCTCCTCTTCACTCTTCTAGAGGAAATCTTCACTATCTCTTCTTCATCCTCTTCACTTATAGGATCTATGAGAGGAAGCTCATCTTCACAAGTTCCACACCTAGGAGATCTTACAGACAAGATTGTGTGTGGAGGAGCTATCTCATTTGATCCCAGTCCCTGTCTATTTTGATAACACACCTTGTTGTGCAGGGATGAGGATATCATGTTCTTGAAGGTCTCTTCTTCAAGAACACTCTTTTCTGCCCTGGCTTTGCTGATCACAAGCTCAGCTGGCACTCAGTAAGCTTGGTTATGAGATCTTGAATTTGAGTCCTAAAATCTGTATGCTCATGTTTTAGAACTGAAATGGTTTTCTCTAAGTCCTCTATCTTTAGTTTATAATCATTTTCAGACTTTCTAAAATAGATTTTAAAATGTTTAAGACTCAAGATCAGATCTCATCTCCAAGTTATAGGACCTGTATCTGTTAACTTTAGCAATGCATCAGGAGTACAGAGATGTTCCAATACCTTGGCTTCATCATGATCTGCCATTAGTGCTTGGTTTGGAGAAGCATCTTCCACCTGAAAGCTCCAGTCAAAGCCTCCTTCTTCAACAGCAACAGCAGCTTGTTGCTTTGGCTTCTCATTCTGAGGGGCTTTGTCAGTGTAGTTTGGTCTGGTTTGTGTTTGGCCACCATTTGTTTTAGGTGCCTTACACTCTCTAGCAAAGTGGCCCATCAAGTTACAGTTGTAACACTTGACTTTGCTTTATCCAAGCCAAACTTTCCACTGGTTGCATTGCTTGGAAACCTCCTTTCAGTTCTCTTGTAAAACTTCTTGGCTCTATGAGTGAGAAGAGCCATCTGCTGGACTATTTCCATATATTCCAGGTCATCTGGATGGATACAATCCAGGTCTTCAAGAGTGAAAAGAGAGTTACCACAACTTTCATTAGAAGACATAAAAGCTTGAGAAGAGTTGTCTCTTGGAATGGGCTTCCTTGAGTGTAGTTCTCCCTGGGTGTCTCTGGGAAAGTGATGAAAGGACCCTTTGGTGAGTTGTCAGGGTAGCATATGAGATGATGTTGGGGTTCTATGCTATCCCTTTCAATCACATGCAGGGCTGAACCCAATTGATTGTTGGAGTTGCCAGATGAACCTTGCATGTTCATCTCCATCTGGTAGCCACTGAGAATCCCATATAACTCTGTAAGAGTAAGAGTTTTGAGATTTTCAGTCCTCTTGATCACACACAATAGTGTGTCCATTGCCTAGGAAGTGAGGACATGAACTTCCTTACAATGTCTCTGTTTTCAAGAGGAACTCCTCCATCCACAAGGGTATCCACTATCTCAACATACCTGAAGTATTGCTAAGTCATGGTTTCACATGTTTTGAAGGTGAAGTTTTCAAACTGCTGCTTCAGGATATCCTTCTTGTTCTCCTTGGCTTCAGAGGAGCCTTCATACATCAGTTTTAGTGCATCCCACAACTGTTTAGCTGTTTTGCACTTCTTGGAACCTCTGTACACAGAGTTTGGAGGGCAGTTTGAAGAGCAGACATGGCTTTTCTATCAATCTCTACTCTCTTCCTATTTCATCAGAGTAGTTAGCCACATCTTTAGGGATCATACCAGCACCAGTAGCAAAAGGAGTGCTAGGTATGAATGGTCCATTTTCAACAGATTCCCACATTCTTGAGTCTAGAGACCTAATGAAATCTTCCATTCTCATACACCAGGTATCAAAGTCATCAAGAGTGATCAGTGAGGATTTGTTCATGGTTCCAGTTTCCATATCAGTCTTTGAAATGGATGCCATTTTGAAAGTTTAGTATTTGTGTGTGTGTGGGATCTTAAGATGGTGAGATCTTATATCAAGAGCATGAAATACTCTGATACCAATTGCAGGACCGGTGAAGGGCTTAACAATTACAACACAACAACACAAAGAGGAGATTAACCAAACTTGATCAAACAGTAAACTGGATAACCACAATAATGATACAAAGAACACACGTAATAATAAAGAGACAGAACAAGAGATTTGGGTTTCAAGGATGCAGTATATTGCTTTCTCAAGTTCTATTACAAGTGTTACAAAGCATAAAGAAAGATACTAGAACATGGAATACTTATACTACAACCTACAGCCGGCTATACTTTGAAAGCCAGCTGGATACAATTGACTAGACACAAACAAAATCAATTGTAGAATCAAAAGGCATATCTGCCTTTTGACCTTGCGACCATGACATGCCATAGCTCACATCCTTATTTATTACAAAAAGGATAAAGTACATAAAGTAGAAGGTTACAGACTCAAGACCTCAATATACAGTTACCAAAAGCATGGACCTTTTCACCAACTCATGTAAGTTGGTGACTTTACAGAGATGCAGCGGAGGTGTCCAGCTTTATGGAACAATACATTAGATAAAGCATGTTACTAAAAGTCTTCGGAAGAAATCTATCTTCATAGGATGAAGCTTCGGAAGACTTTGTCTCTGAGGCTTCGGAAGACTTCATATTTGTCTTTGGAAGATATTGGTCTTGGCTTCAGAAGATTTTACACTTAGAATATTTCTAGTGCATGGTGTAAAACTTCCGAAGCAATTCTACTTCAGTTCTTTAGTGCATTGCTTGCAGAGAGACTTTGGATGTTTTGGTTTGCATCAGACTTAAAGGAATCCTTACAAGTTTGACAAGGTCAACTACGTTCAACAACTACAAAATAACTTGCTTTCTGTATCCTAGATTTATGACAAAGGATTCAAGGTAGTCTTTGACAACAAGAAGTGCTATGTGTTGAAGAAGGAGTATGTAATCCCGGAGGACCAAATCTTAATGTCAGCTTCAAGATATAATGATCTATATGTCTTGGACCTATCAAAGGCCTCCACAACCGATCATCAAGTTTAATGCTCCTTGTCAAAGGCAATAGAGAAATACTCCATTTCATGGGATAGGAGAATGGGACACATTAATCCACAGAAGATGAATCACTTGATCCAGAATGATCTAGTGCGTGGAGTAAATGTTAAGAACTTACAATTACCGGATTTTTGTGTCGCGTGTAAGAAAGGGAAACAGACAAAGAAGTCTCATAAGGAAAAGAAAGTTCACTCAGTTGACCTACCTATTGAACTTCTTCACATGGATTTGTTTGGGCCAGTTAGTACAAAGAGCATTGCCGGTGATTTGTACTGCTATGTAGTTACGGATGATTACTCAAGATTTTCTTGGGTGATGTTTTTAAAATCCAAATCAGAGACATTTGAATCTTTCAAAGAGCTAGTAACTACATTGGAGTCACTCTACAAGCTGAAGGTATGGCAAGTTCGCTCAGACAACGACAACAAGTTCAAGAATCAATGGATGGAGGCGTTCTGCAAAGAAAAAAGAATTATGCACCAGTTCACATCTGCCTACACTCCTCAAATGAGCGGAGTTGCTGAGAGAAAGAATCGAAGCTTGATAGAGACAGCCCGGACAATGCTAGCAGACTCAAAACTGTCTATCCAATTTTGGAACGAGGCAGTAGCTAATGCATGTGACACCCTAAATCCAGTCGTAGTGGTCAAACATCATGGTAAAATGTGTTACGAGTTGCTCCAATGACATAAACCAAATCTAGAGTACCTCGAACCGTTTAGTGCACCATGTACGCTACTGAAGAAAAATCAGTCAGGGAAGTTCAGTGAAAAGGCTGAAGAAAGAATTTTTCTAGGATACAACATACCGAATAAGAGAGTTTACAACAACTCAATGGGTCAAGTAGAAGTGTGGTGCAACGTCGACGTTTAGAGATACACCACCCCCTTGCTGGAAAAGGACCCGCATTCTTCTTCGATTATGATGGATTCTTTAAGTCCTTCAACATCCTTCTCTCCCCTTCTGATGATGAGATAGCTACCAGAATGATGTATGATGTCTTAAACACACCATCACTGGACCCGACAACCTCCGCTTCACAAGGTGGGTCTTCTAGTTCTTCATGGGGAGCACTTGATATAAGCGACTCCTCCTCTGATGATAAAGAAGTGGAGACTGAACAGGTGAACCAGGAGGAACAGGTTCCTGCTATAGCAAGTACACAAGCATCAAACCCTGAAGCCACTGATTCTTCAGAACCTCAAACTCCAACAGCTTCAGATACTGAAGCTGTGGTTCACAATCTGGAAAATGAGGTAGTTGTTCCCACCACTCCTGGATCACGACTAAATGTTTATCATCCTTTGGACAATGTCATTGGAGATGTTCGATCAGGAGTTCATACTAGAAATCAGCTATACTCAGCTGATTATGCCTCAGTCATGGAAAAGGGATATCTTCGCGATGGTGCTTATCGATGTTTTATGTCTCAATTTGAGCCAAAATATGTTAGTGAAGCATTAAACGATGAGGCATGGGTACGTGTGATGCAAGAAGAACTCGTACAGTTCCAAAAGCTAGGAGTACGGACCCTTGTGGACAGACCAAAAGGTGCTAAAGTCATTGGAACTAAATGGGTCTTGAAATGCAAGAAAGACGATCAAGGGTCATAATTCGCAACAAGGCTCGACTTGTCGTTCAAGGTTTTAGACAAGTCGAAGGAATCGATTATAATGAAGTGTTTGCACCTGTGGCAAGAATGGAAGCAATCCGTATATTCCTAGCCTATGCCTCTTACATGAAGAGCAAAGTTTATCAATTAGATGTAATGAGTGCATTCTTTCATGGTGAAATCCGGGAGACGGTGTACGTCAGTCAACCCAAAGGATTTAAGGATCCGTATCATCGGGACAGATTTTACAAACTAGATAAGGCTCTCTACGGGCTCCATCAAGCCCCAAGAGCATGGTAAGAGAAGCTCTCGACTCATCTTGTGAAACACGGCTTTCGCAGAGAAATGATTGATTGTACACTGTTCATCAAAGAAAAAGATGGTGACTTACTGCTCGTACAAATTTATGTTGATGACATAATCTTCGGTTCCAAAAACGAAGATCTATGTAAAGAATTTGCAGCAGTAATGAAAGCTGAATTTGAGATGAGTGCCAGGGGAGAAATGAAGTTCTTTCTCGGGTTATAGGTGGATCAGACACCAAAGGGAATATTTCCACATCGGACCAAGTATGTAGGTGATATCATAAGTCAGTTCGATATGGAGAATGCTTCGGCAGTTGGAACTCCACTTGCTACAAACCACGATGTGGCACCCGATGAAAATGGTGATCTGGTGGATGCCACCATGTACCGAGGAATGATTGGATCCCTCATGTACCTCACAGCCTCACGACCTGATATCATGTACGCGGCGTGTCTATGCTCCAGATATCAGGCAAAGCCGAAAGTCAACCATCTCATAGGAGTCAAAAGGATATTTCGTTATCTAAAGGGTACTCCAACACTTGGGTTGTGGTATCCTCATGATGATGACTTTGAGCTTACAGCGTATAGCGATTCGGATTATGGTGGCTGCAAAATGAACTACAAGTCAACATCCGCAGGAAGTCAATTCTTTGGGAGAAGATTAGTCACGTGGTAGTGTAAGAAGCAAACATCAGTTGCTCTGTCAACTTGTGAAGCTGAATACGTTACTGCTGCAAGCTGCTGTTCACAAATCATCTGGATTCAACAGCAAATGCGGGACTATGGTTTGAAATTCCCTAACACTCCTATATTTGTTGATAATTCTGCTGCTATATCCGTAACTAAAAATCATGTCCAACATCCTAAGACCAAACACATCGGAATTAAATATCACTTTATACGTGATTGTTTTGAAAAGAATTTAATTGATGTGGTTAAAATTAATACGGATTTTCAATGCGCTGACCTCTACACAAAAGCCTTGATAAACCGAGATTTTATATCTGTTAGAGGTCAACGGGGTGAAAAAGAAAAGTGATGTGATCACAGAGGATGAAAATGCTTAGTCCGACAACGTTTTCTTTTTATTTTCTTTTATTTTTCTTATTTTAATTTCCTATTTCTATAAAATCAAAAACAAAAAATATTTTCGGTTATAGAATTTTAGGGGGAGAATAGGTTAGAGTAGTATTAAATTAGTTGTTTTATTTAATTACTAATAAAATGAGGAAGGAGGACTGTCTAGCTAATAGAAATGAGATCGTATCTGTGATACTGATTCAATGTTTATGGAAAATGATAGTACACAGGAACAAAGAGTTTGGGACTTTAAAAGAATTTAACAGATTTAGATGCAAAATTCAAAGTACAAATCTGAGAAGTCTAAGCAAAATAAAAGAAAAAATGATAGAAAAACTAGTGAGCTACTAAGGTAACATAGAGAAAGTAGTCCTAGAAGTTGTAGGTTCATTATATGATGTGTCGGTAGATTCAACACAATAGATGAGTAGACCTCACTGGTGACTTAAATTCAAACTAAATTGTTCAACTTGCTGTGGGTATCCATCCTATCCCTGGTTAACACAATCAATGTGGTTCCAATAAGGGGTGACGAGCAAATAAACGCCACAAATGTGTGCGGATGACCATAAAAAGAGCAAAGTACGAAAAAAATGTGTAAGCGCTATCAAGCTGATAACAAATGTTGTTGGTGCGTTACGTGCAAAAAGAAAAGAAAAATGCTCTCACAAGAAGATAGGTTGTGTGCCTCTCTGTTGTGCGATGGCACTGACCTGAGGATAAGCATAACCTAAATATTCTAGAATTCATTGTTGTTTGCGCCTCTCTGCTGTGCGATGGCACTGACCTGAGGCTTGGCATCTCTTTGAAAGCTCTTAGAATAGTTTCTTCTTGTCAAAATACCCGTAGACCACTCATAAATCTCCTGAGGAACATTGATTACCATATAATCGTGGGATCCACAAATGCTCGTTGAAATAATTAAACCTTAATTCATCACCAATGAGTGTCAAAAATCTGTGTATGGATTTAAGAGGACAAGTATACTGACAATCATCGTGAGCAGCAACTCTTGAAAGTCAAAATCATTGTGTGCATCTTGTAGCTCTAGTATGATTTCCTAAACTTGCTAATGACTCTCGATGATAACAAGAATCTAGCATCAAAAGGCTTTGGTAAAATGTCCCAAATGATTTGATAAACTTGTATGATTCCATATTGAATCGTTCCAGTTATGATCAAAGTAACTTGACGCTATACTGTCCAGGAAGAAAAATCTGGTAGATACATATCTTAGGATTTCAACCTCACACAAAAATAAAAAATTATGTTTTAGCTTTGTTTCATTTCTAGTTGTTTAATTTAGTTAATTTCAGTTAATTTAGTAGTTAAATGTCGGACTACGCATCGGAAGTCAATCTGGGATTCACTCACTTAAAGGGTCACGTCTGAGGTGACCAATGGGGTTTTCAAATGTAAAAGGATCACGTCTGAGGTGATCAATAGTTTTTCTAAGTTAAAATGGTCATGTCTGAGATGATCAATGGTCAAAATGTCTTATCAATAAGTAAAAGGGCTAAGTGTATAAATTGTCATAAGGCCAAACTCATAAGTATGAGCCATTCGCATGACTGGACCATGAGTATGGACCAGTCGTACGATTGGACCATACATATGAGCCTAATCGCACGACTAAACCACATCTATGGACCAGACATGCGATTGGACCATAAGCATGGGTCAATCCATATGATTGGATCATCAGAATGAACCAATCACCCGAATGGAAGAGACTGAATGAGACAGTCGCACGACTGAAACCTAGTCGCACGACTAACGGTGACCGACTGAGCCAGTCGTACGACTGAGCCTCAGTCGCACGAATCAACAGTGCGATTAGGTTCAGTCGCACGACTGAAAGAAACCCTAGTATAAATAAGGGGGAGTCGGTCGCAGACACTCATCACCCCCAATCGCTCTCTTATCGCACGATTGTACCGTTACGCTGCCAAATTCGATCGAGTGCTCTAGACTGATTACTGTTGCTTGTAACGATTTCTCTTAATTATACAAGTAATGTGCGTTGCTATCCACTCAAATGCTCATCAAATCGTGCCCCAAATCGACTTAATTTGAGCCCTAACAAGAACCGACACTTAGTTCACAAAATAAACCTGTGGAACTAAGTAAATTGCTAACTTAAAATGTGTTAAATGTTAGTTGGAACAATTGCGACTCTAATGAGCCAAACCACAACGTCTAACATCAAGTTTTGCTCCAGATTTGAATTTGAATGGAAAAACAGACTGTCATGCGAATGGACATAGTGATGAACCTCAATCGCACGACTGAGCTGGGCGAATGGCACACTCACACGACTGAACCATGCGTACGAATTCACTCGCACGACTAGTTCAACCGCATGGGATAGCATACGACTAAGCCAAGTTGCATGCTCAATTGCACGAATGAGCTCGATCGCACGACTCAGACTAAGTCGCACTATCCATTGCACGACAGAACAGAAGGATTCAAGTATATTAAATTCGAATGTCATTTATTTACACACACTCAAACGTTTATCTATCTTGTGTTACAACAGCATGGCGAGTCGGTGGACGATGAGCACAAAGCACAACATTTGTTGTCATCTAGACATTACGTCCCGGAACGCGTCTGAGTTCGCGGGCATTATTACATTTCTACGGAGATCGAGGATTTTCAGAGCTATCTCCACTACGTGCACACCATACAGATCGATACAACAAGCTTTCTGCGAAAGCGCGGTTCTAGATAGGTCCTCAAAGCCTCACCATATTAGGAGCTCCATCTTTCGTCAGGACATTGAGATCAGTGAGGAGGATCTGAGGACAGTCTTAGAGTTAGGAGATGATGGTGATTGCCCTACCAGACTGCATCCATTGACAGTTCGAGGATGTTTTCTTCGGGCTAAGTACTCGGGGGACATAAACGAAGGTGTGCTCAACAAGAGTAACCTGTCCCCACAACTCAAGTACTTAGCCCATGTGCTGCTGAAGTGTATTGCCTTGACGAAGGGCGGATTTGATGAGATGTCAGATCAAATCCATAACGCGTATGTAGCTCTGGTGTTGAACCACCCGTTCAGCTTTTCGAGGATGATCTTCACCCACTTGGTGGAGAACATAGAGGCCAAAGGCAAGGAAGGCTTCTCCATGTACCCACGTTTCATTCAGATGATCATCGACCAAAAGCTTCCGTCATTGCCCAAGGAGAAAGAAGATGCTGTGGTGCTTGAAGTGATGGATGATACCACCTTAGGCAGGATGAAGGTCTACCGGGGCAAGCAGGTGAAGCCCCCGGTGAGGAGGTTGTTTGGGCATTTGGCCCGAGAGGACTACGTGGCGCCAGCTAGGAGAAAGTGGCGTCACGATGATAGTGTCTCAGATCCGAGCCGATTGTGCTCCCATCCGACGATTCTGATGATGATGATAGTGGTGATGGTGGAGATACTGGCCCCACCCAATCTAGGGACACTACCAGAGATGCTACATATCCATCATCCACCCACGGAGGAGCCGATACGACAGGATTCCATCAGGACTTCTGTCCTGATGAGGAAGAGGAGTCTGATGAGGAGCCATTACTTCGGACGGTAGGCAGCAAGGTGGTTGCCCACGAGCGAGGGATTAGGGCGGTAGGTGGATGCCAGGGTGAGTCTGGGGAGGCTGATACTGATACATCTTACACCCCAAACCAGCCCAGCAGCCAAGGGGGAGCATCCTCCTCGAAGGGATCGAAGAAAAAGAGGATGGCTCAGCCGCACGCGATAAAGAGTAAGAGACGAAGATTCACTTTGATCACCACCTCTACCAACACCACCACCACCACAGCTACCATCACCACTACCACACCCTCCACCACTACTACCACACCACCCACCATTACTACCACACCTCCACCCTCCACTACTACAACCATACCTCCACCAGTATACCTATACCACCACCCATCTATACCACAACTACCACCACTACCACCACCCATCGAGCCGGGACTTCATCTCTGGTCCCACTGAGCTTTGGATCCTCTTTGCCCTCCGTTGGGTTAGAGGAGCAGCTGACCAATCTAAACCGGATTGTGCTTAAGCTGCTTGCTACTGATGAGCAACGAGCTACACGCTAAACCAGCTGATGGAGCTCAATGCTGCTCAGGCTCAACAGATAGCAGCTCAGAGTCAGGAGATTGCTGAGCTTCGTGAGCTGCAGACTTCTTCAGTACAAAGGATAGATGATCTTGAGGCGAAGAACAAGAAGTTGATGCTACGACTCAAAGGCTCCAAAGATGAACCCCTCAAGATCAGAGAAGGAAACGATGATGGTGATGATGACGAGGATGAGGATAATGAGGATGATGATGATGAGATGGATGAAGAAGGTGATGGAGCTGAAGGAGAGGAGAAGGGAGGAGATGAGGATGAAGGAGATGATGCTGCTACATTAGCATCCACACAGGCTAGAGAGCGACGGTCAAAGAAGGCGCAGGATCAGGGAGACTCATCCTCAGCCCCTCTGGCTGACGAGCTTGCTATTCAGGGCAAAAGTAATGATTAGATATTTATGTATTTGAAAGCTTTCGTACTTGAATCACGTATTAAAATTTTGTACTTAATGTTTATATATATTTAATGTTTAACTGTCTTGATTATTGACTAATGATTGATGTGTTACATGTTTAAATCAAGCAGATCAAACATATCAACAAGATGAATACGATGTTGCTCCCCTTCAGCAAATCAAGTCTCAACTCACAATGATTCTTGATTTGCAAGGGATTGTCAGACGGTCAGTGAGCTATACTCCCGAGAAGGAGAAATCATTCATGACCTGACTGACGAGCAACTTGCTGAGATGTTCAGGGTGAACCCGGACGAGATTGTTAAGGATGCTCTTACTTTTGAGGTGTCAAGTGATGATGAGCTTAATGACATAGATGAAATTGAGATAGAGGATGTCACTACTGACCATTATCCAGAGTGCACTGACCGAGAGGGAAATGTAGTCCCCAAATTTGGTGATACTCTCGGCAGTGATACATTTGACAAGCTGGATCAGATGGAGAAAGAGGATGATAAGACCGAGGGTCAAGCCCAAGCCTCAGACGCCGATGTTGACATCAAAAAGGATGGATGGGCGGCCTGTTTTGCTGAGATCTGAGCCATGCATACTGCACAAAAGCCAAATGTCTACACCAAGCTATACAAAGTCAAGAAACAATTAAAGGTGTCAGGCAAGATCATTGCATGGGCTATTTTTGAGGATCTGAATGTGTATGCAGAGTAAAGAAAAAGGGCATAGAGTACTTTAGATTCCCACATGATCTAAAGACTCTCCCTGGTTTTGAGCTAAACCAGCTGGCACGCCTAAAGTTGTTGTATGCTGACCCGAGAAAGATGACAGGCTGGTTTGAGGCTGCATTGAGGAAAGAATACCACACCAGGTGGGTTAACTTTAGACCTCAACAACCGAAGAGGTACATCAGACGGTCTGAAGTTGATCCCATTACTGGAAAGCCAAAGGTCGTGCTGAAGTGGAGTCCTCCGCGCACTATGTCTAAGATTCCCTTACGGGAAATGCCACAGGACTTCACTCCACACTTTAAATTGTGGTATTACGATTGGAGAACAGGTGAAGCGGTCATAGTCATACAGAATGAGAGCCAAATGTATACTATCCGGGTGTTTGACCCTATGTGGCTGACCAACTTGTCTGCTGACGATGTCTATACCTTATACAAGTGGCCGCTATTCTATGACTCTCAGGATATTGTACAAGCCCTCCAGTTCCAAATGTCATACGACTTTTTTTTCGCATTCGAGATACATGCCAGAGTTACAATAGAGGAAAAGTACAAGAAGTTTAAGGAGCTACTGAAGAATTTTAGACAATGATGTAAAGTAGGTCCAAGGGGGAGTTTGTTGATACATATGTACCTAGTTAGGAGCTTAATGTAAATGTCTTTCATGTTTTACATATATGTAATGAATGAGTTGAATGAAATGAAATATGTGATTGATACTTATATTGTTTAATGTTTCATTGTTTAGTGTATCATAACGCATATTGAACTAACTATATAGGTTTGTGGTTGTTGAACATAATTCTTAGTCAATAATGATTTAGAAACATGTTCAAACTTACCGTGTGAAGTCCTCATGCGAATGGACCATGCTAATGGACCATACGCATGAACACTTCATGCTAATGGACCAGTCGCACGACTGAACCAGGAGACTGGATCAGTCGCACGATTGAGACATAAGATTGGCTCAATCGAACGACTGAACCTTCAGTCGTGCATATGGACAAATCGCATGATTCAGTCGCACGACTGAACCATACTCATTGGTTTCATCGCACACGAATTGACAAACCCTTACCTATAATACCACTTAATTTCGTGAAAAAACATAACCTTGATATTTCGACGCACATAGGTATCCTATCTGTCTAAGAGACCCTAGAGAACCTGTTTCCAACTTCATAGATCGCAGTTGATCGTGTTCTGATCGTTCATAACGTTTCATTAATCTCTAGATTGATTGAAACTGCGTTCTTACTGATTGGATCGCCAATCAAATAGGATTATGCACTATTTGATTAGGTATACACTCATTATCAGTTAGTACTCCGTACGTACACGGTCCTAACAGGGGTCCGTCCTAGCCTCCTCCTAGTAATCGTGAAGGCTCTGGCGCTCTCCTTATGCCTTTCACCTCTAGCCTTCTTCGTTGCCCCAGAACCTTCAGCCCCTCGCTTCTTACAGTCCCTTCTCATGTGCCTTCCCCGCCACAGTTAACACCTCCCACCTTGCACTCTTTTGCCATATGGCCAGGCTTCCCCACACTTGTAGCAACGTTCAGTCCCCACGTACACTCTCCGGTGTGTCTACTTTCCACACCTGCCACACCTCTTTTATCCCCCGCACCAGATGTGACCACACGTCGGTCATCCACCCGCGCACTCTTGCTATTTACCGGGGCACCGCCCCGTCCAAATCTCTTCCCGTTCCAATTCCGCTCACTACCACTCTTCTTGCTCACTTCAGCCACCACCACTACTCCCTCATCATACATACGCCATCCCGCCCCGCCAGATCAACACCAACCTAAACATACTTGGTCGGGCGGCAATCATGTGCCTGCGGATGTCCGCCGGCAAGCCCTGGATGTACCTCTTAATCTTTCGTGACACAGGTGTCAGCTGATCCGGCACCAATCGTGCCATCTCATTGAATTTGGTGTTGTACTGCTGATGTGTCATGGTTCCCGCCTCCAGCTGCAGGAACTCCCTCTAAACCTTGTCGAGCTCTCGATGAGGACAGAACTCCTCAATCACTAACTTCTTCAACTCATTCCACCTCATCCTTCCGATTGCCATACTTCCCTCAGCCTGGACAATATTGTCCCACCAATACAAGGCCGAGTCTATGAATGAGTGAGTGGCAAACTTCACCTTCTGATCTTCCCGACACTCGTTGATATCAAGAACAGCTTCCATCTCTCTCACCCACCAGTGAGCAGCAGTAGCAATGCCATTTCCATCGAAAGTCAGGGCTTGCATCTTTGAAATGCCCGATAGTTACAGTCTCGTGCTGCCTTAGGCACATGCTCTTCTTCTTCTTCCTCATTAGTAGAGACGACCGTCTCAGTCTTCGGTTTCCCTCTTTCTCCCGAGGACCGGTTCCTTTCCTTCCTTTCTCCTTTCGTTATAGCCTTTATCACTTCAGTCACCACAGACGGTAAGATCGCCTGCATGAACCGATGAACCTCATCTACAACAGCCTCCTTCACTGAGGCTCTCAAGTTAGTACTCTCATCCCCAGCCTCCGGATGAGGGGTCTCAGGCTCTTCATGGGCCACCTCTTCAGCTCTAGGCCTTCCCCTCATGACCCGTGGTCCAGCACCAAGTCCACCATGACATCCACCTCTAGAAGCCTTCGAAGATCTACCTCCAGCCATCCTCTAACACACTATAAGATCCAAACACCAACACGGTCATTCAAGGTAATAGCTAAGTTTATGTCAAGTATAGTAAGTCCCTAATTACAGTGGCTAGTTGTGATTAGCCACTTACTTTACTCTTCATACTCCAAGCATTTCCTATCCTAACAACATAACTATTTAAATCTACTTAAGACACACAAGTCACATAACATGAGCACATAATACCGGTTATCATTAAAGAAATACCTAATGGCGCGCAGCTACTCACACTGGCGTCCCGTCCCTTTGTCCCATTCTCAGTTTAAGTTTCGGTTTCTTTTGAAAATATTTACCCGTTTCACTTAAACTTTGCCTCTGATACCAACTTGTAAGGCCCCGATCCCGGGACACTCACAGTTGGACAATCATCGCACATAAAACATAAATATACATTTACATCTATGAAAAACATCGCAGCAGAATAATTTAAAACCATTTCATATATTAATGACTGCTTTTGCAAAATATTACATCATTGTTAACAGTTACAAAATATTATCGTTTGCATTACATAACAAAACGTCATAGTTATACAAATGGATGCCATCCCAAAAATATCGAGTAGCTGCCCCGTGCCATCCTCAGCAACAAGTACCTGCCAACTAGAAAATACATAAAAGTCAGCATTGCTGAATGAGTTCTAGTTTTAAAATAATATATACTTTACTTTCATTTAAAACCTTCCTTTACATTCACACATGATCAAGCATCATACGTACATATAGATAATAGCATTATTATCTTTGATCATTCATTTGTTAAATTTCGTTCATTCATATTCGTATGTCATCGTTATCATTCACTTTCATTCTGGACCAATGCCATGTGCTATACACCGAACATTGTGCACGAAGCTGGTTACTAAGCCTGAGGACTATCATAGACCTCGAACATTGTGCACGAAGCTGACTCCAGTACCTAGGGCAAGCGACAAGGATCTCATACGTATGGTCAATCACAAAGATTAGACCCCAGTGTGCATCCTTCCGGGGTAGCTAACCCGCACAAAGTTGAGCTAACACCCTTCATTGGGTGTGAACCTCCATACATTGCTTGCAAGACTTTCTTACATTCGTTCGTTCATTAATGCATGCATTCATTCTTTCGTTATGTTCCTCATATCATTATCATTAACTTTCTCTTTATGATACATAATACTTCTCGTTCGTTTCATACTCATAACATGCAAGTCATGGAAATAATACACAATAGGAACGCAAGAAAACACAACATGAACATACATAGCATCACATAAATATCACATACCTATCACACATCATCATAAACATCATGCATCATCAATTCACATTCACATACATATGCATAAAAAGTACAAGTCATCATAGAACATAACCAACCCTCTGCAGGACATTAGGGGTTCGGGGGCGGCAGCCCCTGACAGCGGGGTCCAAGGGGTAATGCCCCTGGCTGGGCTCGCGCTTCATATTAAAACCTCTTAAAATCTTGATCATCTAAAAAGTATATTTGGTATGCATTTCCAGCCCCAAACAAGTTTAAAACCATTAAAATAGGGGATCTAGAACTCACCTGGACCAATGAGTAGCTTCTCAATCAAGATTTCTAAGCAAGGGTTACACTACGCAGCCTGCAGATAAGTTAACACTCAAAGGGGTTAATTTCTTCCTAATTTTGGTGCTAATTTCACTGCAAGATAAGCAGTTTCGCTGCTAGTTTCGCCAGCATTTTCGCTGCCAATTTTGGCTGCCAGTTTCGCAAGCATCTTCGCTGCCAGTTTCGCCAAACTTTTATTGGAAAACCATGTATGCGAAACTACCTGCGAAACTATAGTTGTTGATATATCTGTACCTACTTTAGCAGCTTATTGTAAAATATCTTTCATATCTTACATATATGTAGTGAATGAGTTGAATGAAATGAAATATGTGATTGATGCTTATATTGTTTAATGTTTCATTGTTTATTGTGTCATAACGCATATTGAACTAACTATATAGGTTTATGGTTGTTTACATAGTTCTTAGTCAAGAATGGTTGAGAAATGTGTTTAAACTTAATCATATGAAGTATTCATGCGAATGGACCATGCTAATGGACCGTACGCATGACAACTTCATGCTAATGGACCAGTCGTACGACTGAACCAGGAGACTGGATCAGTCGCACGATTGAGACATAAGATTGGCTCAGTCGCACGACTGAACCTTTAGTCGTGCGTATGGACCAATCGTATGATTCAGCCGCATGACTGAACCATACTAATGGTTCAGTCGCACGATTGACAAACCCTAACCTATAAATACCACTTAATTCGTAACAGAATACTTGACGAATTTCGACTCACATACGTACCCTAGCCGTCCAGAGACCCTAGAGAACCTGTTCCAACTTCATAGATTGCAGTTGATTGTGTTCTAATCGTTCATAAAGTTTCTTTAATCTCTAGATTGATCAAAACTGCTTTCTCACTGATTGGATCGCCAATCAAATACGATCCCGCACTATTTGATTAGGTATACACGCAATATCAGTTAGTACTCCGTCCGTACACGGTCCTAACAAGTGGTATCAGAGCTTTGGCTCTTGATTTTGCGTGTTGATTCGATTAGTTTTGGTGTAAAATTCACGTTTTTTCATTCAAAACAACATCTTTTTGAGTAAAAACAGTGTTTTCAGTGTCTCCAGATCTAAAAGTCTATGTTTTTCGGCATACGGCAGATTAGGGTTCGTTAAAAATCGTATTTTTGTGTCAAAGTACAAAAAACCTTCGAATTTTCAAATCCAGCAGCCTCAGTCGCACAATTGGTTCAATCACATGACTGAACTCAATCGCACCTCCCATACACACGATTGAACTCAGTCGCCCATCCATTCGTACGCCTGAACACCCCATTCGCATTGTTCATCCGCACTTGTTCAATCGCACGTTTGACTCATCCGCATTGGTTCAATCGCACGATTGATTCATCCGCATTAGTCCATCCGCACGATTGACCCAATTGCATCTCTCCATTCGCACTAGTGAAACAGTTTTGTTCTAACTCTCAAAGTTTAAAGAAATAGAAGATCAGTACTCTGCGTTTACTGCCGGTAGAGACTCTCAAATCCAGAACCTTCTCCTTCTGGAGAATGAAGTTGGAAATCACAATACCCCCTAAACTTATAACGTTAGATGAGTATCCACAATGGAAGCAAAGGTTTGAGATTTGTCTAAATGGAGATGATCCTAATCTGTGGGAAGCAATCGAGACAAGTTATAGCATGACGGTTGGTGCTGATGGTGTCCTTGGGTGGCATGACTGATAGCCAGAAGGTGAAGTACAATGCTGAGAAGAAAGTTTATGCTCTGTTGACTCAGTCGATACCTAAGGATATATTCCACCAGTTTTCTGAGAACACACAGGCAAAGAAGCTATGGGAGGCCTTGGAGAAACGATACGACGGGAATGCATCGTTGAAAGCAACAAAGGCAAAGGCTTTGAAGAAGGAGTTTGATAACTTCTCTTCAATGGGTAAAGAGAGCTTAGATGATGTCATAGACAGATTCTACCATTTAATGAGTGAGCTGCACACTCATGGAGTCACAACGTCAATGGAAGATAAAGTCTCAAGCTTTGCCGATGGTCATCTAGAGAAGTGGGACTCGTTTTTGTCAAATTTAAGACAGAACAAGTTACTAGAAAAATTAGACATAAACGACTTCATCCTGAAATTAAGAGAGGAGGAACTGAGGATGAAATATAGGTCACAGAAAGGATCCTATGACCAGAATCCTTCACTTTATAGATCCTCTTCCACTTCAACAAGTTCAGGAGCACCGCTTCAAACAGCATTTGTGTCTAGTTCAACCGCTCCTTCCCAATCCACTGCTTCGGGATCTGAAACGTCAGGGTCGTCTTGCACCCAATATATAGTGCCTGAAGCAAATGCTACTTAGGGGGTGTTTGTTTTTTGTCAAAAGCTCTTCTCCATCTCTTTATCTGTGCGCTCGCAGACGTGGAAATAGTTTTTTAGTTCGCAGAGTGTTTGTTTTTTGGAAGACGTTTCATTAAAAAACGTCTTCCTGACGTCTGCACGGGGAAGATGTGGAACAACCACTTCTCATGTCTTCACAACCTCTTCTAGCCTTTATTCCTTTTTTTCTTTCTTCATTTGAAACTCTCACATCTGTTTCTTCTTCACAGTCCACACCACCGCCCCCATTCCACATCACCGCTCCCATCACCGCCTTGTTCCCCCTCGCACCAGCCACCTTCGACCCCCCTCCACCGTCGCCCTTCGCCCCACATCACCCCCGATCGACCCCTTCTTCCCCCATCGATCCCCTTCTTCCCCCATCGCCCCCGATCGCCCCAATCGGCCCCCTTCTTCCCCCTCGCAGCCACCCCCCTTCGGCGACCTTGGACCCCTCTATCAAAACCACACTTCATCCATAAATTAACCCAACAATCCTTATTTCACCAATCACTTCATCTCAGATCTCATCTCCACCATTGTTTTCTCCGTTTTTCTCTTCAATTCCTTTATCTTATAGCTGCCGATCGCCGGAAAAGATGTAGATCACCGTCACTACACGAAGCGGTAGAGAGCTAATCGACGGTGGTCTTGTTCTTGATAGCTCCATAAGTTCAATTTCACTTCAGTTGTATCGTATTCATGTGTTTGATACTTTGATTCAAAGTTAATTTCAGAGTTTTGGGGTTTGTTTGTTAGGCTACTGTAGCGGATTTGCAGAAGGCAATTCATCAGAGAAGTGAGCTTTTTTTTTCTTTTGTTTTTAATCGATTTGATGGTCAAATGTAGATATTTGGTGTTGAATTTGGTTTTTTTGATGAAATAGACCCCCCCACAGTGGAGTTTGCTTTGAATTGATGCAATTTTTAAGTGGTAATTGTTAGTTATTATGATTTGCTTAGATCTATTTCGTAATGATGTGATTGAAATATCTACAATAATATGAAATAATAACAGTTAAAGTTTAACGAATTCTTTAGTGTTTTTGGTGGCCAAATGTATTAGTGTATGTTAATGCTGAAGAAAATGATGTTGAAAAACATGGTACCGCATCAGATCGAGAATATATGACTCAATTAAGAGATGAAATTGCTGAGCAGTTAATGCAGAATGTCAAATAAACGATTTATAAATGTATTCGTATGGTTTTATTAATATTATTGCAGTGTTGTATGACTTTTATTTATATTTTAATGTATTTGTATAACTTTTATTTATATATTAATATATTAGTTATTTTGAATGTTTAAAAAATAGATTTAGTTTAGTTACAGAATATTTCAGCATTCTACAGATGTTAAAAAAACAAACAGTCTTTTTCTTGCAGACTGCAGACATTTGGTCAATCTCTTCTGCTGCAGATGTCTGCAGATGTGGTCCACAGACTGCAGACATTTTCCTGCAGAAAAAACAAACAACACCTAACTTGAAGACCGACAATCTCGGGAATATCACTATGGAGGTAGCAAAGGAGCATATGGACCTTTTAACAGCGATCGTTCATTCTTATAATGGTCTAGTTGCAGGAAAGATTGGGAATTGCCATCTGGCTAATGAGGATTACGAGCATGTGGATGAGAATGAATTAGAAAGAATGGACATTATGTGGGCTTTAACAAGTGCTGTCAGGCGAGCGAAAAAGTTTGTGAAGAAGACAGGACAAAACTTGATAGCTACGAAGGATACAACCTTTGGTTTTGAAAAAACCAAAGTTACCTGCTTTAACTGTGGAGAAAAGGGGCACTTCAAACGTGAATGTGTAAAGCCCAAGAAGACAGGTAATGGGAATCCTTTCTTATCTTTCAACCGTCAAGACAAACCTACGAGTGGAGGTGCATCGTGAAGCAAAGATACAAAGGTCTTGACTGCTCAAGATGCTGAAGGACAAGATTGGACCTTCAAGTTTGTGTCTCCGGGCGAATCGAACATTGCTAATATTGAGGGTCTGGATGCTGACAGTGCAAGTGAAGGTGAAATAGCAGTTGAACTAGTGATGTCAGATCATGAAGATACTGCTAATGTGGTCAATCACCTGAATGTAGAAGATCTTAGAACGACAAGTTTAGAATCTCCAACATCCGAGGAATCAAACTCTATGCTGATGGCTGAATCAACCGAATCTTCACAGGTAAGTAACAAAGACCAACTTTTTAAAAGTCATGCTTGTAATGAATGTAATAAGTTTAGAGAAAGCATTGATCTTAAATTTGCTAGGTTATTATATCACAATGATAGCTTAGTAAATGACTTACAACTGTGCAAAGAAGCTAATCGGATTTTAAAACAAAATGAGTGCAGTTACAAAGAGAAATTAAAACTTTTAAATAAACAACTAAGGGAAACCGAGGTTGTTGCTTTTAAACAAGCAAATGATATAAAGTTTTATTTGAACTCTTTGGAAGAAACTAAGAAAGAAAAAGCAGTTTTGGAAGTCGAAGTCAACTCATTAAAACAAAAACTGCACAGTTGGACCAGTTCCTCTCACATAGTTCAAAACTTAATGAAAGAAAGGAACAATGGGGAAGGGTTGGGTTACAAAGTGGTTCCACCACCACATGAGATATTGTTAGATGCTAAATGTAGACCAGTAAATAACAATCCTATTAAGGATCATGTGGTGTCCACTGCTCTAGTTAGTGATCCAGATTCCACGTGTAAACCGATGGAATCTGTCACTAAACAGAAGGAGGCTACTTTGAAGTCTAAAGGTAAGATGCCTATTGTGAATTTGGAAGAACAATTTGAAAAGGTTAATTTAAAGTCAGGTTCAAACATGTCTTCTTCAGAATACAAACTGACCAAACCAGTTAACCAAACACATGCTTCACGTCAAAGTCAAAATAAACAAAAGGTTAAAGGTGTTAAAGACGTTCAAACAATAAATTTTGTTAAAGAAACAAAAACATCTAAACAAGAAATGTCCAAACCCAACCAGATTAAAGTCACACTTGTTTCACACACTTCGCCACAGAGACAATTTTCCCAATATGTAGAAGGTAGATCATGGTACAATTATGGAAAGAGAGGACACATCGCTTCTAATTGTCCTCATTATCAGACACCAAGAAAGAAAATTGAACTTTATGATACTAAACCAATTTCTTCAAAAAGGAGTTCTATTACTCCACCAAAAAGAAGTAATGAACCTAAAGTTCAAACCGTAAGCCAGTCGTCTGTTTATCACAAAAAAGCCTTACACAAAACTGGCTTATGGAAAGAAAAGTCAAGTTCAGTATCTAATACTGAGAACACTAAGAAGCATGATATGCCCTCACCCTCGAATGGACAGTGGGTAGAATTTATAATGTTGATGCCTCTGGGTCACCCAAGCCAGTTAAGGCTTGGATACCTAACCTAAACTAATCATTTCCTTTAAATGTGCAGGGTGTCCGCTATAGTGCTTCTACAAATACCTGGATCGTTGATAGTGGGGCATCAAGGCACATGACCGGGAACTTGTCTCTCCTTTTCAATATCAAACAAATTAAAGGGGACATGTATCCTTTGCTGGAAATAAAGGAGGATAAATCATGGCTCAAGGCGAAGTGGGAAACCAGAAAGTCAAGTTTGACAAGGTCAACTACGTTCAACAACTACAAAACAATTTGCTTTCTGTCTCTCAGATCTGTGACAAAGGATTCAAGGTAGTCTTTGACAACAAGAAGTGCTATGTGTTGAAGAAGGAGAATGTAATCCCGGAGGACCAAGTCTTAATGTCAGCTTCAAGATATAATGATTTATATGTCTTGGACCTATCAAAGGCCTCCAAAACCGATCATCAAGTTCAATGCTTCTTGTCAAAGGCAACAAAGAAAGACTCCATTTCCTGGCATAGGAGAATGGGACACATTAATCCACGAAAGATGAATCAGTTGATCTAGAATGATCTCGTGCGTGGAGTAAATGTTAAGAACTTCCAATTACCGGATTTTTGTGTCGCGTGTAAGAAGGGAAAACAGACAAAGAAGTCTCATAAGGAAAAGAAAGTCCACTCAATTGACCTACCTCTTGAGCTTCTTCACATGGATCTGTTTGGGCCAATTAGTACAAAGAGCATTGCCGGCGATTTGTATTGCTATGTTGTTACGGATGATTACTCAAGATTTTCTTGGGTGATGTTTCTGAAATCCAAATCAGAGACATTTGAATCATTCAAGGAGCTGGTAACTACATTGGAGTCACTCTACAAGCTGAAGGTAAGGCATGTTCTCTCACACAACGGCACCGAGTTCAAGAACCAATGGATGGAGGCATTCTGCAAAGGAAAAGGAAATGTGCACGAGTTCACATCTGCCTACACTCCTCAAATGAACGGAGTTGCAGAGAGAAAGAATCAAAGCTTGATAGAGACAGCCCGGACGATGATAGCAGACTCGAAACTGCCTATCCAATTTTGGAACGAGGCAGTAGCTAACGCATGTTACACCCTAAATCGAGTCCTGGTGGTCAAACGTCATGGCAAGACGTGTTACGAGTTGCTCCAACGACGTAAACCTAATCTAGAGTCCCTCGAACCGTTTGGCACACCATGTACGCTGCTGAAGAAACATTAGTCAGGGAAGTTCAATGAAAAGGCTGAAGAAGGAATTTTTCTAGAATACAACATACCGAATAAGAGAGTTTACAACAACTCAACGGGTCAAGTAGAAGTGTGGTGCAACGTCGACGTTCAGAGATACACCACCCCCCTTGCTGGTAAAGAACCTGCATTCTTCTTCGATTATGATGGATTCTTTAAGTCCTTCAACATCTATCTCTCCCCATCTGCTGATGAGTTAGCGATCAGAATGATGTATGTTGTCTTAAACACATATTCTCTAGACTCGTCAACATTATGATGGATTCTTTAACTCAATGGGGAGTCTTCTAGCTCTTCAGGGGGAGCACTTGATGACGATGAAGAAGTGGAGACTGAACAGGTGAACCAGGAGGAACAGGTTCCTCCTACATCAAGTACACAAGCATCAAACCCTGATGCCTCTAACACTTCGGAACCTCATACCCCAACAGCTTCAGATATTGAAGCTGTGGTTCACAATATGGATAATGAGGTAGCTGTTCCCATCACTCCTGGATCATGACTAAATGTTTGTCATCCTTCACCACTCCTGGATCATGACTAAATGTTTGTCATCCTTTGGACAATGTCATGGGAGATGTTCGATCAGGACTACAGACCAGAAATCAGCTATACTCAGCTGATTATGCGTCAGTCATGGAAAAGGGATATCTTCACGACGATGCTTATCGATGTTTTGTGTCTCAATTTGAGCCAAAATATGTTAGTGAAGCATTAAACGATGAGGCATGGGTAAATGCGATGCAAGAAGAACTCCTACAGTTCAAGAAGCTAGGAGTATGGACCATTGTGGAGAGACAAAAAGGTGCTAAAGTCATTGGAACTAAATGGGTCTTGAAATGAAAGAAAGACGATCAAGGGGTCATAATTCGCAACAAGGATCGACTTGTTGTTCAAGGTTTTAGACAAGTCGAAGGAATCGATTATAATGAAGTGTTTGCACCTGTGGCAAGGATGGAAGCAATCCGTATCTTCCTAGCCTATGCCTCTTACATGAAGATCAATGTTTATCAATTAGATGTAAAGAGTGCATTCCTTCATGGTGATATTCGGGAGACAGTGTACGTAAGTCAACCCGAAGGATTTGAGGATCCGTATCATCAGGACAGAGTTTACAAACTAGATAAGGCTCTCTACGGTCTCCATCAAGCCCCAAGAGCATGGTATAAGAAGCTCTCGACTCATCTTGTGAAACACGTCTTTCGCAAAGGAGTGATTGATTGTACACTGTTCATCAAAGAAAAGGATGATGACTTACTGCTCGTAGAGATTTATGTTGATGACATAATCTTCGTTTCCAAAAACGAAGATCTATGTAAAGAATTTGAAGCAGTAATGAAAGCTGAATTTGAGATGAGTGTCATAGGAGAAATGAAGTTCTTTCTCGGGTTACAGGTGGATCAGACACCAAAAGGAATATTTCCACATCAGACCAAGTATGTAGGTGATATCCTAAGTCAGTTCGATATGGAGAATGCTTCGGAAGTTGGAACTCCACTTGCTACAAACCACGATGTGGCACCCGATGAAAATGGTGATCTGGTGGATGCCACCATGTACCGAGGAATGATCAGATCCCTCGTGTACCTCACTACCTCACGACCTGATATTATGTACGCGACGTGTCTCTACTCCAGATATTAGGCGAAACCGAAAGTCAACCATCTCATAGGAGTCAAAAGGATATTTCGCTATATGAAAGGTACTTCAACACTTGGGTTGTGGTATCCTCATGACGATGACTTTGAGCTTACAGCGTATAGCGATTCGGATTATGGCGGCTGCAAAATGAACTACAAGTCAACTTCAGCAGGATGTCAATTCTTTGGGAGAAGATTAGTCAGGTGGCAGTGTAAGAAGTAGACATCGGTTGCTCTGTCAACATGTGAAGCTGAATATGTTGCTGCTGCAAGCTGCTGTTCACAAATCATCTGGATTCAACAGCAAATGCGGGACTACGGTTTGAAATTCTCTAACACTCCTATATTTGTTGATAATTCTGCTGCTATAGCCGTAACTAAAAATCATGTCCAACATCCTAAAACCAAACACATCGGAATTAAATATCACTTTATACACGATTGTTTTGAAAAGAATTTAATCGATGTTGTTAAAATTAATACGGACTTTCAACTCGCTGACCTCTACACAAAAGCGTTTGATAAACCAAGATTTTTATATATGTTAGAGGTCAACGGCGTGAAAAAGAAATGTGAAGTGATTCAAGAAGATGACAATACTTAGTCCGACGAGTAGAGTTATTTTTTATTTTTTATTTTTTATTTTCTTCTATTATTCGTATTTTAATTTCCTGTTTCTATAAAATCAAAAACTCAAAAAATATTTTCGTTTAGGAATTTTAGGGGGAGAATAGGTTAGAGTAGTATTAAATTAGGTGTTTTAATTTCAGTACTTCAAAAAAAAAACAAAAAAAAATGAGGGAGAAGCACAGCGTAGCTAAAAGGATAGAAATCAAATCTGTGATACTGATTCAACGTATTTGGAAAATGATAGTATACGGGGAACAGATTATTTGGGACTTCAAAATTTTAAATGATTAAAATGCAAAATTCAAAGTATTAATCTGAGAAGTCTAAGCAAAATAAAAGGAAAAATGATAGTAAAACTAGTATGCTACTAAGGTAACATAGAGAAAGTAGACCTAGAGGTTGCAAGTTCATTATATGATGTGTCGGTAGAATCAACACAATAGATGAGTAGACCTCATTGGGTTCCCATCTTATCCCTGGTTAACACAATCAACGTAGTCCCAATAAGGGGTGACGAGCAAATAAACGCGACAAATGTGTGCAGATGACCATAAAAAGAGCAAAGCACGAAACAAAATTGTGTAAGCGCTATCAAGCTGATAACAAATGTTGTTGGTGCGTTACGTGCAAAAAAAGAAAAAATGCTCTCACAAGAAGATAGGTTGTGTGTCTCTCTGCTGTGCGATGGCACTGACCTGAGGATAAGCATAACCTAAATATTCTAGAATTTATTGTTGTTTGCACCTCTCTGCTGTGCGATGGCACTGACCTGAGGCTTAGCATCTCTTTGAAAGCTCTTAAAATAGTTTCTTCTTGTCAAAATACCCGTAGACCGCTCAAAAATCTCCTAAGGAATGTTGATTACCATATAAGCGTGGGATCCACAAATGCTTGTTGAAATAATTAAACCTTAATTCATCACCAATTGTGTCAAGAATCAGTGTATGGATTTAAGAGGACAAGTATACTGACAATCATCGTGGCTGCAATTCTTGAAAGTCCAAATCAGCGTGTGCTCTTATAGCTTTAGTATGATTTCCTAAACTTGCTAATGACTCTCGATAAAACCAAGAATCTAGCATCAAAAGGTTTTGGTAACGTGTCCCAAATGATTCTGGAATACCTATATGATTCCAAAATGTATTGTACCAGAAATGATTAACTGGAAGTGAAGCTGTGATGTCCATGAAGTAAAATCAATTAAAATTATTCTAATAGGTCATATTTCATCTCTAATAAAAAATACAAAAATATGTTTTAATATTGTTCTTAATTTCAAAGTTGTTCTGTTTAGTTTTAGTAAATTGTAATGTAAGAGTCGGACTACGCATCAGAAGTAAATCTGGGATTCACTCACTAAAACGGTCATGTGTAAGGTGACCAATGGGGTTTTCAAATGTAAAAGGATCACGTCTGAGGTGATCAATAGTTTTTCTAAGTTAAAATGGTCATGGCTGAGATGATAAATGGTCAAAATGTGTTATCAATAAGTAAAAGGGATAAGTGTATGAATGGTCATAAGGTCAAACTCATAAGTATGAGCCATTCGCACGAATGGACCATGAGTATGGACCAGTCGTACGATTGGACCATCCGTATAAGCCCAATCGCATGACTAAACCACATGTATAGACCAGACGTGCGATTGGACCATAAGCATGGATCAATCCATACAATTGGATCATCAGAATGAACCAACCGCACGAATGTAGGTGACCGAATGAGTCTGTCGCATGACTGAAACCTAGTCGCACGACTGAAGGTGACCGACTGAGCCAGTCGCACGACTGAGCCTCAGTCGCACGAATCAACAGTGCAATTAGGTTCAGTCGCACGACTGAAGGAAACCCTAGTATAAATAGAGGGGGAGTCGGTCCCAGTCATTCATCACTCCCAAATCACCCCTAAATCGTACGACTGCAATACCACTCTGCCCAAATTTCATTTCAGTGATTTAGCACCATATTTGTGATTCGTACTGATTCCGCATCGTTTCTACAGGTAATGCGGGACTAGAATTGATCAAAGTGCACAGATTAATCAAGCCCTAAGTGTTAAAATCGGTCCAAAACTAATATCGAGATATAACCACTAAATAAACCACTAATATGTACTTAAATGTCAAATTATTTAGTACTAAGAGTTATGTTGATGAATTGCGAGTCGAATGAGAGTAACCTGAATATTTAACATCAAGTATTGATCAAAATTCGATCCTACAGTACAAAACAGAGACGTTATGCGATTGGACACACTGATGAACTTCAATCGCACGATTGAATTGGGCGAATGACTCAATCGTACGAATGAACCATGCGCATGAACTCAGTCGCACGACTGATTCAACCGCATAGAATAGCATACGACTCAGTTGAGTCGCAGGTTCATTCGCACGACTGAGCTCATTCGTACGACTAAGACTCAGTCAGATTGTCCATTCACACGACACAACAAAAGGATTCAAGTCCAATAAATTCAAATGTCATTCACTTACACACACTCTAACGTTATCTACCTTGTGTTACAACAGCATGGAGAGTCGGTGGACGATGAGCACTAAGCACAACATATGTGCTCATCTAGACACTACGTCCCGGAATGCGTCTGAGTTCGCGGGCATTATTTCATTTCTACGGAGATCGAGGATTTTCAGAGCTATCTCCACGCCTTTCATACAATACAGGTCGATACAGCTGGTTTTCTGGGAAAGCGATGTTGTAGATAGATCCTCAGAGCCTCACCGTATTCAGAGTTCCATCTTTGGCCAGGCCATTGACATCAGTGAGGAGGATCTAAGGACGGTCTTAGAGTTGGGAGCTGATGGCGATTGCCCTACCATACTGCATCCGTTGACTGTCCGAGGTTGCTTTTTTCGGGCTAAGTACTCGGGGGACATCAACGTAGATGTGCTCAACAAGAGCAACCTGTGCCCCCAATTCAAGTACTTAACCCATATGCTGTTGAAGTGTATTGCCTCAAGGAAGGGAGGTTTTGATGAGTTTTCTGATCAGATCCAGAATGCCTATGTGGCTCTGGTTCTGAATCATCCTTTCAGCTTTTCGAGGATGATCTTCACATACTTGGTGGAGAACTTGAGGCCAAAGGCAAGGAAGGCTTCTGCATGTACCCACGATTCTTACAAGTGATCATCGACAAGAAGCTTCCTTCGCTGCCCAAGGAGAAAGAGGATGTTGTGGTGCTCGAGGTCATGGACGACACTACTCTTGGGAGGATGAAGGTTTCTCGGGGCAAGCAGGTGAAGCCCCCGGTAAGGAGGTTGTTTGGGCATTTGATCCGAGAGGACTACGTGGCGCCAGCGAAGAGGAAGTTGCGTCACGATGATAGTGACTCCGATTCTGAGCTGATTGTGCTCCCATCCGACGATTCTGATGATGATGACATTGATGATGGTGGAGATACTGGCCCCACCCAACCTAGGGCCACTACCACAGATGTTCTATCTCCATCATCCACCCACGAAGGAGCTGAGACGGCAGGATTCCATCAGGACTTTCAGCCTGATGAGGAGGAGGAGTCCGATGAGGAACCTTTAGTTCGGACGGTGGGCAGCAAGGTGGTTGCCACCGAGCGAGGAATTAGGGCGGTAGGTGGACGCTAGGGTGAGTCTGGGGAGGCTGCTACTAATCCATCTTACACCCCAGACCTGCCCAACAGCCAAGGGGGAGCATCCTCCTCGAAGGGATCGAGGAAAAAGAGGATCGCTCAGCCGCACGAGATGAAGAGTAAGAGACGGAGATTCACTTTGATCACCACCTCTACCACCACCACCACCACCACAGCTACCACCACCACTACCACACCCTCCATCACTACTACCACACCACCCACCATTACTACCACACCTCCACCCTCCACTACTACAGCCATACCTCCACCAGTTATACCTATACCACCACCCATCTTTACCACAGCTACCACCACTACCACCACTCATCGAGCCGGGACTTCATCACAGGTCCCACTGAGCTTTGGATCCTCTCTGCCCTCCGTTGGGTTAGAGGAGCAGTTGACCAATCTAAACCGGATTGTGCTTAAGCTGCTTGCTACTGATGAGCAACGAGCTACACAGCTAAACCAGCTGATGGAGCTCAATGCTGCTCAGGCTCAGCAGATAGCAGCTCAGAGTCAGGAGATTGCTAACTTCGTAAGCTGCAGACTTCTTCAGTACAGAGAATAGATGATCTTGAGGCGAAGAACAAGAAGTTGATGCTACGACTCAAAGGCTCCAAAGATGAGCCCCTCAAGATCAGAGAAGGAGACGATGATGGTGATGATGACGATGATGAGGATGATGATGATAAGACGGATGAAGAAGGCGATGGAGCAGAAGGAGAGGAGAAGGGAGAAGATGAGGATGAAGGAGATGATGCTGCTGCATCAGCATCCACACAGGCTAGAGAGCGACGGTCAAAGAAGGCTCAGGATCAAGTAGCCTCGCCCTCAGCCCCTCTGGCTGACGAGCCTGATATTCAGGGGAAAAGTAATGATTAGATATTTATGTATTTGAAAGCTTTTGTACTTGAATCATGTATTAAAATTGTGTACTTAATGTTTATATATCTTTAATGTTTAACTGTCTTGATTATTGACTAATGATTGATGTGTTACATGTTTAAATGAAGCAGATCAAACATATCAGCAAGATGAATACGATGTTGCTCTCCTTCAGCAAATCAAGTCTCAACTCACAATGATTCTTGATTTGCAAGGGATTGTAAGACGGTCAGTGAGCTATACTTCCGAAGAAGGAGAAATCTTTCATGACCTGACTGACGAGCAACTTGCTGAGATGTTCAGGTTGAATCCGGACGAGATTGTCAAGGATGCTCCTACTTTTGAGGTGACAAGTGATGATGAGCTCAACGAAATATATGAAATCGAGATAGAGGATGTCACTGCTGCCCATTATCCAGAGTACACTGACCGAGAGGGAAATGTAGTCCCCAACATTGGTGATACTCTCGGCAATGATACATTTGACAAGCTGGATCAGATGGAGAAAGAGGCTGAGAAGACCGAGGGTCAAGCCCAAGCCTCAGACGCCGATGTTGACATCAAAAAGGCTGACTGGGTGGCCTGTTTTGCTGAGATCCGAGCCATGCGTACTGCACAAAAGCCAAATGTCTACACCAAGCTATACAAAGTCAAGAAACAATTAAAGGTGTCATGCAAGATCATTGCATGGGCTTATTTTGAGGATCTGAATGTGTATGCAGTCAAAGAGAAAAGGGCATAGAGTACTTTAGATTCCTACATGATCTAAAGACTCTATCTGGTTTTGAGCTCAACCAGCTGGCACGCCTAAAGTTAATGTATGCTGACCCGAGAAAGATGTCAGGCTGGTTTGAGGTTGCACTAAGGAAAGAATACCACACCAGGTGGGTTAATGATGGAGTGCTGATAGTATATATTTTGATAGAGATTTATTGCACAGATTCAGTTTTAATTGGTTGTTACTAATACTAAACCACACACACAAAAGGCAATGTACCTGTAGTGAGGTAATATAGTGTTGGTAAGAAACGAGTATCAATCCGTGGACACACCTAGCCTACTCAACAAACTTGATGTTTGACTATCAGATTTGGTTTTTGTTAAAGAAAGTGATATTTTGTATTGGAAAGATTTTTAGGGTTTAAAAGTAAACAATAATAAAAAGAAAGTAAACTAAGAATTGAAGCGTTTGGATTTAAAATCAGGGAATAAAAGTTATTATCCTAATTAGACTCCACTTATGTAATTGTGATGAATTGGTGATGTGATTTAAAGATATTGATTAATGTAATTATGTTAATGTTTATAAAGATGAGCCGGCGCGATTTCTCGTCTATCTTGCTGCCTTAGTGACTTGATCCTGTCAGGTGAGTTTACTGCTCAGATCAAAGCCCTAGTAATGTAGGTGAATCTTTTGTGTCCTATTTGACATACGATTTCTGAAAACATAATTTAATGTTAAAAAGAGAGTTGATCAGGTTCCTTCCTAACATAACATTAATTTTAGAAAACCGTAACAATTAATGAAGTTTCTGAACTAATAAAAGGGAACCCGCAAATGATCAGAAAGTTAAAGTGATATGATTTCTAATAACCATTTCTAGTTCATTAGCCATGGATTTATTATGAAGACCGGTTTCGCGAATGAAAGTTAATCATATGGTTTTCAACCTTGTATGACAATCACAATCACAAACCATAAAGTTATAACTTCCCGTTCAAATGTAGATGCTACCCATCAATAGTTTTCCCAAGACCACCATAACATTAACATAATATTTATCTTACCATTAGTTCATCATAAATTACATAAGTTTCATTCGATTAGGATGATAAATAGAGTTTAGCTCATGATGAGGTTTAACATAACAATAGATAACAAAGAAGATAGATAAGTGATCATCGGTGAAATGGAACAATCAAACCGATAATCCATAATGGATGACGTTTAGGTGATTCCGAGCTTCTTCCAAGTGTTGTATGCACCTCCTGAGCCTCCGAACGATCTTGAAGTTTTGATTCCCGAGAGAATTAAGCAGAGTAACTCTCCCACCAAAGCTTGCCAAAAATGGTGAGCTTAGGCTTCTATTTATAGGCTTTCCGGAGTGTTTAAGCACGGCCCCGTGCCTAAAAGGCACGACCCCGTGCTAGTACAATGCTTACGAAAGTTGGTCGGCTCGTACATGTAGGTTGTGTCGGGCACGGCCCCGTGCTAAATGGAGCACGACCCCGTGTTGGAGGTGGGGCACGACCCCGTGTCTACTTTTAGGGGACAGTACTTTTGTCCTTGTCAGATGTCCATGCACGGGGGTGTCTTAATTTAGCACGGGGTGTGTTTTTGGCAAGGCATGGGGGCGTGCTTAATGAGGCACGGCTCCATGCTTGGAGTCCAAAGCTCGGATCACTTCAATTTCTTGTTAAATATACTCCTTTTGTCCATCTTGCCCTTTTAAACACCTGAAAACACAATTTTAACACTTTTAAGTACATTTTCATCATTTTAAGGAAGATATTAAGGAATAATTGATGTGCTTTTGATAGGATTTTTATTTATAATTTGGAGCACATCAAACATCCCCACACTTGAACTTTGCTTGTCCTCAAGCAAAAATCACTTAAAATGACAATTCCACCAAAAACCAAATAAATCAATTTTAAACATGTCTTTCGAGAAGTATGCAAGTAAATACTATTTTCATCCAAATATAAATATTCTAAGCACATGTAAAATAATATCCTAGCAAGCAATAGGTTGGTTAGTAAAGATTATTATCATGTAAAAATCCACACTTCTCACAAGATGCACTCACACTCGGCTAAATATATGGAGTCATAATCAAGATTAAGTATGACTAATACACTCAATTGCCTAGTATGAATACGTGTGAAATCATATGCTTGTTAAGGGATCAAATCTCCCCCTACTTAGTATTTATTTGCATAAATTATGAGGTCTTTGATGGGTTTTAACTTGGCTCGGGCTCGGATATGGAATATTTGGAAAGAGTGGCTAATTGGTAAAGACGACGGTCTTGGCTTATTTTTCTAACATAAACTATAAGGAAAGCAATAAAGGTTCCGTATACAATACTTCAAGCTAGAAGGGATATGCTAGCTTGAGGACTCGTTTAAGGTCAGATTGTCAAGACCGTATTTTGCTTTAAAGAATCGTACATCATCTTTTACCCGAAGATACACAAAACTTTCCTTTCTCAAGGATTGTTCGGCTTGAAGCCTAATAGCACCCAATCGGATTATTTCTGTGTATTCGTATTGAGATTCAGTTTGATTCTTTTTGCATTTTCCATTATGGGACCAATTTCCACAATTCGGGCATCTTTCATATCTTTTTGCCTGTCTATTTATAGCACTTTTTGAAATCCCACAAAATGGCGGAACTTGTTCCTTTTTTCGCCATTTCTTTCTTGCGTCAAACGTGAGATTGAAAATTTGTTCGCGGATTTCCGGGGGAAGTCCCGGTTTTGCGTGATGAAGGCAACAAAGCAAATTGAAATCAAAAGAATGCATTCCAGTTCTTTAAGGTCTGCCGGTAAAAGACCAAATATTTTATTTTATTTTTTTATAAGCCAAAAACGTGTCTTTAATGAAAACGGGTTTTGTTGAATGCTTTTCGGTTAAGTGACTTGGTGACTTGGATGATTGAAAGATAAAAACGTTTAAGCTCAACGGGGCTAACTAGGGTTGACGTTCGGGTAAGGAAAATTAAAGACAATGGTTGGGGCTTGAATGGTTAAGGTTTCCTAGTGCCTAACTCATTTTTATGCAACAAATACTAATTAAGGTCTTGAAATGTTACCCAAAGCAAGTTCTAATCACACGTATCATATGGCACCCTCAATAAAATCCAGAATGAAAGTAGAATTGCAACTTGCAAAAGCTTGTTTAAGGCTCAAAAATAAACTCACATACGGATGGAATTGGGTAAAAGTGTTTCATTTTACATGATTAAATATTTCACTAGATTATTGCTTTTAAGGATATCACAAAAAATTTTCAATTTTTATTTGGACGTCATGGATTTACTTCTTTATTTCCCGAAAACGTTTGTTTATAATTTGGTTTATCAAAAATTATATTAAATTTTTGGTTTCTTGTCACAAAAATTACTTGGTAAGTGATCTTTTCTTAAAAAGTTTAATTTGGACCTTTTTAGCAAAGTCAAATGCATTACTCCCATCCCCACACTTAAAATTTACATTGTCCTCAATGTGATTAACATATTCATGATCGAGAAAGGGTAATGAAATAACTCCCCTAAAAATGATGAATTTTTCACTTGTGTTTGGTTGCCGTCGTGTTGTTAGAATCCTCGGTATCACCTGAAATGTCACCAATTTATTGAAAGCATTAAAATCCTAAACACACAAAATAAAACAAAACGACATAAATTAAAAGATAGATTGGCACAAAACAACTGTGCTGGGGCCCCGAAAATGATACGGTTTTCAAGGGCTTTGTGGTGGGATATCCCCCCACTCGTGGTACATTCGGTTTCTGATGTACGTGACATCTTTGCTCAAGTCATCGACTCGGGAATGCAGATTTTCGACTCGGTTGAAGGCTCGTTGGGCATATTCAAATGATCGCCTTGCATGGGTTTATGTGGTTTGGATTGACTCATAAAGGTCTAACATGGTTGGGAATTCCCTTGTACGTGAACTTGAAGATCCAGCTCCGGCTCCTTCCGGCTGTATCGGCATGTCGAGGTCCATGATAATTTCTTCGAGATCCGCCGGATCCCAGATTTGTCCCTTCTTATCCATGAATCTCGGCTGCCCATTTGGTAAGCTTGTCACCATGTACATACTTGTACAAATGCTCAAGTCTAACAGTCCCGGCATCACTCCTACGGTTCCCTCAGTGTTATAACCATAGCTTTCATATAAGTTCAAAATCCAGCTTCCTCCAAACATGGGTGTTGGAGCACCTGCAATCGCATTCCTGGCAAAAAGATTACAAAACAAATACCCAATATTACATGGCAACTGATTAACCATACAATATAAAATAAACAAGTCCCTCAAATTAACAACTCCCTCGCTTTGACCACGAGCTGTTATGGAATGGCTGAGTAACCGATGAATGTATCCCAGCAGCGGGTCTCGTATCTGACTGCTTTTTGTTTTGCTCGAGTTGAACCCTCCGGTTCCAATCCGCTCCCAAAATGCTTTCTTCATTGCACCACTTTCTGCGTCTCTACTTTCCTCGTCCGGGAAGGTATGATACGTCGACATTCCAGATATTGCCTCCTCCATTTCTTGTTCCGTGTATATTCCAAGATAGACACCGAACAAGGCAATGGATGTTTTATGCCAATTCCCAGCTAGTCTGAATGAAACTGCACTTTCATCCCAAGGATCAGAGTCTTTCATGCTAAATTTAAAAGATGCTAAAAATTCAAGAGTTAGTTCATAAACGGAAGGTCTATTTTGTGAAAATAAACGTTTCCACTGAACACTTAATAAATTAGTATATCTTTCTAGTTGTCCGACTGCCTCTAGTGTTTCTTCATCTGCTTGTAAGTGGGATCTTTCGACCCTTTGTAGCAATCTTTGAAGTCTATCATGACACCATCTCTCGCGGATCCCTCCAAAATGTAAGTAGGGATGATCCATGATCCTGAAATTTTAAAAATAAGTTAATCTAGACAAAACAAATTCCTTAAGCAGTCTCATGATGTTAGTGAAAATCATATGTTTTTCAAGACATAACATCATAATGATTCAATTCATGTTCAAAATAGTTAAGAATTTATGATCCAAGGAAAAATTTTTGAACATGGGGTGCGCTTTGTAAAACGTGGGGGTGCGGTTAACATGTTTAGGCATGAAATCTTGACTCGAGCAATCGTGGTTTTGTTTGTAAATTGTTGATTAAGCATGGGTTTAACATTTTCTTGCTTTAAAAATCAAAGATTATACTTTAATATTTTAATCATTTGTTAATAATTCAAGATACTCAAAATATATATTGTTTTACATCACTTGAGAATTCTTGTAACTTGAACATGATTAACAAAGGTTTCACCACGAATTATGAAGATAGTCTTGTTAACAATAAAAGAAAACAACTAACTAACTAACTAAACATACTAATATCTAACTAAACACACTAATTAACACTAATCTACTACAAGAATAAACCTGAACAACTAGGTTAAAAGCATTCATCATTCCATAACATGTTTAAGAACAAGTGTTTACACATAATTGCTAGGATTTCGGTTGTTTAGAGACCTAATCACCTAACTACATGTAAATGACTTTCATAATCATAGGAATTAGTATACTAACCTCTTGGCCAAATACTCTTGCAAGAACACTTGAAAAGATGAAAGGAAAATGGAAAACAAGATGGAATTGAAAGTGGATACGACTTTGCAGGCACATTTGTTCGGTTTTTATCATGCAAAATTGATGGGAAACAAGACAAAAGGCTGAAAAATGTCAGGTGGTGTCATTTTTTGTCAAACACGGGGCGTGCCTCTTTCACGGGGCCTTGTTCATGTGTTAGTGTTCGGTTTCAGTCTTTTGTTGTTCCGTTTTTGTAGCACCCCGAAAAGTCGAAACGAGTCATTAAGGATAATGGGCTTAATTAATGGATATTTAATAAAAGAAGGAAATGGGTTATGGGCCAAATTGGGTTTATGGACAAGAGCCTAAGTGATTAAGGCCCATAATCAGCCCTTAACCTACCCAAAACTAGCTTCATCTTCCTCATTGCAACCCTAGCTACCAAAATTCATAGAGAGAGAAAGTAGAGAGAGAGAGTGAAGAAAACTCAAGATTTGAAGCTTCCAAGGTGAAGAGATTGAAGATCTGGGTGTTGGAGCATCAAGATCTAAGAAAGAAACAATAAATCTAGGTAAGAATCGACCTCTAAACCCTTCTGTAGATCAAACCCGGATTCTAGGGTTTTGGGTTTTGAAAAGTTGCAAAGAATCGCATAAAGGTCACATTTTTACGTATGAAACATGTATAAAGCTTAGATTTAGCCTCATGGATGATAAACTAAGAGATTGGATGTAAAAAGTTATGATTTTGGGTTAAAAACGGACTGGTTCATGATTTTTATGCGATCTGCGAAACTGTGTATTCATCCAGCGAATTTGCATATTCAATCAGCGAAACTGTGGATCTTCCTGCGAAATTATAGTTTCGCAGGTAATTTCGCAGACATGTTTTTCCAACGAAAGTTGGGCGAAACTGGCAGCAAAACTGGGAGCGAAGATGCCAGCGAAACTGCCAGCGAAGGTGCTAGCGAAACTAGCAGCGAAACTAGCAGCGAAACTGTTGGCGAACCTAGCTGCGAAATTGCTGATCTTGCAGCGAAATTAGCAGCGAAATTAGGCAGAAATTAACCCCATTAAGTGTTAGCTATCCTGTAGGCTGTGTAGAGTGATCCTAGCCTTGTAAGCTTAGCCTAGAAGTTATTCGTGATATCAAGGTGAGTTCTAGATCCCCTATTTATAAGTTTTCCATGTTTTGGGGCTATTATGCATACTAAATTTACGTTTTTAAATGACCAAGATTTTAAGGGGTTTCAACAGGAAGAACGATTTTTCTATAAGTAAATGTGCTATATAAATCATTAAATATAAAAATTTTCGCGTTGACCTGGCAGCCCGGCCCCAGCTAGGGGCGTTGCCCCTTGGACCCCACTAGGGGCTGCTGCCCCTACGACCCCACTGTCAGGGGCTGCCGCCCCCGAACCCCCGCTGTCTCGCGGCGGATCGGTTATGTTTTATGATGACTAGTACTTGGTATGTTGTGTACTTAATAAGTTAAAGTATTATATATTAAAGTGGAAGATGATATTAATGAAAAGCGAAACTTAATGAATGTTACCCCCGGGCCCCTTTGATGATGTAAAGTCTTGCAAGTACTATGATAGACTTCACTTATGTGAGTCTGATGTATGATGATGGATCTGTATTCCTGAGCGGGCTATGTGCCCTGCAGTGTGGATCAACTGTCGGGGGTTAGCTACCATTTCATGTGTACCGACAGGGATTGGCATTTGTTGTCAATCAACATGGAGCTCTTGCTTTGTGCAATCTCATTTATGATGAAAGTGAAAGATAATGAAAGAATGAAAGATTATGAACATGCTTATTATGATGCAAGTAATGTCATGTACTATGTTGTATGCATGGTCATTATACGAAGGATAAAGTTTATATTTTCTTATATTATTTAAAACTAGAACTCACTCTGCGAAGCTGACTTTTATGCATAATAGTTGGCAGGTAAGAGCTGATGCTGAGGATGGCACACAGAGCTACTTGGGGAGCTATGGATGGCATTCCTATCTATGAAATATTTATTGTAATTTAAGAACAATTAGCATGTTTTGTTTGAAATTAGAGGACAAATGTATGAGTACAATATGGTTTCTAAGTTTTAAATGAATGTCTAATTATTTCCGCTGCAATGTTTTATTATTAAATTGATTTTATGCTATGATTAACCAACTGTGAGGCTTCCCGGGAACGGGGCCTTACAAGTTGGTATCAGAGCCAAAGTTTAAGAGAATTGGGTAAACTATTTTCAAAACCTAAACTTAAACTGAAAATGGGACCAAATGAAGGATGCCAATCCAAGTAGCTACGTGCCATCAGGTAAAAGTTTCAAGTAAAACCGGAATTATGTGCGTGTGCTATTTGTTTTATGTGCTTGTAGATTTGAATACTGATATGTGTTAGGATAGTGATTGCTTGGGACAGGAGGGTATGGTAAGTGGTTAATCACACTTGGCCACTGTAATTAAGGACTTACCATACTTATAATGATCTGAGCAATTATCTTGAATAACCATTTTGGTGTTTGAATCTTATAGGAATTAGTTATGGCTGGTAGAAAATCTGGGAAGGCAACCCGAGGAGGTGCTCGTGGTGGGCGTACTACTGAGCCACGTGTCACCCGGAACAAAGCTAAGGCTCCCGAGACTGTTCATGAGGAGTCAGACCTCCATAGTCACCCGGAGGGGGAGGGATCAGCCACCCTCAAACCCACTGTGAAGGAGGCTATCGCTGATGAGGTCTACAATGTCATGCAAAATGTCTTACCCTCGGTGGTGACCGAGGTGATCAAAGCAGTCAAGGATGGAGAGAAAGCTGAGAAGAAGGGGAAGGAAAGTGATAAGAATTCAGGAAAGTCCACTGGGAGGACTGAGGAATCTGAAGAGGAGCCATCAAACCCTAAGGTGGTAGTCCATGATGACGACAGTGATGAGGAGTCCGAGAGAGAGAGATACTAGAGGTTGCAACCATGGGGCATTTCAAAGGTGCAAGCCCCCAACCTTTGACGGTAACGGCACTGCTACTGCCGCTCATCGTTGGGTCAGAGAGATGGAAGCGGTACTGTAAATTAGTGAGTGCCGAGAGGATCAAAAAGTTAAGTTTGCCACTCATTCCTTCGTTGACTCAGCGTTATGCTGGTGGGACAATATTGTCCAGGCTGAGGGGAAGCGATCGATAGCCAAGATGAAGTGGTCTGAGTTGAAGGAGTTAGTGCTGGAGGAGTATTGTCCCCATCGGGAATTAGACAAGATTGAAAAGGAGTTCTTGTATTTGAAGGCTGGGAACATGACTCATCAAGAGTATACCTCCAAGTTCAATGAACTTGCAAGACTTGTACCAGACATGGTGACACCTGCGTCCAGAAAGATCAAAAGATACATACAGGGCTTGCCTGTGGACATCAGGAGGCACATGATTGCAGCCAGACCGGGTACGTTTAGGTCTGTGGTGGATTTAGCTGGGAGGTTGTACGATGAGAGAGACCCAATGCCTGTACAGAAGAAGGTGGAGAAATGGAATGGGAACAAGAATGGAAATGGGAAGAGGTTCGGAGGTGATAACTTCCGAAGTGGAGAGAAGAGGATGAGGGTTGAGGATCAGTCTGGGGACACGGAAATACTGGGGAAGGAGGTGCTTGTAGAAAATATGGAAAAGGTCATTCAGGGGAGTGCAGAGTTGGGACGGGAAAATGTTTCAAATGTGGAGGCGAGGGCCACTATGCTAGGGATTGCAAGGTGGGGAAGTGTTACCTGTGTGGCGAGATGGGTCATGCGGGAAGAGACTGTAAGAAAGGAAAACCAGAAGGATCAGGAACGGTTAAAGCTGGAGATAAGGGAAGGGGTGACGGTTCAAAGGCGAAGGCGAGGGCATTCAACATAACTCGCGAGGAGGCCAGGGCAGACCCAGAAGTAGTTTCAGGTATGTTTCTGGTAGACCATGAATATGCTTCTGTGCTCTTTGATTCTGGTGCTAGTAGGAGTTTTGTGTCTGCTGCCTTTTGTCGTTTGTTGCATGATAAGAGTAGAAAGTTAGATGAGCCTTTCTATGTAGAAACAGCCATTGGTAAGTCCACTAAGGTAACTGAGGTGGTTGAGGATTGCTTGATTGAGTTAGAGGATTGTAAGTTCCCTGCTAGATTGCATGTTTTGGCCTTAGGAGGTTTCGATGTGGTGTTAGGAATGGATTGGTTAGCTACCTATGAAGCCAATATAGTATGTAGTAAGAAGATAATTCGTCTAACAGCGCCCGACGGTAGTTCTGTTACGGTTCGCGGAGATAAGTGTATGTGTGTACCGAGGGTCGTGTCGATGATTACAGCTGAAAAGTACTTGAGACGTGGGTGCAGCGCTTACTTGGCCTATGTAAAAGATGTGGATGCACCAGAGCCACAATTATCAGACGTGCCGGTAGTGCGCGAGTTTCCTGACGTCTTTCCTGAAGACCTGACCGGTGTGCCGCCTGACCGCGAAATCGAATTCCAAATTGATTTGCTACGGGAGCACAACCTGTCGCTAAAGCACCGTATCGATTAGCTCCTTCAGAGATGGTAGAACTGAGGGACCAGTTGCAAGATTTATTGGATAAAGGCTTCATCCGACCGAGTATCTCTCCATGGGGTGCTCCGGTTTTATTCGTCAAGAAGAAAGATGGTAGCATGCGGATGTGCATTGACTATCGCGAGCTCAATAAGCTGACCGTAAAGAATCGGTATCCGTTACCAAGGATCGACGACCTGTTCGATCAACTTCAGGTGCCAGCTGGTTTTCGAGGATAGACCTGCGGTCTGGTTACCACCAACTGAAGGTGAAAGAACAAGACATTCCTAAGACAGCGTTCTGTACGCGTTATGGACACTACGAATTCCTCGTCATGTCCTTTGGTTTGACCAACGCGCCAGCTGCTTTTATGGATCTTATGAATCGGGTATGTCGGCCGATGTTGGATAAATCGGTGATAGTGTTCATTGATGACATCTTGATTTATTCAAAAAGTGAAGAGGAGCATGCCGATCATATCCGAGAAGTATTGGAGACGCTCAGAAGTGAGAAGCTATATGCTAAGTTCTCTAAATGTGCATTTTGGCTACGAGAAGTTCAATTTCTGGGTCATGTGGTTAATCCTGAGGGGATCAGGGTGGACCCTGCGAAGGTTGAAGCGGTAATGCAATGGGAACCTCCAAAGACGCCATCCGAAATTCGCAGTTTCTTAGGCTTGGCAGGCTACTATAGGAGGTTTATCCAGGATTTCTCCAAGATAGCTTCTCATTTGACAAAGTTGACTCGAAAGGACGTGAAGTATGAATGGGGTACTGATCAGGAGAACGCCTTCCTAGAACTGAAGATGAGGTTAACTCAAGCCCCTGTCTTGACGTTACCTGAAGGGAACGAGGATCTGGTGGTCTACTCGGATGCCTCGTATGCAGGATTGGGTTGCGTGTTGATGCAACGAGGGAAGGTGATAGCCTATGCTTCTAGAATATTAAAGGTTCACGAGGCTAATTATCCCACCCATGATTGGAGTTGGCTGCGGTGGTGTTTGCATTGAAGATTTGGAGGCACTACCTGTATGGGGTGAAGTGCACCATCTTCACTGATCATAAAAGTCTAAAGTATTTCTTTGAACAAAAGGAACTCAATATGAGGCAGAGGAGGTGGTTGGAACTGATCAAGGATTATGACTGCGAAATTCATTACATCCACGCAAAGCCAATGTGGTTGCTGATGCCCTTAGCCGAAAAGGACGACCGAACCAATTCGGGTGAGGGCTTGCCAGATAATCATGACGCCTGATGTTATGAAACAAGTGAGGGAGTTCTAGGATGAGGCACTAAGAGAGGATAGAGTCAACTCTGAAAGGATGAAAGGACAAGTTTCAGACTTGGGGGAAAACACCTTGGGTGTTGGAACCCGATCTGGAAGAATGTGGATCCCTCTCTATGGGGATCTAAGGGAGAAAATCATGGATGAGGCTCACAAAACTTGATATTCCATACACCCCGGTGCCACGAAAATGTATCAAGATCTGAAGAAAGATTACTGGTGGCCGGGAATGAAGCGAGACGTGGCTAAGTACGTGAGCAAGTGTCTGACTTGCCTGCAAGTGAAGGCAGAACACCAAAAGCCATATGGGAAGATCCAGCCTTTGGATATCCCTGAATGGAAATGGGAACACATCACAATGGACTTCATCACGAAGCTGCCTCGCACGGCGAGGGGAAGCGACGCAATCTGGGTGATTGTTGACCGTCTAACAAAGAGCGCCTATTTCCTACCAATTCGTGAGACGTATTCCTCTGAGAGGTTGGCAGAGCTATTTATCAAGGAGATCGTGGCTCGTCACGGTGTTCCAGTGTCTATCGTTTCGGATAGGGACATGCGGTTTACGTCCAAGTTCTGGAAGAGGTTTCACGACTCAATGGGGACTAGACTGCATATTAGTACGGCTTACCATCCCCAGACGGATGGTCAGTCGGAAAGGACGATCCACACTTTAGAAGACATGATACGAGCCTGTGTAATCGACTTTGGAGGAAGTTGGGATGAGCACTTACCGTTGGCAGAATTCTCATATAATAATAGTTACCATGCCAGCATTGGTATGCCACCTTACGAGATGTTGTACGGTAGGAAGTGCAGAACGCCCGTGTGTTGGGGTGACATCGGGCAAAAAGAATTGGGGAGTCTTGAAGTGATTGAGGTCACAACTGAGAAGTTAGATAAGATTAAGGCATTCATGAAAGCCGCAAAGGATTGCCAGAAGTCTTATGCTGATAAGAGGCGTTGACCGATAGAATTTGAAGTTGGTGACAAGGTTATGCTCAAGGTATCGCCCTGGAAAGGGATCATCAGGTTTCGAAAAAAGGGGAAAGTTAAGCCCAAGATTCATAGGGCCATTCCGTATTATCGCAAAGGTAGGAGAAGTGGCCTACAGATTAGAACTACCTGATGAGTTGAGTGGAATTCACCCTACGTTCCATGTATCTCATCTTAGAAAATGTCTGGCAGACAATGATGCAGTCATACCACTTGAGTACATTGAAGTCGATGAACGGCTTAATTATGTAGAGCAGCCGGTGGCCATCCTTGATTGGAAAGAGAAGCACTTACGGAATAAAGTGGTTCCAGTAGTACGAGTACAGTGGAGACACAGAAAAGGATCAAAATCTACGTGGGAGACCGAGGAGGAGATGAGGAAATTTTATCCTCAGTTGTTTAATGACTGACAGGTTTCGAGGACGAAACCTAAATAAGGGGGGGAGACTTGTAGCACCCTGAAAAGTCGAAACGAGTCATTAAGGATAATGGGCTTAATTAATGGGTATTTAATAAAAGAAGGAAATGGGTTATGGGCCAAATTGGGTTTATGGACAAGAGCCTAAGTGATTAAGGCTCATAATCAGCCCTTAACCTACCCAAAACCAGCTTCATCTTCCTCATTACAACCCTAGCCACCAAAATTCGTAGTAGAGAGAGAAAGTAGAGAGAGAGAGTGAAGAAAACTCAAGATTTAAAGATTCCAAGGTGAAGAGATTGAAGATCTGGGTGTTGGAGCATCAAGATCTAAGAAAGAAACAACAAATCCAGGTAAGAATCGACCTCTAAACCCTTCTGTAGATCAAACCCGGATTCTAGGGTTTTGGGTTTTGAAAGGTTGCAAAGAATCGCATAAAGGTCACATTTTTACGTATGAAAACATGTATAAAGCTTAGATTTAGCCTCATGGATGATAAACTAAGAGATTGGACATAAAAAGTTACGATTTTGGGTTAAAAACAGACTGGTTCATGATTTTTATGCGATCTGCGAAACTGTGTATTCATCCAGCGAATTTGCATATTCAATCAGCGAAACTGTGGATCTTCCTGCGAAATTATAGTTTCGCAGGTAGTTTCGCAGACATGTTTTTCCAACGAAAGTTGGGCGAAACTGGCAGCAAAACTGGCAGCGAAGATGCCAGCGAAACTGCCAGCGAAGGTGCTAGCGAAGCTAGCAGCGAAACTGCTGGTGAAACTAGCAGCGAAACTGTTGGCGAACCTAGCTGCGAAATTGCTGATCTTGCAGCGAAATTAGCAGCGAATTTAGGCAGAAAATTAACCCCTTTAAGTGTTAGCTATTCTGCAGGCTGTGTAGAGTGATCCTAGCCTTGTAAGCTTAGCCTAGAAGTTATTCGTGATATCAAGGTGAGTTCTAGATCCCCTATTTATAAGTTTTCCATGTTTTGGGGCTATTATGCATACTAAATTTACGTTTTTAAATGACCAAGATTTTAAGGGGTTTCAACAGGAAGAACGATTTTTCTATAAGTAAATGTGCTATATAAATCATTAAATATAAAAAATTTTCGCGTTGACCTGGCAGCCCGGCCCCAGCCAGGGGCGTTTCCCCTTGGACCCCACTAGGGGCTGCTGCCCCTACGACCCCGCTGTCAGGGGCTGCCGCCCCCGAACCCCCGCTGTCTCACGGCGGATCGGTTATGTTTTATGATGACTAGTACTTGGTATGTTGTGTACTTAATAAGTTAAGTATTATATATTAAAGTGGAAGATGATATTAATGAAAAGCGAAACTTAATGAATGTTACCCCCGGGCCCCTTTGATGATGTAAAGTCTTGCAAGTACTATGATAGACTTCACTTATGTGAGTATGATGTATGATGATGGATCTGTATTCATGAGCGGGCTATGTGCCCTGCAGTGTGGATCAACTATCGGGGGTTAGCTACCGTTTTCATGTGTACCGACAGGGATTGGCATTTGTTGTCAATCAACATGGAGCTCTTGCTTTGTGCAATCTCGTTTATGATGAAAGTGAAAGATAATGAAAGAATGAAAGATTATGAACATGCTTATTATGATGCAAGTAATGTCATGTACTATGTTGTATGCATGGTCATTATACGAAGGATAAAGTTTATATTTTCTTATATTATTTAAAACTAGAACTCACTCAACGAAGCTGACTTTTATGCATAATAGTTGGCAGGTAAGAGCTGATGCTGAGGATGGCACACAGAGCTACTTGGGGAGCTATGGATGGCATTCCTATCTATGAAATATTTATTGTAATTTAAGAACAATTAGCATGTTTTGTTTGAAATTAGAGGACAAATGTATGAGTACAATATGGTTTCTAAGTTTTAAATGAATGTCTAATTATTTCCGTTGCAATGTTTTATTATTAAACTGATTTTATGCTATGATTAACCAACTGTGAGGCTTCCCGGGAACGGGGCCTTACAGTTTTTCAGTTTCGCGCGTTATGTAATTTTCCCGGTTAAATTTTATCACTTCCAAATAATCAGAAAAGATACGAAAATAGTTCTACAGTTAAATAACACAAGCCAAATTGAAAATTACATTCCCTAGGATCCTACGGTTACACGATACGTTAAAAGCCGAGAATCTGAAACAGCAAAACCAGACTCTTTAACGCGCAACAGCGCACTTAACACATCACGGAATGCTTCTAAAAGAAACCTCCACACATTTTGTGTGGAAGGTTTGGCATGGGATAGTGAGAAGTGCGGTTGCTCAATTCCGCAAGCTGCTGGTTAATGGAAATGAGTTACTCGCTCATCTGTTGAACTTTTTGGATAAGTTCAGCTAAGCGTTGGGAAGCAACGAGGTTCATTTCTGTCAATTGCTTGATTAGTTCATGCATTTTGAAGAAATATTCTTGAGTCGTCGGCTCTCGCGTTTCAGAACGCAGTTTCTTCGCAGGATTCCAGTTTGAGCTTCCGTGACTTGATTCTTTCATTTTTTTTAGACGTTTTTGAGCAGGAATAAGTGTGATGAAAGAATGGAACAAGTGTGTTATTTATACACAGGTCGTGAAAAGTGAACACCGGGGCGTGCTTGGCTAGGCACGGCCATGTGCTTATCGTCTTAAATTCGACCTGCAACGTTCGAGAGTCGTCAGCGGAGATCGTGGAAAAATTTTGTCAGAGACACGGGGGCGTGCCTTTTTGAGCACGGCCCCGTGCTTGTGCTTGTGAAGTCCTAAAAATTGATAAAAAGTGAGAAAAATTTATGTACAGGTGCCGCGTTCAAGTTTCGGGTCTTCGGCATGACCCTTCCCCACACTTAGTTTTCGTTGGGGTGGAGGTTTAATTCCTCCAAAGGTGTTGGTCCATGTGATCAAAAAACAGTGCAAATGATGTGATGAATTGCTCAATATCTAACAAGCATGCCAAACAATGACAATTGAGAAGATTGAATACAATTCTAAATCATATTTGATAACAAAATGAACAATAACAATCAATAACATGAAGCACAATGATATTTCTGTGTAATAACTGCTTGGAATAGGTAACTTGCAACAATGATCCACGATTAGGGTTTTGCAAGCTTACCTTACAGCGAAACTGTCATGCCGAAACTACAGTTTCGCCAGGCAGAACATAAGTTCGCCGGGTAAACTAGAACAGCAAACTGTTAGCGAATTTACAGATTCGCTCACAGTTTCGCTGGACTGCTAAAAACACACAATTCTAAGAACATACAAAAGGAAACTAACAAAAGTCCTATTACAAGTAAAGTAAACAAACTATACTAAGGTGAGTCCAACCTATACATGATCTTCAATACTCCCCCTAGGTTGGAACTCACCGTCTTCACTCTTCTTGATTTGACTTGTCAGCTCCAGTTTCCTCTGCTGCCATTGATCTGTCTTTGTCACCTCCTGCAGCTACGTCCTCAGAAGCTTCAGCCAATGATCCTCCATGGTCCTTTCCTGCATCACTTGCTTCTTCAGAATGACCACTAGCCTTTGCAAATTACCTGGTCAGATCTTGAACATCCATATTAAAGTTATCCTGAGCTCTCACCCTTTCAGCTAACTTCTTGACCTCCGACCTTACTCCCCTGATCTTGTTGGCAACATTCATAAACAAACTAGCTTCTTTTCTAGTTTCCTCTCCAGCCCCAGCCTTCATGTTATTTTCATAAAATACCAAAAAATCTTCATTACAGAAACTAAACAACTTCATCGGATCAAATACTCTAAACTCCTTTCCATGTTTAACTCTAATCACAACCTCCCCAGTGTTGTTGTCATAAAACCATTTCTCAAAGTCCTGTAGTTGTTGGGGAAGAGGATCAGCCAATCTTACCCGATTTACAGTCTTTGGAGGTTTAACTCTTAGTACAATCCTTCCCTTTCTCGTCTCCCAGTCTTTATCCTGCTTTGATCTCTTTCTTTCTGCTTTCATATACCCAAAAGACTCAAAGTTGTCATTAAGCCCATTTTTTATCTCCTTTTCAAGAAATTAGGCTCTTTCACTCAGATGAGCATTGATCAGAGGTAGAGTTGCCAAACGCCTTAAATCCCATTTAGGCAAGGTCTTAAAAGCCTTCCTTTTAAGCATATAACTGATATTACCTCCCGTCTCTTGATCATAAACATCTTTAAGCTTGAATTGTAACACCAGCTTATGATTTTCTTATCAGCTTCCTTCCTGCTTAATCCCTCTAAGTGTTGGAAAAGAGGAGTGATTTCTTCTACCTCCTTCTCTTTCACCAACCAATCATTTTTATCCATTTCAAATACATCTGCATCATCCTCTCCCTTTTTAGCAACATAGATCAATGGTCGCTCATCAACTTCATAGAATTCAGGTTCTGAATCATAGTCTATGAGCTGTTCATCTTCCTCTTCTTCATCAACCAACCCTTTACCTTTCTCAGATACTCCTTCAGTAGTAGCTGTTACAACAACTTCTTCACCAACCAAATCTTTTTCAAAGTCAAATTGCATATTTACAAACCCAGCCTCTGTAATATCCTCCTCATCATTTCTTCCAACATCCTCTCCTGGAGTTTCCTGCTCTCCTGCACCAGTAGTTGCTGCACCAGAAGTGCCCTCTCCTACCTTAGATGAAGTACCCACATTCAGAAATGAGTACTTTGATGTATCAGTCAAATCATCTAACTCAGATTGAGTCAATTGATTAGGTAGGCCGGCTGCAGCTTTCAGCTGTGTAATCTCCTCAAACAACTTCTTCACCAGTCTGTTTTGATCAACTAACATTCTCTGCATACCTTCAATCACTTCATCTTTCTGTCTTTCTCTGATTTCCTAATTTGTAAGTTTAGTCTTGATCATACTCAGTTCGTTAGCCAACGAAGTATTCAAATTACGTATCATATCCTCATCAAGGTTTTCACTAGCCTCCCTTCTAGTTGTAAATCCTTCATGTCTATGCTTGGTTCGTCGCTCAGGCTCAGCAAAATCAGTTTTCTTCTTAGACCTTCTTTCTTTTTCAACCCTAACTTCCTCAGCTTGTGCAGCAATATCCTCCTCAAAATCATAATCTTTTTCTTTGGCATATCTCTTTCTTTTCTTTGTAGCATCAGCTTGCTGTACTCTTGTTTCTTCAGCTCGTTTATTCTCTGACTCATCCACCCGTCTAATATAGTTCCAACATTCTAGAGGATACATGTTTTCCCAAGATGGGTGATCTTTCCACTGAAGAGTCGTGGCAAATGGCACAGCAGTCAGCAAAGATACGGGGATTCATCTGTACCATCCTCTTAATCTCTACATGTTTTGGAACATGAGGTATAATCATCAAAAATCATCTGAAGAAAACAAGATACAAGCCATTTGTCTTTCTTTAAGGCCATCACATTCTCTCGCCATGCACGCAAAAATTAGTCTAGCAATATTGGCCTTTTCACCTTTACAACACAACACCATTGCCTAGCCCAATCAATATTAAGACCATCTGATCCACCTTTACGGTGATCGAGACACATGATAAATACATGAGCAATGTCTCTCCACTCTTTAGATAAGATGACTTCTTGATCTCCTTCCGGGAACCAAAGGCTGGTCCTCATATCCCATACTTCTAAAGGCTTGGAACATCTCAGAATCTGTCATAGTCACTTCATCTCTTGAATCTTCTTCAAGTCTTAGAATCCTCGATACAGTCTCAGCAGTGATCGTCACTTCGTGATCAACGACTTTAGCAGTGATCCGCTGTACACCTCCTCGAGTATCATACTGTGCAGATCGCCAAAAATCTCTAATATGAAGATCATAAATGGTAGGCAAATGAGATATGGCATGAGCTATAGGTGATCTTTGAAGCCATCTGATACAATCTCTAAATCCAGCTTGCCTTAGGATGAGTATCATCTAAATGGCTATGATATTATTCCGCTCCTCAAACTTGAGATTAGCCATGATAACCTGATGAAGAAATCAGATAAGTTGAATGAAAATTAAAAAGAAGAAAATAATACTAAAACAATGTAACTAACAGTTTCGGCAAGCGAAACATAGTTTCGCTCATTAAACACATGTTAGTTTAGCTGAACAAAAACAGTTTCGACAAGGCGAAAATAGGTTAAAATAGATTCTCTATTAATTTCGGCAAGCAAAACATATTCGTTGTAAAAAAAATTAGTTTCGCTGTTCAAAAGAAAACATGACCAAGCGAAATGTACAAGCTTAAGTCCAGATTCTGCGAAACTAAAGATAGTTTGGCGAAACTGTTTAAGTTCGCCCGGACAGCATAACTTTACAGTTTCGCTGAGAAGAGTGAACTTTCGTTCAGTTTCGCAGAAGGATCTGCAATTTCGCTGGATGAACAGTGAGACACACCGAAGGGTCAAAATCCAAATGTCTTAAAGAAGTTAATTTTAACCAGATTAAATGATAGTACATGGTTCGAAACTCACATGCGAAGTACAAGACATGATCAATCGGTCTAAACACAAACAAAACACAAAATCGCCCACAAAAGTCACGGAAAACCCTAAAATACTACTCAGGTCGTTTTTGCGAAAATTTTAGAAGAATTTCGCAAAAACGACTTAAATAGCAAATAGTTTCGTAGTGAGCGAAACTGTAGATTCACAGGACGAAATTGTAGTTTCGCCCAGAGAAACTGTAATTCGCTAAGAGATAGTCAGTTGAAAAATTTAGAAAAACCTAGCGAAATTGCAGTTTAGCCTTGCGAAACAATTAGCGAAAGAATAGTTTCGGCACCTTTTTTACTTTTATTTTATATTTTTTTATTTTATTTTTATTTTTTTATTAATTTTTTTTATATTTATTTATTTATTTATTTTTATATATTAATATGAAGCACGTCACATAATGAGATCTAAATTTGTTGATACATGTATGTACCTAGATCAGGATTTGAATGTATAGATCTTGTTTGTCTGATTCTTGATGTATTGTTTGGAATGATTAATGAAATGATATTGGTTGTTGTGATTTATAATGTTTAATATTTCATTAATGAGTCTATATTGAATTGGTTAATTAGGTTTGTGGTTGTTAATTGTTACACATAATTTTATATTAATTAATACATTCAAACTTAACAAAATGAAGTTCTCATGCGAATGGCCCATGCGAATGACCATACGCATGAATAACTTCATGCGAATGACTCGGTCGCACGACTGAACTAGGACACTGGATCAGTCGTATGATTGTACCAAATATGGCTCAATCGCACAACTGAACACTCAGTCGTGCGGATGAATCAATCGCATGGTTTCAATCGCACGACTGAACCATACTTATATGCAGGATCGGGTTTTGTCACTTAACTTTGTGTTTTTCTCTCAAACTCACTTATAATAGTCACTCAAACAAGATGAAGCAATGTCTTTGACAAGAGTTGATAGTAATATAATAAGTAATCAAAGCACAAGCAGAAATATTTTCAAGGTACTTGTATATATTATTTTCTCAACTCAAGATTACAAGACACTTACAAGCATACAACATGAGTTACAATGAGAAACTATATATACTGATCCTACAGCCGGTTATACTTGATACCAGCTGGAAACCTAAGACTAAGCATATACTACAATGCTATAGTTAAGGTATCTTAGATAAAGTATTATCTAAGATATGGTAGTCATGACATGTCCATGACTTATCTTTTCTCACCAACTAAAGATGGCAACTGTACTTAACATGAAAAGGTAAACAGTAGATTAAAGTATGGTCAACTACATGGCTTTTGAGAAAACGCCATGCAGTATCTCAGAGATTTGCAGCGGACTGTCAGACAGACCATACTTATGTCTACTGGATAATAGAAGTGTCTCCCTTCCGAAGTTAACTGGCTTCGGAAGAACAAGTTCTTCCGAAGCCACTTATACTTCGGAAGATGCTTCTATGCTTCCGAGGCTTTAAGGACTTCTTTATTCTTCGGAAGTTGACTTCAGAACTTTGTCTTCAAGTCTTGAACCTTCGGAAGTAGCTTCTTTACCTTCGGAAGTTGGAGTTCTCCTTCGGAAGTATATTTTACACTTAGACTTCGGAAGAACTCTTTCTTCCTTCGGAAGTCCCACACTTGGCTTCGGAAGTCCTTTGCATGTAGTACTCAAAATCTTCTAAGTGATATGGTTTTGGTTGCACAAAGCCTCTTATGATCCAACAAACTCCCCCTAGCTGATGCTACCAAACCTTCACTTATCTCTCTACTTCTCAAAGTTTTCAGCACCAGGGACAAAAGATATTTGTCTGTCTCTCTCTTTTTTTCCCAGAAGTGGTGCTGAAAGCTTGTACAATCATTCGTGGATAGGAGATCCAGTCTATCACTTTGAATGACATGTACCCTTTGTTGTGACCCCCTGAAGAGAGTTAGTTGACGGAGTTGTAGTCATACTCCCATCTAACTATGGACTCAGATTCAGGACCTTCAACCATTTGAAGAAAGACTTTGCCTTTGGTTGCTGATCCTTTCCTTTCCTCCTCCTCTCTCCGTTTTGACTCCTCTTCGACCTTGCTTCTTGCAGTGAGCTGGCCATGTGAAGGCTGCCTAAATGATTTCTGATGTGAGCAGCTACTTCGGAGTTTGAGGGTTGGAGAATGGTTTCTCTGCTAACTCAGCAATATCGAATCTGCTTAAGTGTAGCAGAGATGAGGCATTCAGCCTGTTAATTTCACCATTCTCTCTCCAACAACAAGTTGTGAGAAGAGTCTTCGAACCTCCACTGGACTATCTTCTTTCTGGGTACAGAGATTGTCTTGGTACCCTATCTCCTTCTTGTGTCCAGCAGAGTCACCAGCCTTCTCCTCAGCTTCTTTTTCCTCATTCAATGTATCTGAATTGAGGCCAAAGAGTCTTGCGGCTTGGTCCAAAGTTCCTCTTGGCAGATCAAGAAACTCATCTCTTGTGAGGGAACTTGAGGATCCATCAACATAAGTCAGGTTGACTGTATCCTCCTCACATGAGATGTCGCTCAGAGTAGTGCAGTTGATGAGCTTGGTTTTGATCTCCTTGAATTCCTCCATTGAGAGATGTTTAGAAGGCTGAGGGGATGGTTTGATTGGTTGTTGGGTAGGTTTTAGGAGGTTGGTTCTGGGTAAGGCTTTAGGTTGGATGATGGGTAGTTTAGGTGGTTGAGGTGAGGGAGTTTGTAGATTGAAGGTGTAGGTTCAGGGGTGAAAGGTTCAGGTTCAGTTTGATTGGGAAGGGAAAGGGTATTGGTTCAGGTGATGTTGGGTTTGGATATTTGGCTGAGAGGTGGCTTTGAAGGTCATCCCCTGTCCCCTTCTATACATCTCCTTTCTTCTCCCTGCACGAATGTCAGCCTTGATGTCACTGACATTCGTTGCAGAGTCTTCTCAGACATTGGACCCACTTGCCTGCCAGAGAAGCCGTGAGCTTTAAGATAGTTCTTCATCCAAGCTTTGTCACCTATCTTCTTGGCGGCAGACAGTCCAGCCTCTTCTTCCTTTTCTTCTTCTCTACCAGCTTCTCCCTTGGCTCTCTTTCTTTCTCTCCTTCTCCATTTGATCTTGCTCTTTGTTAAAGAGCCACAAGATCGTGTCACTGTTGTGTGGAGACAACTCTTCTTGAGAGAATCCTCTGGAGAGTAGGAAAGTGATCCTTTCTCTCCTGAGCTGCAGATCAGCTTCTCTTTCTTTTCTCAGCCTTTCTTCTTCTAAGGCCAACCTTGCTTCTTCTTCTTTTTGCTGTTTTTGCAGCAAGGTTGCCTTTTCAAGCTCTATCAATCCTCCTAATGGTAGCAGGAGTACATCTTCCGAGACAGCCCCTAGACTGACTAGTCTATCAATTACCTCCACCCTTCTTCTATTGTTGATTGCCTCTTGGTTGCTGCAGCTGCTTTTGAACTTGCAGCTAACAGTTTCCCAGTTGGCAGTCTTCCTTTCTTTTAAGTTTCTCCATCCTTTCTTCTTCCAGAAGCTCTTCCGAAGTCATCTTCCTTTTACCTTTAATGTCTTCGGAAGTGCTAGACTTTGGGGGTTCTTGGGTAGAAGACTCAGTTGGATGGTGGAGGTAGGAGCTGAGGTCAATGCAGATGTAATGGCTAGTGGTTGGCTGAGAAAATCCTCCCTATTAACCTCAGATGCAAGTTCCAGAATTGCATCTGTGACTATTAGATCATCGGAAAGAGAGAACAGTCCTTCCGCAGCAGCAATTTCAGCTTCGGAAGTTTGAGTTGGTTCTTCCGAGGCTTCAAATTGTGCTTCGGAAGCCTGTGAAAACACACCTTCTGTCCCAACTATTTCAGTTGCTGGGCCATCAGTCCCGTTTTCCCTTCGAAATCAATCTCAGGTTCCACTTGGGCCTTAGGTTGACCAACTTCCTCACAGTGGTAGGAGGTGCATTCAACCTCTGAAGCTCTTGAGCTCCAAAGTATATCACAGACATATCCGGACTGGGTTGATCAATGAGGGACTCTAAAAGGAACTTGTTGAAGATCCTATTTAGATCCTGAAGCATCCTTTGATCCACTTGAATCACAACTGGAGGAGCTCAGGGAAGATGGCGGTTTGTTGTTTTGAGCTCAAAGAAGTGAGAGCTTGACTGATGGAATCCTGTCTTTGACTTAGTTCCTCAACATTCTCCCCCTTTTGGTTAGCATCATCTTGAGAGGTAGATGAGCTAGAGGAAGAGGTCAAGGAGACTTGAACGGGTACATGCCTAACAGATCTCTCAATCTGTTCTCTCAGCTAGTTTTACCTTGAGACTTTCAATCTCAAGTTGCTGAGTGGCAGACCTATCCTCTAAAGTCTTAACCTTTGATTCAAGTTTGAGACTTTAGAAAGTAGGTCTTTGATTGTGAGTTGCATTCTTCCCTCATCTTCTTTGGAAGAATCACGGGGAGAGATGAGGTAACATACCTAGTATGTTCATCCTCACCACCAGATGTGGTTTTTCTTGCACCCTGGTTTCCCTTGCACAATGATGTCTCTTTCAGAGGCATCATAGGGCATGGTTGCCGTAGATTCAGTCTGACTATTGTTACCACTGTCCTGAGGATCCAATGAGGCTCCTTCAGTAGTGGTAGCTGAATCTACATGAGTCCCCTCCACATCAGTGGGACTCACCTCAGTTGGGCTTTGCTGGTGTGGGCTAGAGACAAGAGGTTTCTCTAGGCTCTGTTGATCCTTAATGGGTGTTTTGTGGATCAACTTCATTGCCTTGGAGAGACATAGTCTCTTCTTCACCAGCTCCGGTCAATAGGTCAGTAAAAGAGAAGGAATGAAGACCTAAAGACCCGGGACTTTGATCAATGTCAAAAGGCATTGAGCTGTCCCTTGGTGGTTGCTCAGGGGAGTAGAGAGACTCACCCTGAGGGCTATCAGCTGGGGTTATGGGCTCATGGGTCTGAGACTGAGGAGACTCAAGACCCATATTGAGGTCAATAGTGAAGGATTGGGGGACCTCTGGCTGAGTGGGAGCCCCTTGTTCCACTCTAGCCTTTTGGTTTGAAGAGGAGGGGCTTGTTCAATCAGAGTAGATTGAACAAGGGTTCGTTTGGTACGTCTCTGATAGGTGACTTTTATTGGTGGAGAAGGTAGATTTGGAATGGTGAGGGTAGTTGCTGGTGTGGGTTCATCACTGTGGGGATAACAGGGATGTCACCAGGAGCCATTGGCTCAATCATACCTGGAGTAGTGCGGTATCCCTTCCAGTGTAGTTGGTAGACACTCTCTTCAGTACTTTGAAGATAGTCGGCCTCATTTGAGGAGCAGATAGAGTAGCTGCACAGACAAGCTTACTCTGATCTAGCTCGCAGTTGATTATGTGTGCTGTAGAAATCTGGGATACATAAAGAATGTGTCCCTTTGCAGATTTCCTATGAGGTTAGTCAGCACAAACTTGGAGTAGTTGAAGCGCAAGCCTTGTACCAACCCATGAACTAGGCACCCGAGTTCATAGGGAATTTGATCCCATCCCCCTGATTTGTTAGATAAGCAGTGGAGAACCACATGTAGCAGGAACTTCCACTTTTAGGAGAAGTTGAATTTGTAGACTGTAGACCTGCTTACATCTCCACCGTATCCCATTTGAGATAAGAGTTATCTAACTCAGACTTGGGGAATTCCGTCGGTGCGCCTTCATCATGGAGCTCAAGATGCTCCCTGATGATTTGTTCAGTAACGACCAACTCTTGGCCACATACACTTGACCTGATAGCACGAACCCCATTTAGGGTTTCAACCCGACTATTTGCCCAGAATTCGGACATTTGGTTGGTGTAAATGGTGTTGGAGCATATATTGTCATATATAGTGTGTCCGTCGCTTGTCGAATAGTCTAGACTATGTAATAAACCTGATATGTTTGTAAACACATGAAACTCGGTCATTCGCAGAGCATATGCGAATGAGACTCAGTCGTGCGACTGAGCCTTACTAATGGGCCAGTCGTACGACTGAGAGATGCGTTGGGTCATCGTACGATTGAACCATACGCATGGTCCAATCGCACGAATGGGCCCAGTCGTATCTAATATGGGCCGAAGCCTATATATACCCTTTTCAATGTGTAGAAGAGATTAAGGGTTTGGGGAGGGAGTCTGCCGGGGCCTAGGGCTGCCGGATGAGAGGGAGGTCATGCTCGATCTCCCCTTGCCAAGAGTCTTGATTCTTATGTTGTAACGAGCTTGTAATCATTAGGTTTTAATCAATGAAACCAATTTTTGATAGTTCGTGTTATTGATTTGACTTTTGGTTGTGGTTGTTTATCCTTCCGTCAAGACTTGCTCGGATGTTTACCGATCGAGTGACTTCACAATTGGTATTCAGAGCCAGGTTACTGCTGGAATGATCTAACAATCATTCTAGCACCCGAGCTCTTGATTTCTGGATCCAATTTCATATCTTGACGTTAAACCCACTTCGTGTTCTTCTTGTTTGGCTCAGATCTTGTTACGTGTTGTTGTTTCTATGTTAAAATCGAACTCGAAACCACGTTCCTATGACCCCTGCGAATCTGATGATGTCTATTTTGTTTCGGTTCATGTAAATTCATCAAATTAGGTTTGTTTTTGGCAGCTTTGACGGCTGCAGATCTGAAATCTGCGTACAGACCCATTCGTGCGACTGGACCATGCTAATGGACCATTCGTGCGACTGGACCATGCTAATGGACCATTCGTGCGACTGGACCATGCTAATGGACCATTCGTGCGACTGGACCATGCTAATGGACCATTCGTGCGACTGGACCATGCTAATGGACCATTCGTGCGACTGGACCATGCTAATGGACGCCTTCGTGCGACTGGACCATGGCTATGGACCATTCGTGCGACTGACTGGACCATGCTAATGGACCATTCGTGCGACTGGACCATGCTAATGGACCCTTCGTACACTGGAATGCGACTGGAATGCGACTGGACCATTCTTATGACCAGTCATGCTACTGGACCAGTCTTATGACCAGTCATGCTACTGGACCAGTCTTATGACAAGTCATTCTACTGGACCAGTTCTATGACAAGTCATGCTACTGGACCAGTCTTATGACCAATCATGCTACTGGACCAGTCTTATGACCAGTCTCACAAATATATCATTCGTATCATCCATTCACATGAATGTGATATTGTCCTCCACGTCATAACGGATGAACGGTGTTCCAGACCCAAAAAAAAAAAAAAAAAAAAAAAAAACGTAAAAGTCTGGAACTACCTTTTGCACAGATTTGAGGATGAGCAAAGCACATTCACCCTGAGATTATTTTGTCAAATAAGTTCGATGTATACCCCATTATTCGTCGGACTTCCAGAATGGGTGAATGACGTTGGAACACGAAAGAGAGAAGAGAAGATGTCAGCAGTCATGCTGATTTTGTGGGTAGTCAGGAGCATCTGACTATTTATGGGCCAATCAAGTTATATTTATCCCGCACAGAGAGGATTCTCATTCTTAGGGGGAATCCATGTATAGAGAAATTGAAGACGCAATCAGAAAGTGATGATGTGAGCAGGTTTCTGATGATGAATCTACATGCATGTGATTTTTTGATATTGTCAGCTGTGGATTGAAACCTTCAACCTTTTGCCGCATACACCGTATGAAGACGCCAAGAGAGCACAACGTTTATATATTGGGATATGCTGAATGAGAGGGGGAATTTCTCTACAGTGTTAATGTTAATCAGGTTAGCCTGTGTGAAGATTGAAGCAATGGAAACTGTTCATGTCATTATCTGGAAAAATCAGTCATATGGGGAATCTTGATGCTGTGATGGTGTTCTGCAAAGTAAACGAAAGCTATTGTGTCCTAAATTCATCTTCAGGGATACTGTAGCAACCTGACGGAGCGGCAACGTTGGCTAATATGGTTTTCGTTTGATTCTATTGACAACCAGAGCAAAGATTGACTGAAGATTGTAAGAGGTGTTATCTACTATTCGCAAGCAACGTCCAAGGGGGAATTTGTTGGAGCATATATTGTCATATATAGTGTGTCCGTCGCTTGTCGAATAGTCTATACTTAATGTAATAACCTGATATTTGTAAACACATGAAACTCGGTCATTCCAGGAGCATATGCGAATGAGACTCAGTCGTGCGACTGAGCCTTACTAATGGGCCAGTTCGTACGACTGAGAGATGCGGTTGGGTCAGTCGTACGATTGAACCATACGCATGGTCCAATCGCACTAATGGGTCCAGTCGTATCTAATATGGGCCGAAGCCTATATATACCAGTTTCAATGTGTAGAGAGATTAAGGGTTTGGGGAGGGAGTCTGCCCGGGGCCTAGGGCTGCCGGATGAGAGGGGAGGTCATGCTCGATCTCCCTTGCCAAGAGTCTTGATTCTTATGTTGTAACGAGCTTGTAATCATTAGGTTTTAATCAATGAACCAATTTTTGATAGTTCGTGTTATTGATTTGACTTTTGGTTGTGGTTGTTTATCCTTCCGTCAAGAACGTGCTCGGATGTTTACCGATCCAGTGACTTCACAAATGGTAGGGTTTACAGTCAGTGCTGTGTAATATGAAGATTGGGCTAAGAAAGAGATAATATCAGAGAAGTCAGCATCCCTTGAGGAGTCAAGGAGTGCGACTTGGTTGTGCTGAGGGTTTAGAGCCATTTAGAAAGGTAAGCAGAGGAAAAGTTCTTGAGAGAGAGGTAAATTGGTGAAGAAGAAAGCTTTTAGGCAGTGAATTTGGTAAAAAGAGTGTAAGTGATTAACCGGAAGTATTTAAATGGTTGAAATGGCGGTTTAAAAGGGTGGTTTGGATAAGATGATGTGAGGGTTCAGAGGATGATGTGGGGGCGGTAAGGTTAAGCCATTTAATAATCCGACATCATTAACAAAATCTTTACTTTTTACAGAGTGGGGCCCAAAGATTTCCGTTACACAGTAAAATCCTCTTCCGAGTATAAGGTATTTCCGAAGGTAAAGTTCTTCCGAAGGCAAATGTATTTCCGAAGGTAAATAAATTGCTTCCGAAGATACATGTTGCTTTCAAGTGGAAAGTATTTAGTGCTTCGGAAGTAGATCTGAGATTACCTCAATCGCTTCTTCTTCCGAGACTTATATACTTCCGAGAAGAAAATTATCCTATGAGAATTTGCTTCGGAAGTTATGCTAGATATCTTCCGAAGGCAAGTTTCTCTTCGGAAGAACTTATACTTAGTAATCAGAAAGGATCTTTTGTAACAGGCTTAGATTGTATTGACATAAACTTTACATATTGAAAAGGTTTTCAATTGAGATTGACTAGTCAATGTTATCATCCCAATAGCTGTAATATACTTAAATCTTTGTTCATCAAATGCTTTGGTGAACAAATCAGCATATTGTTTCATTTGAATTGACTTTGACTAGTTTGATAAGATTTTTCTTATGAATATCTCTAATGAAATGATACCTGATGTCAATGTGCTTTGTCTTTGAGTGCTTTACTGGATTTTCTGTAATGATATAGCACTGTTGTTGTCAATGTGGATAGGAGTGCTCATGAAGTTGAATCCATAGTCAATCATCTGGTTTTGAATCCACAGCATCTGAGCACAACAACTTGCAGCAGCAATGTATTCAGCTTCGCAGTTGATGTAGAGACACAGATTGCTTTTTGCATTGCCATGAGATTGATCCTTCCACCAAGAAATTGACATCCTCCTGATGTTTGATTTCTTGTTGATGTTGCAGCCACCATAATCACTGTCAGAGTATCCATAGAGATTAAAATCACTATTTCTTGGATACCAGAGACCTAACTTAGGTGCTCCTTTGAGGTATCTGAGGATTCTCTTGACATCAATTAGGTGAGACACCTTCGGAGCAGCCTGATATCTTGCACAAATGCAAGTTGCAAACATGATATCAGGTCTACTTGCTGTGAGATACATCAGAGAACCAATGATTGCTCCTATCTGATGTGTGATCGTATCTCCCCCTCAGAGTCAGGGCATAATCAGGTTTCTGGTATGGTTGTCTTTGCTGCTTTACAATCCTTCATATCAAATCTCTGTAAGATATCATTGACATACTTAGATTGATTGATGATAAAAACCCTTCCTTCAGTTGCTTTACCTGAATTCCAAGGAAAAAGTCCATTTTTCCCATAGAACTCATTTCGAACTTCTTCTCTTCATAATGCTCTCAAAGTCTTTGCACATTTGGTCATTTGAAGAACCAAATATGATGTCATCGACATAGACTTGAACTAGCAAAATGTCTTTCCCAGACTTTCTGATAAAGAGAGTCTTGTCAATGGTTCCTCTAGTGTAGCCGTCTTCAGAAGAAATTGAGACAATGTCTCATACCACAACCTAGGTGCTTGGTGCAGCCCATATAGAGCTTTATCCAATTTGCACACATAGTTTGGATGCTGTGGGTCTTCAAATCCTGGAGGCTGGCATACATAGACTTCCCTATCTATATCCCCATATAGAAAGGCACACTTGACATCAAGCTGGTAGACAGTGAAATTCTTGGATGCAGCATAAGCAAGGAAGATCCTAACTGCCTCAAGTCTTGCAACAGGTGCAAAGACATCAGTATAATCAATTCCTTCCTCTTGAGTGTATCCTTGAACCACTAGTCTTGCCTTGTTCTTGATAATCAAACCTCTGTCATCTCTTTTATTTTCTGAAAAACCCACTTGGTGCCTATAGGTACTTGACCAGATGGTAGCGGACATAGTTTCCAAACCTTCTGTCATTTGAATTGAAGCAGCTCCTCTTGCATTGATTCAACCCAGCGACTATCCTTTAAGGCATCTTCCACCTTCTTGGGTTCCATTTGGGATAAGAAGCATGGTACACAAGGCAGACATTCCCATTGTGATTGTTGTCCCCTTGTTCTCACACCCTCAGAGACTTCCCCTATGATGTTTTCAGCTGGATGAGTATTGTGAATTCTAAGTCTTGGAATCACCTCCACCTGCAAAGATAGGTCCAAGTTGGACATATTTTGCTCTGGAGCTTGAATACTTGGTCCAGCTGCTTGTTTCAATCTCATTCAATGAGGACTGATTGAATGAAGAGAAACATCATCATTCCTTGCTGTGAACCATCATTAACAGTTGCCTGTTCCTTCAAAATGCTGCTTCCATCAGCTTGGTGTTTGTGTAGGATCACCTGAGGAGACTTGAGGATCATCAGGTGAGGTCCCTTGTTGAAGTTCCACTATTTCTTGAAATGGTTATACTGTCAGATCTTTCAATAGTAGGAACTTGATTTGTTGTTCTTGGAGAACTTGGAGCAGGTCTGGGAAGCTCAAATAGTTGATCTTCATCAGAATTGCCTTGAGCACCTGTTCCAGCTGAAACATTCTCACAAGATGGTTTAGAATAGTTTGGAAACAATTCTAAATCAAAAATATCAGGGCCATTCCCCCTAACACAAGGAGTGTGCTCATTAACTACAATGTTGGAGGATTCCTCAAATTGTTGGTTTTTAATGTTATAAACCCTGTAAGCTTTAGAGTGGGAGGAATATCCAACAAAGATGGCATCATCTGACTTTTCAGCAAATTTTGCTAAATTGTCTTTTGTGTTAAGTATGGTACACCTGCTGCCAAAGGACCTTAGAAAGCCAATGAACGGTGGCCTCTTGTTCCATAGCTCATAAGGGGTCTTTCCATGTGGCTTTACTACAAGAACTCTGTTCTGCACATAGCATGCAGTGCTGACTGCCTCTGCCCAGAATGTTAGAGGCAGCTTTGAATCAGCTAACATAGTCCGAGCAGCCTCAATAAGTGTCCTATTTCTCCTCTCAGCAACACCATTTTGTTGAGGAGTTCTAGGAGCACTGTATTGTCTGGCAATCCCTTTGAGTTACAGAATGAGTCAAGAACAAAGTTCTTAAACTCAGTCCCTTGATCACTTCTGATTATTTTAACCTTGTGATCAACTTGATTTTCTATTTTAAGAATAAAAGATTTTAAAGTTTCAGCAGTTTCATCTTTAGTTCTTAAAAAGAATACCCATGTAAATCTAGTAAAATCATCAACTATCACAAGGCAATATGATTTCCTTCCAATGCTCATTATACTTGTGGGACCAAATAGATCCATGTGCAATAAGTGTAATGGAGTAGTGATAGAGTTAACAACTTTGGATTTATGAGAAGACCTGTGTTGTTTCCCTTTCAGGCAAGCAACACAGTTATCTTTGCAGAAAAATTCCTTTTTAGGCAAACCATGTACCAAGTTATTTTTAGCCAATTATTCATTGTCTTAAAATTGACATGACACATTCGTTTATGCCACAGTGTTGACTCATCACTATCAGCTTTGGAAAGAAAGCATGATACTTCTCCCATTGGGGAAGCATTGTTCATATCAAGCTTGTACATATCCCCTCTCCTGGGAGATCTAAGAAGCACCAATTCCTGAGGAATTGTCATCCCAGGTTTGAGGATGATGCACTCATGTTCTGTGAAAAGCATTTGATGCTTTTGATCACAAAACTGAGAAACACTTAACAGGTTGTGTTCAAGCTGTTTGACAAAATTAACTTTGTCAACTTTTAGTTTTCCGTTGGATATACTTCCTCTGCCAGAAATATATCCTCCGGCCTCACCTCCAAACTGGACAGGACCTCCATCATAATGTTGAAATTGTTGAAGGAGAGATCTGTTTCCTGTCATGTGCCTGGAGCATCCACTATCTACTATCCAAATGTTGTTATTCTTGTCATATGGATGTCCCTGCACATAAGGTGAGAAAATTAGTTTTGATTGGAAACCCAAGCCTTTTTGGTCTTGGGTTCTTCCAATGAAAGTGACATGATTGAACCAAAGTTTATGCATGGGGGTTCAATGGATGTCTTTGAAGAAGAGGTTTGGGCTACAGCATCTTCCTTGATCTTCCATTCCATCCCTTGGTTGATCATAGAAGATGAGCTTGATGAAGCTTTTGCAGCTTGGCATTCTTCCGAAGCTTCTTTCTTTTCGGAAGAGACCTCACACACCTTTTCTTCCGAAGCAGTCTTCTTCTGGGATGGTTTCAAGGGAACTCTTTTGTGAGTCTTTGCAGCTTTTACTTCCGAAGCCTTTTTCCTCTCGGAAGAAGAGTTTTCTTCCGAGACAAGCCTTGCTTCGGAAACAAGCTTCCCCTTTTTCAGCACTTGAACCATCTGATATGGTCCAAATGTGAAACCTTCCCTGACTCCTTCTCTTTTAACATTATTTGCATAATGTGTGCTAGCAGGATTGTAATAACAATCTTTAGCCATGTGATTTTGCAAACCACACATTATGCATGCAATGTTAATTTTCTGGGAATTGGAGGGTTGCTGTTTCTTGTTCTTTTTCTCCTCATCAGCAACCTTTCCCTTTAACTTCTGATCCTTTGGTAGGACAGGAGTACTGGTATTATACTCCTTTCCTGAATCAGAAGGTCCAACCACCTGGAATCCTGCTGATATGAATACACCCTTTTGCTTTGGGTCTATCTTCAGCTTGGATTCAGCCACCTTCTTGGCATTTTTCTGGCTGCTTTAGCCCTGCTTCTTCTGGCTTTGGTGGTCAGAGATTGATCATCATTGGTCTGGGAGGGCTCAATTACCTGTTCCTTCCCTGTGATGGTCATGGTCTCCACAGTTGCATCACTCTTTGACTCTTTACAAGGTGGGTCAACAGATGGAACCTCTTGCTCTTCAGTACCACATCTTGGTTGTCTTACAGACTCATAAGAGTGTGGTGGAGCAATTTCATTGGTTCCCAACCCACTTTTGTTTTGATAACAAAGTTTGGAGTGAGAGGATGATGCAAGTATGGCTTGGAAGTTTTGCTCAGCAATAGCATACTTCCTGGCTTGAGCCTCAGCTGTGACAAGCTGGGCTTGAGCCTCAGTCAATTTGGATATTAAATCCTTGATTTGAGTCTTGTAGTTGGTGTGTTCATGTTTTAAAAGAGATACAGTTTTCTCTAACTCCTCAATTTTCTTTTGGTAGTCAGATTCAGCTCTCTTAAAATCAGATTTTAGCACATTTAAAGACTCAATATCGGATTTAATTTCCATATTGTAGTCCTGGTACAACTTAACCTTAGCAATGCAAGCAGGGGTACAGAGATGTTCATATACCTTATTTTCATCTGTTCCTGCCATGAGTGCTTGAGCAGGAGTCACATCTTGAACCATAAAGCTCCAGTCAACTTCTTGAGCCATAGCTGCAGTTTCAGTTGACTTTCCCATTGGGCTTTGGTGTAGAAGGATGTGTGGAGGCCTGTGAGGTTCCCGGGTTGGACTTGGGAGCCTTGCATTCCCTTGCAAAGTGGCCAAGTTGGTTACAGTTGTAACACTTAGCCTTGCTTTTGTCAAACCCAAACTTGCTAGTGATTGGGTTTTGAGGGAATTGCCTTCCAGTTCTCTTAAAGAACTTCTTCGCTCTGTAGGTAAGGAGAGCCATTTGCTGGACAATGTCCACATACTCTATGTCATCTGGACTAAAGCACTCAAGATCATCAAAGCAGAACTGATGATCATTGGAGTGTCCACTCCCTGAGACAAACGCACAGCCCTCCTGAAAGGAGCTTTGCTGAGCTTGATGAGACCTTGGAGTCTCAGGGAATGTGATGTAAGGCCCAGATGAACAAGATGGCTGCTGGGTGTATGACAGGTACTGCTGAGACTGTGGGATACCTGAGCCTTCAGCAACCATTAAAGCGTTGCTAGCAGGAAGGCTCAAGGGTCTGCTTGCTTGGTGACCCTTCTTGCTTTCCATTTCCAAACGGTATCCATCTAGGATCCCATAGAGTTCGATCATGGTGAGAGTGTTTAAATTCTCTGTTCTCTTAATGGAGACACAGTAGAAAGTCCACTCATTGGGTAGAGCACTCATGAACTTTCTGGTAAGGTCTCTTAGTTCTTGAGTGATTCCCACAGATTGGAGGGAGGAGATAAGATCCATATACCTGAAGTATTGCTGGCTAAAAGTTTCTCCAGCAACATAGGTGAAGTTCTCGAACTGCTGCTTCAGTGAGTCCTTCTTTGAATCATTAGAGCTCGAGTACATCTGAGCAAGTGCATCAAAGAGTTCTTTGGCTGACTTGCAATGCTCAAACCCCACCATGATGGAGTTTGGGATTGCAGTCATGAGAACAGTCATAGCATTGCTGTCAATGTCGAGCCTCTTCCTATCTTCATCAGAGTAGTCTTCGACATCCTTCTCGATCATGGCACCGTTTCCACCAGCAACTTTTGGCTTGTACGGGCCATTCACGATGGACTGCCACATCTTGCTATCCTGGTATCTGATGAAGCCTTCCATTCTTCTGCTCCAAGACCTGAAGTTTTCAGGATCGATGATAGGAGCTTTGGTCATCGTTCCCATTTCGACTTCAGATTTGTTGAGGGCCATTTTTGAGTGAGGTATAAGGAGGAGTGAAAAACTTGGTTGATTGGGATGGTAAGATCTTACAATCAAGAGCCTAAAAAGCTCTGATACCAATTGCAGGATCGGGTTTTGTCACTTAACACTTGATTTTCTCTCAAACTCACTTAATAGTCACTCAAACAAGATGAAGCAATGTCTTTGACAAGAGTTGATAGTAATATAATAAGTAATCAAAGCAACAAGCAGAAATATTTTCAAGGCACTTGTATATATTATTTCTCAACTCAAGATTACAAGACACTTACAAGCATACACAAGAGTTACAATGAGAAACTATATATACTAGATCCTACAGCCGGTTATACTTGATACCAGCTGGAAACCTAAGACTAAAGCATATACTACAATGCTATAGTTAAGGTATCTTAGATAAAGTATTATCTAAGATATGGTAGTCATGACATGTCCATGACTTACCTTTTGTCACCAACTAAAGATGGCAACTGTACTTAACATAAAAAGGTAAACAGTAGATTAAAGTATGGTCAACTACATGGCTTTTGAGAAAACGCCATGCAGTATCTCAGAGATTTGCAGCGGACTGTCAGACAGACCATACTTATGTCTACTGGATAATAGAAGTGTCTTCCGAAGGTTAACTGGCTTCGGAAGAACAAGTTCTTCCCGAAGCCACTTATACTTCGGAAGATGCTTCTATGCTTCCGAGGCTTTAAGGACTTCTTTATTCTTCGGAAGTTGACTTCAATCTTTGTCTTCAAGTCTTGAACCTTCGGAAGTAGCTTCTTTACCTTCGGAAGTTGGAGTTCTCCTTCGGAAGTGTATTTTACACTTAGACTTCGGAAGAACTCTTTCTTCCTTCGGAAGTCCCACATTTGGCTTCGGAAGTCCTTTGCATGTAGTACTCAAAATCTTCTAAGTGATATGGTTTTGGTTGCAACAGCCTCTTATGATCCAACACTTGTACATACTTTGACTGACTTATAAAAGATGCCATTTTCAACTCCTTCACTTGAATTCCTAGAAAGAAATTGAGTTCCCCATGGGACTCATTTCAAACCTGTCTTCATCAGCTTTCAAAGTCTTTGCAGAGCTTTGGATTAGTTGACCCAAAATAATGTCATCTACATATACTTGAACTAGCATTATGTCATTTCCTGTTCCTTTGATGAGGAAGTTCCATCTATAGTACCCTTTTGTAGCCATGTTGACAGAGATACTGAGATAGAGTCTCATACCACTTCCCTTGGTGCTTGGTACAGCCATAAAAAGTTTTATCAAGCCTGCAGACATAATCAGGATGATCAGATCTGCAATCCAGGTGGTTGTCTGACATACACCTCTTCATCAATCACCCCATAAAGAAAAGCACACTTGACATCAAGTTGGTAGACCTTGAAGTTCTTGGATGCAACAAAGGCTAGGAATATTTTAACAGCTTTAAGTCTTGCTACAGGAGCAAAAACATCTGTGTAGTCAATTCCTTCTTCTTGAGTATACCCTTGAACAACTAGTCTTGCCTTGTTCTTGATGACAAGTCCTCTATCATCCTTCTTGTTCCTAAAAACCTATTTGGTTCCTATGGTAGTCTTCCCTTGAGGAAGAGGACATAGGTTCCAAACCTTTTTGCCTTTTGAACTGAAGCAGCTCCTCTTGCATAGCTTCAACCCAACTTCCATCCTTTAGAGCCTTATCAATTTGCTTTGGCTCTATCTGGGACAAGAAACAAGAGTGAAGACAAACATTTGCTTCTTGGTTTGTCCTCTTGTTCTCACCTTTGAATCAACATCTCCAATGATGTTTGTGGTAGGATGAGACTTGTGGATTCTTAGCTGAGGGATCACAGCAAGTTGCTTAGACAGATCTAAATTTGAAAAATTTTGATCTGGCAAAGAATATTCACCCTCCACATCAGCACACTTATCAAGATTGACTTCATCCAATGAGTGTGTGACATCATTGATGTTGTCTTCAATGCAGTGGTTATCAGCATCAAGAAATTCCTGATCACTTTCAGCACCACCATTTTCTCCAACATTTGAAGCTCCTTCTTCTGAGTTTTGTGCCTCTAAGCTGGAATTTAAAGGCACCCTAGAAGCATCAGCAGGATTTGTCATTGATGTGCTGGTAGAAGCTGCATTTGTAGGAATAGTTACCACTGAAGCTGAAGATGTGTAACTTGAAGGTCTCCTGAGCTCAATCTTGGGTCAGGGTCACCTATACGTAATATTATGTAGATCCTGAAACATTCTCACAAGATTTGTTATAACAAATGGTAACTAAATTAAGATCAAATAGTTAATCCGGACCAGAACCTTTCACACTGGGAGTGTGCTCATTGAAAGTCACATTTGCTGACTCCTCAACTACTCTAGTTCTGAGATTGTATACTCTATAAGCTTTAGCTTGAGAAGAGTATCCAATAAAGTGTCCATCATCTTATTTCTCAGCAAACTTGGCAATTTGATCTTTGGTATTCAAGATGGTGCAAGGACATCCAAATGACCTGAGAAAACCAATGAAAGGTTTTCTCTTGTGCCAAAGTTCATAAGGAGTCTTACCATGTGTCTTAACCACTAAAACTCTGTTTTGCACATAGCAAGCAGTGTTCACTGCCTCTGCCCAGAAGGTGATGGGCAGTTTAGAGTAAGACAACATAGTTCTTGCAGCTTCAATTAGTGTCTTGTTTCTCCTCTCAGCAACACCATTTTGCTAAGGAGTCCTCGGAGCACTATATTGTCTTGTAATACCTTTTTCATCATAAAATGTATCAAGGATTTGATTCTTGATTCTTGAATTCAGTTCCTTGATCACGTCTTATGGTTTTGACCTTGTGATCACATTGATTCTCAATCTTTTAAGATGAAATTCTTCAGAATCTCAGGGTCTCCTCCAGTTTCTAGAAAGAAGACCCAAGTGAATCTTGTAAAAGCATTTGTGATCACCAAACAATAAGAGGTCCCTTCCTAGACTCATTACACTAATGGGGCCAAAGAGATCCATATGTAATAAGTGTAGGGGATTAATGATGGAATTTCTTTCCTTTGGCTTGTGAGATACCTTGTGTTGCTTCTTCCAGGCATGCAACACAGTGGTCATCACTTGTAAACTCTTTCTTTGGTATTCCAGTTACCAAATCATTCTTAATTAATGTATTCATGTTTTTAAAGTTTACATGGCACATTTTTTTATGCCAGAGGAAGATTCATCATTATTTTCTTTAGACAGAAAACATGATTTCTTGAGGGAGATCTTGTCTACATGTTCCCTTTCCTGGGGGCTTTGAGCAAGATGTGCTCATAAGGAATGACCACCCCGGGCCTGAGAACAATGCACTCATGCTCAGTGAAAAGCATGTTATGACTCTAATCATAAAATTAGAGATACACTCAGAAGATTGTACCCAAGCTCCTTGACAAATTTTACCTTCTCAATGTTAAGCTTACCATTTGTAACCTTGCGCCTTCTAGTAATGTAACCTCCTGCATCTCCTCCAAAAGCAACTGGTCCTCCAATAATTATTTCAAACTTTTGGAGTAGTGACCTATTGCCTGTCATGTGTCTAGAACGGCCACTATCAATGATCCATACATTTCTGTTTGTCTTGAGCTGTTCCTGCACAAAATAGATGATTAGTTTTTGGAAACCCAAGCCTCATTGGTCTTGGGCTCATCAAAAGAAGTTGAAGACAATGCAATAGTAATTGATCCTATAGTCATGTTAGAAGAATCATTTGCTGATGCTAATAAAGAACTTTCAGCCACTTGGTCTTTCTTTGACTTCCACACCACTTTGGAAGCTTAGACTTGATCTTCAATACTTCGGAAGTTTTGATGACTTCAGAAGTTTTGATGACTGGACCTTCGGAAGATCTTGCTTTCACGCAGCAGGCTTCAGTGCTTCGGAAGCATTCCTTTCTTCCGAGACCAAATTTTCTTCCGAAGGCAAGTTTCCACTTGTCTTCTTCTTCTTTTGGAGCTTCCGAAGGAAACAGATTTTCCTTCTGAAGCTTGCTTTTCTTCTTCAAACTCTTAGAAGTTTCTTTCTTGGTTATGTAGAGAGTACTCTTTGGATTGTAAACACAATCCTAGCAAGATAAGAAGTACTCCCACACATAACACAGTCCATTTTCTTCCTTCTAGGAGTTTTCGTTTGTGAACAAGGCTGAACTTGATCACTTTCCTTCTCCATCTTCACCTTTGCAAATGTTATGGCAGTTCTTGTGGGGATAGAACTACCTTTGGAGCTGGATGGTTCAGGTTGTACAGCAGTGATGCACAACTGATCAGCCTTCTTCTTGATGATGGGATGATTTGGACATGAACTAGAACTCTTGTTGATGGAGTTCAAGTTTTTGTCTTTAGCCTTTACCACTTCAAATCCTGCAGAGATGAAGACTTGTTTCTGTGCAGAACTAAAGGTGGTCTTGATCTCTTGAGCCTTTTTGGACTTTCTTTTGGCCTTCCTGATCAAGTTCTTTCTTCTTGACTTGGTCATCCCAACAGCTTTGCTCTCCTCAGAGGGATCGTGAACCTTCTTAGAATGCTCTTCTTCACTCTTCTCAGAGCCATTCTCCACCATCTCCTCTTCATCCTCTTCAGTCACAGGATCTATGAGGGGAAGCTCATCTTCACAAGTTCCACACCTAGGAGATCTTACAGACAAGATTGTGTATGGAGGAGCTATCTCACAAGATCCTAGTCCTTGCTTATTTTGATAACAAACTTTTGCATCCAAGGATGAGGATATTATGTTCTTGAAGGTCTCTTCTTCAAGAACACATTTTTCTGCCTTGGCTTTGCTGATCACAAGCTCAGCCTAGCATTCAGTTAATTTAGTAATGAGATCTTTGATCTGAGTCCTGTAGTTTGTATGCTCATGTTTAAGAGTTGAAATGGTTTTCTTTAAGTCCTCTATTTTAGTTTATAATCAATTTCAGCTCTTTTAAAATCAGCTTTTAAGATATTTAAGGACTTAAGATCAGATCTCATTTTTAAATTATAGGACCTGTATCTATTAACTTTAGCAATGCATTCAGGAGTACAAAGATGTTCCAATACCTTGGCTTCATCGTGGTCTGCCATGAGTGCTTGGTTTGGAGATGCATCTTCCACCTGAAAGCTCCAGTCAAAGCCTCCTTCTTCAACAGCAACTGCAGCTTGCTGCTTTGGCTTCTCATTCTGGGGGGCTTTCTTAGTGTAGTTTGGTCTGGTTTGTGCTTGGCCACCATTTGTCCTTGGTTCCTTACACTCTCTTGCAAAGTGTCCCATCTGGTTACAGTTGTAACACTTTACTTTGTTTTTGTCCAGCCCAAACTTTCCACTGGCTGCATTGCTTGGAAACTTTCTCCTTGTCCTCTTGTAGAACTTCTTGGCTCTGTGAATGAGAAGATCCATTTGGTGGACTATCTCCATGTACTCCAGATCATCTAGATGGATACAGTCCAAATCTTCAAGAGTGAAGAGAAAATTGCCTGAGGTTTCATCAGCAGAGACAAAGGCATGAGAAGAACTTGTCTCTTGAAAAGGACTTCCTTGAGTGTAGCTTTCCCTTGGAGTCTCTGGGAAGGTGATGAAAGGGCCCTTTTGTGAGTTGTCAGGGAAGCATATAAGATGATGTTGTGGTTCAATGCTTTCCCTTTCAACCACATGGAGGGCTGAACTCAGTTGATTGTTGGAGTTACCAGATGAGTTTTGCATGTTCATCTCCATCTGGTAGCCACTAAGAATACCATACAACTCTGTAAGAGTAAGAGTCTTAAGGTTCTCAGTCCTCTTGATAACAACACAATAATGTGTCCATTGTCTAGGAAGAGAGGACATAAACTTCCTTACAATGTCCCTGTTCTAAGAGTTACTCCAACATCCATTAGAGTATCCACAATCTCAACATACCTGAAGTATTGTTGAGTCATGGTTTCACCTACCTTGAAGGTGAAGTTTTCAAACTGCTGCTTCAGGAGATCCTTCTTGTTCTCCTTTGCTTCAGTAGACCCCTCATACATCAGCTTCAGTGCTTCCTATAGTTGCTTGGCAGTTTTGCACTTCTTGAAGCCTCTGTAGATGGAGTTTGGAAGAGCAGTTTGAAGGGCTGTCATGGCTTTCTAATCAATCTCTATTCTCTTTCTATCTGCTTCAGAGTAATCAGCCACAGCCTTAGGAATCATACCACCACCAGTAGCAGAAGTGGTGCTTGGTATGTAAGGTCTTTTAACAACAGAGTCCCACATCCTGGAGTCTTGAGACTTGATAAAGCCTTCCATTCTTTGACACCAAGTATCAAAGTCTTCAGGAGTGATCAGTAGAGACTTTGTCATAGTTCCAGTTTCCATATCAGCTTTGGTTATAGCTGCCATTTGAGTTGTTAAGTATTTTGTGTGTGTGAGGGATCTTAAGATGGTGAGATCTTATATCAAGAGCCTGAAATGCTCTGATACCAAATGAAGGACCGGTGAAGGGTATGCACTTACAACACAACAACACAATGAGGAGAGTTGCTTAGAACACTTAACAGATCAAATAGAGAACTGGTTAACTTGTTAATGAAAGATGCTTAAGAACACAAGTAAATATGAGACAGAACAAGATTGCAAACAACACAAGTAATTGGTTTTCAAGAATGTTGTATATTGCTTCTCAAGTTCTCTTGCAGATGTTACAAAGTATAAAGGAAAGTTACAAGTACTTGAGATACATATACTACATCCTACAGCCGGCCATACTTTGAAGGCCAGCTGGATACAATGACTAGACAACTACAAAATCAAATGTAGAGTCAAACGGCAGATCTGCCTTTTGACTAGTGACTATAACATGTCATAGCTCACATCATAATATATTACAAAAAGGATAAAAGTACATAAAGTAGAAAGCATGGACTCAAGACCTCAATGTACAGTTACCAAAAGCATGAACCTTTTCACCAACTCATGTAAGTTGGTGACTTTATAGAGTAGCAGCGGAAGGTGGTCCAGCTTTATGGTAAAGTACATCAGATAAAGGCATATCTCTGAAAGCCTTCGGAAGAAATCTGTCTTCACTCTTTGGCTTTGGAAGACTTTGTCTTTGAAGCTTTGGAAGACTTCACTTTTGGCTTCGGAAGATGTTGGTCTTGGCTTCGGAAGATTTTACACTTAGAATATTTCTAGTGCATGGTGTAAAACTTCTGAAGCATTTCTACTTCTGTTCTTTAGTGCATGCATGCAGAGAGACTTTGGATGCTTTGGCTGCATCAGACTTATAGGAATCCTTACACATATATAAACATATATATACATATATATACATATATATAGACATATATATACATACATCATACATACATATACGTGTGTGTGTATATATATAGACACAAAGAAAGAATAAAGAGGAGAAGAAGAAAGAAAAACAATAAAACCCAAGTTGAGGGGTTAAAAGTGTCAAAAAGGATGCAAGTTTAAAAGTTGATGTAAAAAGGTGTTATGGCCGCCCATAACACCCTGCACACACACTTTACATTCGGATTGTAGAGAGAGAAAGAGCATAATTTCGGGTTTTGAAGAAAAGAGAAGAAGAAGTTTGAATTCAGGTGAGGTTCTTGGTTTTTAGATGTTCTTGACCGGCCTATGCCTCGGTTGTTTGATTGTGTGCGTTCGGTTGTGTGTTTTGGTGGGTTTTAGGTGTTTGAGCTTTTAGCAAACGGGTTTTGAAGGAAGTCATACCCAAAGGCTGCTAAGATGAGTTCTAGAACCCCTTTTTTAAATGTTTTATATGATTTTGGGGCTGGAAATACATGTGCAAATGTTTTTATAAAAATGGGTTTTTACACCCGTATGTATGCATATGTGTGAATACGGGTGGGCTTATGATATGGGTGTTTGTGTTGTTATGATGACGCCATGTCCTTGATATAATGCTTAGAATCTAAGAAATAAGGCTAGAACATGTTAGTTTGATGATTAGGACTGAATTGGAATGATTATAGTATAGGTTGGTGACCCATGCGCTCAAATAGTATCCATGAGCCTAGGAATAAGCTGAATTTGACTAAGTGTCCAGACGCCCAGGAATCCCATGCGCCCAGGCACTCATGCGCCTACATAGTACCCATGCGCCCAGAAATATGCCCAGAATGACTAGTGTTGAGCCATGCGCCCCAATAGTGCCCATGCGCCTAGAACTTTCCCACGCGCCTAAGTGTTCCCCATGCGCCCAGAAGGCCATGCGCCTGCATAGTGCCCATGCGCCTAAGACTTAGAAATTTTCTGAGATTTTGGGGACAATGAAAAATGTAGGCTTTGACTTGGGAGGTTCTCGGGGGTAATGTAAGTTGACTTTTTGAGGTCATAGATTATGTGATGGGTGATGTATGATGTGGCATGATGATGAATGATTATGTATGTTATGTATGAGGTGTTTCCTTATGTTCCTTATTACGTATTATGACGTTACTTAATGTGGTGTGATTATGATAATGAACGTAAAGTATTATCTTAATGAAGCGAAAGATTTAAGCTAATGAAAGTGGAACATAATGAATGAACGAATGAAAGTTTTGCAAGCAAATGAAAGGAGGTTCACAACTCATTGAGAGTTGTTAGATCAACTGTGTGTTTACAACGTGCAATCTTGGCTAACCCTTAAGGGTTCACACACAGGGGGAGTTAGTCTATGTGACTACTCCATACGTGCGATATGTGCGATATGTGTGATATGGGGTCCTTGTCGCTTAACCCTAGATGATATGGCTTTGTGCTCAAGAGGGGGGTTAAGCATACGTCAGGACCTAGATAGAAGTGAAAAGATAATAAATGTACGAAAAGTGCGATAAGTATGAAACGTGCGATATGTACGAAATGAACGATGATGGAAGATAATAATTATTACCTTCATGTATGTATGATGTGTGATCATGTGCGATAGTAAAGAAAATGTTTTAATGAATGAAAGGTAATATAATGTTTTTGTAAAACTAGTACTCACTCAGCAACGTTGACTTTTATGTGTTTCCAGTTGGCAGGTAAATGTTGCTGAGGATGGCACGAGGTGGCTACTTGGCTTGTTTTGGATGGCATCCATTTTATGTTGCGATAATGTTTTTGTATTGTAATGCGAACAAACGATATTTTGTAATGAATGTTGTATTATTTTGCAAAAGCGATTATTTATAGGAAATGAAATGGGTGTTTAAAATGATTTCGCTGTAATGTTTTAGTAAAGTTAATGTAAATCATATGTTTTATGTGCGATGATTGACCAGCTGTGAGCGTCCCGGGAACGGGGCCTTACAAGTTGGTATCAGAGCCAAAGTTTAAGTGAAACGGGTAAATATTTTCAAAAGAAACCTAAACTTAAACTGAAAATGGGACAAAATGGAAGGGATGCCAGTCGGAGTAGCTACGTGCCATCAGGTATTTTCTTTAATGTTAACTGATATTATGTGCGCATGATATTTGATCTGTTTGCCTTTAGTAGATTTAGATACTGACGTAGTCAGGATAGGAAATGCTTGGGGTATGAAGAGTAAAGTAAGTTGCTAATCACAATTGGCCACTGTAATTAGGGACTTACTATACTTGACATAAACTGAGCTATTACCTTGAATGACCGTGTTAGTGTTTGAATCTTATAGCGTGTTAGGGGATGGCCGGTGGTAGATCGTTAAAGGCTTCGCATGGTGGAGGTCGTGGTGGACGTGGTGCGGGACCACGGGCCACGAGAGGAAGGCCTAGAGCTGAAGAGGTGGTTCATGAAGAGCCCGAGACCCCTCATCCGGAGGCTGGGAAGAGAGTGCTAACTTGAGAGCCTCAGTGAAGGAGGCTGTTGTGGAAGAGGTGCATCAGGTGATGCAGACGATCTTACCGTCTGTGGTGACCGAAGTGATCAAGGCTGTGAGGGAAGGAGAAAGGAAGGAAAGGAATAGGCCTACGGGTGAAAGGGACAGCCCTAGACTGAGACGGTTGTCTCTACTGATGAAGAGGAAGAGGAAGAGCCTGTGCCTGAGGCAGCACGAGGCTGTAACTACGGGGCATTTCAAAGATGCAAGCCCCCGACCTTTGATGGTAATGGCACTGTTGTTGCTGCTCACCGATGGGTGAGAGATATGGAAGTTGTACTGGATATCAGCGAGTGTCGGGAGGATTAGAAGGTGAAGTTTGCCACTCATTCATTTGTGGACTCGGCTCTATGCTGGTGGGACAATATTGTCCAAGCCGAGGGTAAACGGGCAATTGGAAGAATGAGGTGGCCGGAGTTTAAGAAATTGGTGGGACAATATTGTCCAAGCGAGTGTCAGGTACGTTTCTAGTAAATCAAACTCTTGCTTCTGTGTTATTTGATTCTGGTGCTAGTAAAAGTTTTATTTTTGCTGCTTTATGTGCTAAATTGCTTGTTAGTAGTAGGAGCATAGACAAGCCCTTCGATGTAGAAACTGCCATAGGTAAGTCTACCAGGATTTCTGAGGTGATAGAAGGTTGCGATGTGGAATTAGAAGGTCACAAGTTTCCTGTTAGACCATTCGTGATGACCTTAGGCGGGTTCGATGTAGTACTAGGAATGGATTGGTTGGCGGACTACGAGGCGAACATTGTGTGTCGCAAGAAGATGATTGGGTTGACAGCGCTTGACGGGAGTGCGGTGACGGTTTACGGTGATCGATTCACTACGATTCCGAAAGTAATTTCGATGGCGGTGGCGGGAAAGTGCATGAGGCGTGGATGTAGTGCCTACTTGGCTTACGTTAAGGATGTGGATACGTCAACACCACAACTGTCCGATGTACCGGTTGTGTGTGACTTTCCGGACGTGTTTCCAGAGGACTTCCCAAGAGTGCCACCGGATCGCGAGATCGAGTTTCAAATTGACTTGATACCGGGTGCCCAACCTGTTGCCAAGGCACCATATCGGTTGGCTCCTAACGAGATGAAGAAACTGATGGAGCAACTGCAGGAGTTGCTTGATAAGGGATTCATTAGACCGAGTATCTCTCCTTAGGGTGCTCCGGTCTTGTTCGTGAAGAAGAAGGACGGTAGTATGAGGATGTGTATTGACTACCATGAATTGAACAAGTTGACGGTGAAAAATCGGTATCCATTACCGAGGATTGATGACTTGTTTGATCACCTCCAAGGTGCCAGTTGGTTTTCGAGGATAGATCTCCGATCTAGCTACCATCAGTTGAAGGTGAATGAGCAGGATATTCCTAAAACAGCTTTTCGTACGCGCTATGGACACTACGAGTTTCTCGTTATGTCTTTTGGTTTAACCAACGTGCCAGCTGCTTTTATGGACTTGATGAATCGAGTGTGTCGGCCGATGTTGGATAAATCAGTAATAGTGTTTATCGATGATATCTTGATTTATTCGAAGAGCGAGGAGGAGCATGTTGGTCACATTCGGGTAGTGTTGGAGACATTGAGAGAGGAGAAGTTGTATGCCAAGTTCTCCAAGTGCGCGTTCTGGTTGCGCGAAGTTCAACTCTTGGGTCACGTGGTATATCCCGAGGGGATTATGGTGGACCCGGCTAAAGTAGAAGCGGTTATGCAATGAAGTCTCCAAAGACACCATCCGAAATCCGTAGTTTCTTGGGTTTGACAGGCTATTACAGAAGATTCATCCAAGACTTCTCTAAGATAGCTTCTCTACTGACCAAGCTGACCCGCAAAGATGTGAGGTTTGTATGGGGTCAAAATCAAGAAAAGGCTTTTAAGGAGTTAAAGGCAAGGTTGACTCAAGCTCCTGTTTTGTTATTACCCGAAGGAAGCGAGGATTTGGTGGTTTATTCAGATGCTTCTTACTCGGGGTTGGGTTGCGTACTGATGCAGCGAGGAAAGGTTATAGCTTATGCATCCCGACAGTTGAAAGTTCATGTGGTTAATTATCCTACTCATGACTTGGAGCTAGCAGTTGTGGTCTTTGCGCTAAAGATTTGGAGGCACTACCTATACAGAACGAAGTGCACAATCTTCACGGACCACAAGAGCTTGAAGTACTTCTTCGAGCAAAAGGATATGAACATGAGGCAAAGGAGATGGTTGGAGCTCATAAAGGATTATGATTGCGAGATCCATTACCATCCGGGCAAAGCCAACGTGGTGGCAGACGCCCTTAGTCGAAAGTAGAGACCCGAGCCGATTCGGGTGAAAGCTTATCAGTTGATTATGACCACTGATGTTATGAAGCAGGTCAAGGAGTTTTAAGATGAGGCGTTGAGAGAAGATCATCTTAACTCTGAAAGGATGAGAGGTCTAGTCGCGGAGTTGGGTGAAAACACACTCGGTGTTAGAACCTGATTCGGACGAATGTGGATTCCTCGTTATGGGTATCTACGTGGGAAGATCATGGACGAAGCTCATAAGACTCGATACTCCATTCATCTCGGTACTACAAAGATGTATCAAGATATGAAGAAGGATTATTGGTGGCCGGGTATGAAGCGCGATGTAGCGGAGTATGTGAGTAAGTGCCTTACTTGCTTACAAGTGAAGGCCGAGCATCAGAAAGGGAAGATCCAACCGTTGGATATACCGGAGTGGAAGTCGGAGCATATCACCATGGACTTTATTACGAAGTTACCGCGTACCGCGAGAGGGTATGATGCTATATGGGTGATAGTTTATCGTCTGACGAAGAGTGCTCACTTCCTACTGATCCGAGAGACGTATTCCTTTGAGAGATTAGCAGATATGTTCATCAAGGAGATTGTAACTCGTCATGGCGTGCCGGTGTCTATTGTGTCTGACCGTGACACCCAGTTTACATCTAAGTTTTGGAAGAAATTCCATGATGCGATGGGGACGAGGTTACATATTAGCACGACTTATCATCCTCAGACGGATGGTCAGCGGAGAGGGCGGTTCAGACGCTTGAAGATATGCTTCGGGCATGCGTCATCGACTTTGGAGGAAGTTGGGATGACCACTTACCGTTAGCTGAGTTCTCATATAACAATAGTTATCATGCCCGCATTGGTATGCCCCCTTATGAGATGCTATACGGTAGGAGATGTAGAACACCCGTGTGTTGGGGTGATATTGGTCAGAAGGAGTTGGGAAGTATCGAGGTGATTGAGGCTACGACTGAGAAACTTGAAAAGATCAAAGCCTTTATGAAGGCAGTCAAAGACAGGCAGAAGTCGTATGCCGATAAGAGACATCGACCGATTGAGTTCTAGATGGGTGATAGAGTTATGTTGAAAGTCTCACCTTGGAAAGGTATCATTCGCTTTAGAAAGTGGGGCAAGTTGAGCTCAAAGTATATAGGGCCTTTCCGAATCATTGCTCAAGTAGGAGAGGTGGCCTATAGGTTGGAGTTACCCGATGAGTTAAGTGGAATTCACCCGACATTCCATGTATCTCATCTGAGAAAGTGTTTGGCAGACGAAGATATGGTTGTACCACTGGAAGATATTGAAGTTGATGAAAGGCTCAATTATGTGAAGCAACCAGTGGCAATCATTGATCGCAAGGAGAAGAGGTTAAGGAATAAAGTGGTTCCTCTTGTGCGAGTACAGTGGAAGCACAGGAAGGGATCCGAGTCTACGTGGGAGACTGAAGAAGAGATGAGGCAGCATTACCCTCATATGTTTGAGGAATAACAGGTTTCAGGGACGAAACCTATATAAGGGGGGTGGACTTGTAACACCCGGATATTTTTATAGACACAAATAAAGAATAAAGTGGAGGAGAAGAAAGAAAAACAATAAAACCCAAGTTGAGGGGTTAAAAGTGTCAAAAAGGACACAAGTTTAAAAGTTGGTGTAAAAAGGTGTTATGGCCGCCCATAACACCCTGCACACACACTCTACATTCGGATTGTAGAGAGAGAAAAAGCAGAATTTTGGGTTTTGAAGAAAAGATAAGAAGAAGTTCGAATTTAGGTAAGGATTCTTGGTTTTTAGATGTTCTTGACCGGCCTATACCTCGGTTGTTTGATTGTGTGCGTTCGGTTGTGTGTTTTGGTGGGTTTTAGGTGTTTGAGCTTTTAGCAAACGGGTTTTGAAGGAAGTCATACCCAAAGGCTGCTAAGCTGAGTTCTAGAACCCCTTTTTTACATGTTTTATATGATTTTGGGGCTGGAAATACATGTGCAAATGTTTATATAAAAATGGGTTTTTACACCCGTATGTATGCGTATGTGTGAATGCGGGTGGGCTTATGATATGGGTGTTTGTGATGTTATGATGACGCCATGTCCTTGATATAATGCTTAGAATATAAGAAATAAGCCTAGAACACGTTAGTTTGATGATTGGGACCGAATTGGAATGATTATAGTATAGGTTGGTGACCCATGCGCCCAAATAGTATCCATGAGCCTAGGAATAAGCTGAATTTGACTAAGTGTCCAGACACCCAGGAAGCCCATGCACCCAGGCACTCATGCGCCTGCATAGTGCCCATGCGCCTAGAAATATGCCCAGAATGACTAGTGTTGAGCCATGCGCCTAGGACTCTTCCACGCGCCTAAGTGTTCCCATTGCGCCCAGAAGGCCATGCGCCTGCATAGTGCCCATGCGCCTAAGACTTAGAAAATTTTCTAAGATTTTGGGGAAAATGAAAAATGTAGGCTTTGACTTGGGAGGTTCCCGGGGGTAATGTAAGTTGACTTTTTGAGGTCATAGATGATGTGATGGGTGATGTATGATGTGGCATGATGATGAATGATTATGTATGTTATGTATGAGGTGTTTCCTTATGTTCTTTATGACGTGACTTTATGCGGTGTGATTATGATAATGAACGTAAAGTATTATCTTAACGAAGCGAAAGATTTAAGCTAATGAAAGTGGAACATAATGAATGAACGAATGAAAGTATTGCAAGCAAATGAAAGGAGGTTCACAACTCATTGAGAGTTGTTAGCTCAACTGTGTGTTTACAGCATGCGATCTTGGCTAACCCTTAAGGGTTCACACACAAGGGGAGTTAGTCTATGTTACTACTCCATACGTGCGATATGGGGTCCTTGTCGCTTAACCCTAGATGATATGGCTTTGTGCTCAAGAGGGGGGTTAAGCATACGACAGGACCTAGATAGAAGTGAAAAGATAACAAATGTACGAAAAGTGCGATAAGTACGAAACGTGCGATATGTACGAAATGAACGATGATGGAAGATAAAATTATTACCTTCATGTACTTATGATGTGTGATCATGTGTGATAGTAAAGAAAATGTTTTAATAAATGAAAGGTAATATAATGTTTTTGTAAAACTAGAACTCACTCAGCAAATGTTGCTGAGGATGGCACGAGGTGGCTACTTGGCTTGTTTTGGATGACATCCATTTTATGTTGCGATAATGTTTTTGTATTGTAATGCGAACAAACGTATTTTGTAATGAATGTTGTATTATTTTGCAAAAGCGATTATTTATAGGAAATGAAATGGGTTTTTAAAATGATTCCGCTGTAATGTTTTAGTAAAGTTAATGTAAATCATATGTTTTATGTGCGATGATTGACCAGCTATGAGCGTCCCGGGAACGGGGCCTTACACCGATGGTGAAGATGTGGTGATGCTTGGTTATAGTCACTCTTATTGACTTTTTCTAAGTTCCTTTACTATTTTTAAACGTTTATAACTTTTAGATTGATAATTGTAGTGTTGTAGTCGCTCTAACTGTAGAATTTGTGCTGACGCCGGAGCGTCGTTCTCGCTTTTAGCTTCCTATGTAGTGATATGGACTACTATGCTTTATTCTACGCTTTCAATTTGGGCTTTAGGGATTGTTCCCTACTGCTCGTTCTTAAAAAAACAGGGCATAAGAGTTAGATGATCTATTAAAGTCTTAACCCCTCATATGTTTGACTTAACTGTGAATTTGGATGGAGGTTAGTGTAAAAGACAATATGTGTGCAATTTTTTATATAAAAAGGACTTACGGTATAATTATTTAAACTAAAAAAACACATGATGTAATTTCATGTATTAATAAATGACATAATTTGTAATTTACTTTAAAACTATATTGGATTATAATGGTTGACGTTATGTCGTTTTATAGTTTTCCTAAGTTATGTACCTATAGTTAGTTATCCTTACATTAAAAAAAAGATGACTTTAATTGTATACAATTACAATGATAAATTATAATGAAATAAATAAGATCGTTATATTCGGTATTAAATATCTAGAGGTAACATTTTTAATCTTTGGTAGCAACTTATAATCAGTAGTAACTCTAGGTAGGACCACCTATTTAGTAGGAAATTTCTTGTAATTTGTAAGCTTTATAACATCAGTACTTTGTATTTCCTAACATAAGAGTTTTGATAAAACATTGACTTTATTCTCTTTTTACTCATCTGTGTCCTCATGATGGTTTCTTAGTGCTCAGAACATGTACTATAAAGTGGGGATGTAAGGATCAACTTAGGTATCATGTCATTTGTGTGTGGTTTATATGGTTTACATATCTTGTGAAAGTCATGACACATAACAGTGGAGGGCCTCCTGGACCTAAAAGGATTAGTTTCCTTGTTTATTTTTCAAATAAGTAATTCAAGTTATATTTCATTATTTTCACCAAATAACATAATAGTTCTAGAAGTTGTAAGGCTTTTGCTTAGTTAAGAGTAGAGCCTTACACATTTTATTTATTTTCTCTTTTCCCTAGTTAACTCAATAAGATTAATTGCGACCCTTTTATGAAAATTTAAAAAATATATTTATTTATTTACGAAAGTGCATGCTAATGACTTGCAATGAAACATACATGAAAAACAACAATAAGATTTTGCTATCAGTCTATCACTTCCTCAACCAACCTAGTTTTCAAAACCCGATTTAAATGTTGGCACAAGAAAAGTAAACCAATATTTTTTTAAAGGGTCCTTGATGAACAATACGATATTTGAAGAGCGGTTCGGTTCGATCTGAGATTAAGATTAGATTGTTTAAAAATCTAGTTTATCTTTTATCGTAGCATAGTTTATCTCTTATTCTCAGAGGTTCAAGAGTTTGAGTAGGAGTATGATTAAGGGTATTATATAAACCATTTTAGTTTAACCTTTTATTTAAGTTTTTGTTGTCATTGATTCTTTTAATCAGTTCTTTTGCTTTAATAAATAAAAGTCGCATAGTTTTTATGCAAACTTGTGTGTCGAGTTCAATCATTAACAAGGAGATCGATCAAGTAGAAGGGTTGATTCACTTGTAAAAGTTAACAAGTGGTCTTAGATCCTAATCGCATGATCTAAATTGTTGAAGAAATTAAACGTTTAAATCAAACTAATTATCGAGTCTAGTCTACGTGCATAATGTCCTATCTCTAGGGACAAGACCTGTTAGAAGGCATAAACATTTTAGAGACGCGTGTACCAAGAAACGATAGCGGTGGATCAATCAAAAATTGGCGTATAAAAGTGGGAAAACTCGTATTTATATTGAAAGCAACCGTTAAAGAAGATATGTTTGATCAAAGATGTGGAAACACCGAAACAATATGGGACGTCTTGGAAAAGTTGCTCTCCAAGAAAAATGATACTCGTATTCAATTTCTTGAAAACGAGCTACTATTTGTTTCACAAAAGGACTTGCAGATCCCATTATATTTTCACAAACTTCAAAAACTTTTAGAGAAATAACCACTTTAGATCAACAATCACAAATTAGGAATGCTAGTATGAAATGTATCATTATACACAGGCTGAGGCCAGAACTTCAGACATTCATCGCTTTACCTGGAAGTAAATATATGATGTTTCTTTAGCGTATGTGTTTTTCAAGATGAGTATTACCAAATAAGTATATCATGAAAACTATCTTGTTTTGTTGGAAACTGGTAAGTATATGAAATCAAAGAGGTTAAAAATTAACCAAGTGACTCTTTGATTTGCAACATGTTCGCAGTTAGCATAAAGAGTTCTGTACGATTAAGTGACATCAACGACAATAATTTTAGTAACCATATACTTTATTAACTTAATTTACGTTACCTAACCCGACCGGTTATTTCCGTAGATCTATAATTTGAGATGATATACATCTGAATACGAAAACATAACGATACGATTTAAAAAGTTCTTAAATTCATCACTAGTTGGCCAAAAAATTAAAGAGTAAGTTACATTTTCGGTCCTTGTGGTTTGACAAAATTGGTATGTTAGTCTAATCATTTATTTATTACATTAACAATGGAGTAGTTTAAGCATTGGTTTCAATTTCACTCAAGCCACTAACACCGTTAGACTACTATTACTTCATCCAAGGCAATTTGGTCATTTTCACAGCCTTGTTAATACATATTATAAAATTAAATACAAAATTATAAAACCCTCCCCCAATCCTAACATCTCTCTCTTTCTCTCTCTCTCTCTCTCTCTCTCTAACGCCACCACTAGATCCGCCCACCACCTTCACGATGACAACACCGCCATCACATCCGCCCACCACTATTCATCATCACCACTGCTTCGGTAGATAACATAACCATTATGTAATCTCAAAAGGTGCAACCATAACCACCATGAAACCTAGATATGCATCAATCATCTTGTTCATCCATGGTGGTACCCAAATCCTAATCGAACACATGCTTGAACTTTGATCCATCTACTCTCTCTCTATATATATACATATATATATATACATATATATACATATATATACATATATATACATATATATACATGTATATACAAATATATATATATATATATATATATATAAATGTAACGCCCGGTTATTTTTTTAAAAGTCAAAGAAAGAAGAAGAAGAAAGAAAAAGAAAGAGAAGAAATAAAGTCCAAGTCGAGGGACCAATCTTACTAAAAACAAGAAAAGGTTTGGAAGAGTGGGTAAGAGGGAATGGCAGCCCATTCCCCTCTCCCATTCACCATTTCATTCGGCCAAGAGAGGGAGGAGAAGGAGAAAGGGCAAAACTTCTGGTTTTCTTGGAATCGTGTGCAAAAAAATCGAAGTCTAGCGGGTTTGGGTGAAGCTCTACTCTAAAAGGATGTTAATGTGAGTTCTAGGACCCCTCTTTTACACGTTTTTGACTGATTTTGGGGCTGGAACACATTGCAAAATCGTTTTTGGTGTGTTGGGGTGTGGAACCCGTTTATGTGTATGTTTGTATGCGTGTGCGACCGGGCGGGCTCGTGTTTGGGAGTGTGATGCTTGAATGAAGTTGTGGTTGTGTTTCTAGGGCTTAGGATGGTTGGTTTTAGCCTAGAACAGGTTAGAAAGGGCCTGGAGGCCGAGATCTGCAATTAGGGTTCGAAGGGGGGCTGCATTCTACACCAGCTAGGGCTCATGCGACTGGAACCCATGAGACCGAATGGCATGCGACTGGAGGCCATACGGCCAAAAGGCATGCGACTGAAGCCCATGCGCCTGAAGTCATGCGACTGAAGGTCATACGCATGGAGGTTATGCGACTGAAGTCCATGCGCCTGAATGGCATGCGACTGAGCCCATGCGCCTGAAGTCATGCGACTGAAGGCCATACGCATGGAAGCTATGCGACTGAGAGTCCATACGCCTAAGTGTCCTCATGCGCCTGGAATGGCCATGCAACTGAATCGTGCCCATACGCCCAAATAGGGCTCATGCACTCGGAAGAACTTAGTGTATTATCTGATTCTCGGGAGAAAAGGGTAAATGTAGGCTTTGACTTGGGAGATTCCTAGGGGTTATGTAAGTTGACTTTTGAGGTCCTAGATGTTATGATGGGCATGTATAATGTATGATTGATGCTTATGCATGATGGTATGTATGTGGTATGTTATGTATGTATGATGATGCCATGTATGGTGATGTTGTATGTTTATGTTTATGTTCCTATTATGTATGATTATTTTTCCATGGATTTACGTTGAATGATTAATGAATGAAATGAAAAGTATTATGTAACGTAAAGCGGAAGATAATGAAAAGAGGAACGTAATGAAATGAAAGAATGCATGCATTAATGAATGAATGATGGTAAAGAAAGTCTTGCAAGCACGGTATAGAGAAACACACTCAATGAAGAGTGTTAGTTCAACGGTGTGTGGGATAGCTACCCCAGAAGGATGCACACCGGGGTCTTTCCTTGTGATTGACCATTTGATGGAACCTTTGTCGCTTACCCTAAGTACTATGGTCAGGCCACTGGGAGCCATGACGGGGGGTCTGTGTTAGACCTCGGCCCAGTACACGCTTTATGCATGACGGTGGGGTATAGCACATGACAATGGTACACCTGAACTTACCTTAGGTACTGTGGTCAGGCCACTGAGCGCCATGATGGGGGGGTCTATGATAGACCTCGGCCGAGTACCCGCTTTATGCATGACAGTGGGGTAAAGTTCATGGTTTTGGATGGAATGTAAAGAAGTAAAGATGAACGTACAAATGAAAGTAAATAATGAAAGTTAACGAGTAAATGATGAAGATAATAATGATATTATCTATGAGTACGTATGATGTGTGACCACATTTAAAAGGAATGAACGGTTTTAATGAAAGTAAAGTATGTTTTATTTTAAAACTAGAACTCACTCAGCAACGCTGACTTTTATGTGTTTCCAGTTGGCAGGTGAGCATTGCTGAGGATGGCGCGGGGCGGCTACTCGGCTCATTTTGGATGGCATCCATATTTATAATGCTTTTGTGATGTAATGCAACAAGTATTTAGTAATTTGATAACGATGTATTATTTTAAAAAAGCTTTTACGATGAAATGGAATGTTATTTTAATGTTTCTGCTGCGATGTTTCTTCAAGATATTGAAATTATATGTTTTATGTGCAATGATTTACCAGTTGTAAGCGTCCCGGGAACGGGGCCTTACATGTTGGTATTAGAGCCAAAGTTTAAGTGAAACGGGTAAATTTTCAAAATAAACCTTAGCTTAAACTGAAAATGGGACGAAAAGGGAAGGGATGCCAATCTGAGTAGCTGCTTGCCATCAGGTATTTTCTTAATGTTAATCGGTATTACATGCGCATGTTATGTGGTTTATGTGTTGCTTGTAGATTTAGATACTGATGTAGTCAGGATAGATAATGCTCGAGGTATGAAGAGTAAAGTAAGTGGCTAATCACAACTGGCCACTGTAATTAGGGACTTACTATACTTGACATAAACTGAGTTGTTCCCTTGAATGACCGTGTTGGTGTTTGATTCTTTCAGTGTGTTAGAGGATGGCCGGTGGTAGATCATCTAAAGCTTCACGTGGTGGAGGTCGTGGTGGAAGTGGTGCTGAACCGCGACCCAATAGTGGAAGACCTTGGGTCGAAAAGGTGGTTCCTGAAGTACCCGAGACCCCTCATCCGGAGGGCGGAGATGAGAGTGCGAATTTGAGGGCCTCAGTGAAAGAGGCAGTTGTAGAGGAGGTTCATTAGGTCATGCAGACGATCCTACCGTCTGTGGTGACCGAAGTGATAAAGGCTGTACGGGAAGGAGAGAGAAAGGAAAGGAACAGGTCCGCGGGAGGACAGGAGGGGCCGGAGACCGAAACGGTTCTCTCCGATGATGAAGAAGAGGAAGAAGCCTGCGCCGGAGGCGGTACGAGGCTATAATTATAGGGCATTTATGAGATGCAAGCCCCCAACTTTTGATGGTAACGAAACTGCTGCTGCTGCTCACCGGTGGGTGAGGGAGATAGAAGTCGTTCTTGATATCAGCGAGTGTCGGGAAGACCAGAAGGTGAAGTTTGTTGTCCACTCGTTTGTGGACTCGGCTCTATGTTGGTGGGACAATATTGTCCAAGCCGAGGGTAGTCGGGCAATTGGGAGAATGAGGTGGTCTGAATTGAAAAAGTTGGTGATCGAGGAGTTCTGTCCTTATAGGGAAATGGATAAGGTAGAAAGGGAGTTTCTGCAGCTGGAAGCGGGAACAATGACTCATCAGCAATACACTACGAAGTTTAATGAGATGGCACGGTTGGTGCTGGATCAAGTGACGCCTCTGTCATGAAAGATTAAGAGGTACATCCAGGGCTTGCCGGCGGATATCCGTAGGCACATGATCGCTGCCTGACCGAGCACGTTTAGGTCGGCGGTTGACTTGGCAGGGAGGTTGTATGATGAAAGGACTGTGGTGGTGGCTGAAGGCAGCAAGAAGGGTGGTGGTGACCGGAATTGGAACGGGAAGAGGTTTGGTCGGGGTGGTGCCCCGACGAGTAACAAGAGTGCACGGGTGGATGACCGCCAGGTGGTTACATCTGGTGCGGGGACGAAGAGGTGTGGCAAATATGGAAAAGAGCATATTGGAGAATGTAGGTTGGAATCGAATTTATGCTTCATGTGTGGAAGGACGGGGCATATAGCAAAGGACTGTCGTGCGGTCAGATGTTTTAACTGTGGGGAAAGTGGTCATATGAGTAGAGACTGTAAGAAGCCGAGGGTTGAGGGTTCGGGGGTGAAGAAAGCTGGAGGGGAAGGACAGAAGGCGAGCGCCCGAGCGTTTACGATGACGCAGGAGGAGGCTAGGACGGACTCTGATGTTGTGTCAGGTATGTTTCTAGTAAACCAAACCTTAGCCTCTGTGTTATTTGATTCGGGTGCTAGTAAAAGTTTTATTTCTGCTGCTTTCTGTGCTAAACTGCCTGTTAGTAGTAGGAGAGTTGATGCGCCCTTTGATGTGGAAACTGCCATAGGTAAGTCTACCAGGATTTCTGAGATGGTAGAAGGGTGTGACGTGGAATTAGAAGGTCACAAGTTTCCTGTTAGACCATTAGTGATGACCTTAGGTGGTTTTGATGTAGTTCTTGGGATGGATTGGTTAGTGGACTACGAGGCGAACATTGTGTGTCGCAAGAAGATGATTTGTTTGACAGCGCCTGACGGGAGTTCGGTGACGGTTTATGGTGATCGGGTCACTACAATTCCGAAAGTGATTTTAATGGCGGTGGCGGTTGTGTGTGACTTTCCAGATGTATTTCCCGAAGACTTACCAGGAGTGCCACCTGACCGCGAGATCGAGTTTCAAATTGACTTGATACCGGGTGCTCAACCTGTTGCCAAGGCACCGTATTGGTTGGCTCCGACGGAGATGAAAGAGTTGATGGAGCAATTACAAGAGCTGCTTGATAAGGGGTTCATTAGACCGAGTATCTCTCCTTGGGGTGCTCCGGTCTTATTCGTGAAGAAGAAAGACGGTAACATGAGGATGTGTATCGACTACCGTGAGTTGAATAAGCTGACAGTGAAGAACCGATACCCATTACCAAGGATTGATGATTTGTTTGATCAGCTTCAAGGTGCCAGTTGGTTCTTGAGGATGGATCTTCGATTTGGCTACCATCAGCTGAAGGTGAAAGAGCGGGATATCCCTAAAACAGCTTTTCGCACGCGTTATGGCCACTACGAGTTTCTCGTTATGTCATTTGGTTTGACCAACGCGCCAGCTGCTTTTATGGATCTGATGAATCGAGTGTGTTGGCCGATGTTGGATAAATCAGTGATTGTGCTTATTGATGATATCCTGATTTATTCGAAGAGCGAGATAGAGCATGCCGGTCACATTCGAGAGGAGTTGGAGACGTTGAGAAGGGAGAAGCTGTATGCCAAGTTCTCCAAATGCGCGTTCTGGTTGCGCGAGGTTCAATTCTTGGGTCACGTGGTGAATCCTGTAGGTATTATGGTGGACCCGGCAAAGGTGGAGGCGGTGATGCAATGGAAGTCTCCAAAGATGCCATCCGAGATTCGTAGTTTCTTGGGCCTGGCGGGCTATTACAGGAGGTTTATTCAAGACTTCTATAAGATCGCTTCTCCACTAACCAAGTTGACCTGGAAAGAGGTAAAGTTTGTATGGGGTCTAGCTTAAGAGAAGGCGTTTGAGGAGTTAAAGGCGAGATTGACTCAAGCTCCTATTTTGTCGTTACCCGATGGAAGTGAAGATATGGTGGTTTATTCTGATGCTTAATACTCGGGGTTGGGGTGTGTGTTAATGCAGAGAGGAAAGGTTATAGCCTATGCATCCCGACAGTTGAAAGTTCATGAGGGTAACTATCCTACTCATGACTTGGAGCTAGCAGTCGTGGTCTTTGCGTTAAAGATTTAGAGGCACTACCTGTATGGGACGAAGTGCACCATATTCACTGACCACAAGAGCTTGAAGTACTTCTTCGAGCAGAAGGATTTGAACATGAGGCAAAGGAGATGGTTGGAACTCATAAAGGACTATGATTGCGAGATCCATTACCATCCGGGCAAAGCCAACGTGGTGGCGGATGCCCTTAGCCGAAAAGAGAGACCCGAGCCGATTCGGGTAAAAGCTTACCAGTATATCATGACCTCGGATGTGATGAAGCAAGTTAAGGAGTTTTAGGATGAGGCATTGAAAGAAGATCATCTTAACTCCGAAAGAATGAGAGGTCTGGTTGCAGAATTGGGTGAAAACACACTCGGTGTTAAAACCCGATTCGGGCGAATGTGGATTCCTCGATTTGGGGATCTACGTGTGAAGCTCACGGATGAAGCTCATAAATCTTGGTACTCTATTCATCCTGGTGCTACAAAGATGTATCAAGACATGAAGAAAGATTATTGGTGGCCGGGTATGAAGCGTGATGTGGTGGAGTATGTGAGTGAATGCCTTACTTGCTTACAAGTGAAGGCCAAGCACCAAAATCCGTATGGGAAGATCCAACCTTTGGATATACCGGAGTGGAAGTGGGAGCACATCACCATGGATTTTATTACGAAGCTGTCGCGTACCGTGCAAGGGTACGATGCTATATGGGTGATTGTTGATCGTTTGACAAAGAGTGCTCACTTCCTACCGATCCGCGACACATACTCATTCGAGAGGTTGGCGGATCTGTTCATTAAAGAGATCGTAACTCATCATGGTGTGCCTGTGTCTATTGAGTCTGATCGTGACACCCGGTTTACATCTAAATTTTGGAAGAAATTCCACGATGCGATGGGGACGAGGTTACATATCAGCACGGCTTAACATCCTCAGACAGATGGTCAATCAGAAAGGATGATTCAGACGCTAGAGGATATGCTTCGGGCATGCGCCATTGATTTTGAAGGAAGTTGGGATGACCACTTACCGTTAACAGTGTTCTCATATAACAACAGTTATCATGCAGTATTGGTATGCCTCCTTATGATATGCTATACGGTAGGAGATGTAGAACCCCTGTATGTTGGGGTGATATTGGTCAGAAAGAGTTAGGGAGCATCGAGGTGATCGAGGCTACGACTGAGAAGCTGGAGAGGATCAAGGCCTTCATGAAGGCAGCCAAAGATAGACAGAAGTCGTATGCCGATATACGACGTAGACCGATTGAGTTCCAGGTGGGTGATAGAGTTATGTTGAAAGTCTCACCTTGGAAGGGTATCATTCGGTTCAGAAAGCGGGGCAAGTTGACCCCGGTTATTTTTTTTAAAAGTCAAAGAAAGAAGAAGAAGAAAGAAAAAAGAAAAAAGAAAAAAAAGAAATAAAGTCCAAGTCGAGGGACCAATCTTGCTAAAAACAAGAAAAGGTTTGGAAGAGTGGGTAAAAGAGAATGGCAGCCCATTCCCCTCTCCCATTCACCATTTCATTCGGCCAAGAGAGGGAGGAGAAGGAGAAAGGGCAAAACTTCGGGTTTTCTTGGAATCGTGTGCAAAAAAATCAAAGTCTAGCGGGTTTGGGTGAAGCTCTACTCTAAGAGGTTGTTAATGTGAGTTCTAGGACCCCTCTTTTACACGTTTTTGACTGATTTTGGGGCTGGAACACATAGCAAAATCGTTTTTGATGTGTTGGGGTGTGGACCCGTTTATGTGTATGTTTGTGTGGGTGTGCGACCGGGCGGGCTCGTGTTTGGGAGTGTGACGCTTGAATGAAGTTGTGGTTGTGTTTCTAGGGCTTAGGATGGTTGGTTTTAGCCTAGAACAGGTTAGAAATGGGCTGGAGGCCGAGATCTGCAGTTAGGGTTCGAAGGGGGGCTGCATTCTTCAACAGCTAGCGCTCATGCAACTGGAACCCATGAGACCGAATGGCATGCGACTGGAGGCCATACGGCCGAAAGGCATGTGACTGAAGCCCATGCGCCTGAAGTCATTCGACAGAAGGTCATACGCATGGAGGTTATGCGACTGAAGTCCATGCGACTGAATGGCATGCGACTGAGCCCATGCGCCTGAAGTCATGCGACTGAAGGCCATATGCATGGAAGCTATGCGACTGAGTGTACATACGCCTAAGTGTCCTCATGCGCTTGGAATGGCCATGCGACTGAATGGTGCCCATACGCCCAAATAGGGCTCATGCACCCGGAAGAACTTAGTGTATTATCTGATTCTCGGGAGAAAAGGGTAAATGTAGGCTTTGACTTGGAAGATTTCCGGGGGTTATGTAAGTTGACTTTTGAGGTCCTAGATGTTATGATGGGCATGTATAATGTATGATTGATGCTTATGCATGATGGTATGTATGTGGTATGTTATGTATGTATGATGATGCCCTGTATGGGGATGTTGTATGTTTATGATTATGTTCCTATTATGTATGATTATTTTTCCATGGCTTTACGTTGAATGATTAATGAATGAAATGAAAGATATTATGTAACGTAAAGCGGAAGATAATGAAAAGAGGAACGTAATGAAATGAAAGAATGCATGCATTAATGAATGAATGATGGTAAAGAAAGTCTTGCAAGCACTGTATAGAGAAACACACTCAATGAAGAGTGTTAGTTCAACGGTGTGTGGGATAGCTACCCAGAAGGATGCACACCGGGGTCTTTCCTTGTGATTGACCATTTGATGGAACCTTTGTCGCTTACCCTAAGTACTGTGGTTAGGCCACTGGGAGCCATAACAGTGGGTCTATGTTAGACCTCGGCCCAGTACACGCTTTATGCATGACAGTGGGGTATAGGACATGACAATGGTATACCTGAACTTACCTTAGGTACTGTGGTCATGCCACTGAGTGCCATGATGGGGGGGTCTATGATAGACCTCGGCCCAGTACCCGCTTTATGCATGACGGTGGGGTAAAGTTCATGGTTTTGGATGGAATGTACAGAAGTAAAGATGAACGTACAAATGAAAGTAAATAATGAAAGTTAACGAGTAAATGATGAAGATAATAATGATATTATCTATGAGTACGTATGATGTGTGACCACATTCAAAAGGAATGAACAGTTTTAATAAAAGTAAAGTATGTTTTATTTTAAAACTAGGACTTACTCAACAACGCTAACTTTTATGTGTTTCCAGTTGGCAGGTGAGCATTGCTGAGGATGGCGCGGGGCGGCTACTCGGCTCATTTTGGATGGCATCCATATTTATAATGCTTTTGTGATGTAATACAACAAGTATTTAGTAATTTGATAACGATGTATTATTTTGCAAAAGCTTTTACGATGAAATGGAATGTTGTTTTAATGTTTCTGCTGCGATGTTTCTTCAAGATAATAAAATTATATGTTTCATGTGCAATGATTTACCAGCTGTAAGCATCCCGAGAACGGGGCCTTACAAGTTGGTATCAGAGCCAAAGTTTAAGTGAAACGGGTAAATTTTCAAAATAAACCTTAACTTAAACTGAAAATGGGACGGAAAGAGAAGGGATGCCAATCTGAGTAGCTGCGTGCCATCAGGTATTTTCTTAATATTAATCGGTATTACGTGTGCATGTTATGTGGTTTATGTGCTGCTTGTAGATTTAGATACTGAAGAGTAAAGTAAGTGGCTAATCACAACTGGCCACTGTAATTAGGGACTTACGTGTATATATATATATATATATATATATATATATATATATATATATATATATATATATATATATATATACATATATATACGTGGCCAGTTGTGATTAGTCACTTACTATACTCTTCATACCCAAGCATTACCTGTCCTGACTACATCAATATTTAAATCTACATACAACACATAACCACATACCATGCGCACATAAAACCGGTTAGCTTTACGCAAATACCTAATGGCACGCAGGTACTCAGATTGGCATCCCATTCCCTTTTCATCCCATTCTCAGTTTAAGTTAAGGTTTATTTGAAAATTTATCCATTTCACTTAAACTTTGGCTCTGATACCAACTTGTAAGGCCCCATTCTCGGGACACTTACAGTTGGATCCTCATCGCACATAAAACATATAATTACATTTGCCTTAGGAAAATAATGTAGCGGAAACATTCAAAAGGACATCTCATTTCATTATAAAAACTTTTGCCAAATAATACAGCGTCAATCGGTTATAAAATACATTGTTGCATTACATCACAAAAGCATTAAATGAATGGATGCCTAGCCACCTCGTGCCATCCTCAGCAATCATTACCTGCCAACAGGAAACACATCAAAGTCAGCGTTGCTGAGTGAGTTCTAGTTTTATAAAATAAAACATACTTTTCTTTCGTTAAAACCATTCTTTTCTTTCATGCGATCATACATCATACGTACAAATAAATAATAGTTATATTATCTTATTTATTCGTTCATTCATCTTTATATCTTTTCTTGCGCATCGGATATCTTCCGTACCAATACCATATGCTGCACCCCGAACTATTTAGCAACTGGGCCGGAGTCAATAAATGAACAGTTGAGCGTATGCCGCAGTACTAGAGGTAAGCGGTAGAGGTTCTATATATATGGTCGATCACAAAGAAGGACCCCGATATCCAATACTTGCAAGACTTTCATTACTTTCCTCGTTCAATAATGAATGCATTCATCATGTTCCACTTTTCATTATCTTCCACTTTACGTTACATAATTTTTCATTTCATTCATTATCATAACACGTAAAGCCACAGGAAAGATAAACATACATCATAATAAGGAACATTAACATGCACAGTCATCACGTCATACAGGGCAACATTCGGGTGACTGGACCTTCATTCGGGTGACTGGACCTTCATTCGGGTGACTGGCCCTTCATTCGGGTGACTGGACCTTCATTCGGGTGACTGGACCTTCATTCGGGTGACTGGACCTTCAGTCTCCCTCCAGTCGGCCGAATGGCCTTCATTCTCCCTCCAGTCGGGTGACTGGATCTTCAGTCTCCCTCCAGTCGGCTGAATGACCTTCATTCTCCCTCCAGTCGGGTGACTGGACCTTCATTCTCTCTCCAGTCGGGTGACTTGACCTTCATTCTCCCTCCAGTCGGGCGAATGGCCTTCATTCTCCCTCTAGTCGGCCGAATGGCCTTCATTCTCCCTCCAGTCGGCCGAATGGCCTTCATTCTCCCTCCAGTCGGCCGAATGGCCTTCATTCTCCCTCCAGTCGGCCGAATGGCCTTCATTCTCCCTCCAGTCGGTCGCCTAGCCCTAGCTGATGTAGAATGCAGTTCATCCCGACTGCAGCCGAGGGTTTTCGGCCTCCAAACTCATCTAAACCCATTTTGAGCCCAAATCAACCATCCTAAACCTTAGGGATGCATACCACAACACCATTCAAGCACACACAAGCTCACAATCAAGAATTAAACGCATCATACACACACATACTCATACACAAACGGGTCAAGCATACACACACACGAAAACCCGATTTCAGATGTGTTCCAGCCTCAAAATTGTTTGGACTTTATTTCTTTTCTTCTTTCGTCGGCTTCAAAATAAACAAATAACCAGGTGTTACAAGTCCACCTCCCTTAAATAGGTTTCGTCCCCGAAACCTGTTATTTATCGAACAAACGTGGATAATGCTTTCTCATTTCTTCCTCAGTCTCCCACGTTGACTCGGATCCCTTCCTGTGCTTCCGCTGTACGCGCACTAGGGGAACCACTTTATTTCTCAGCTTTTTCTCTTTTCGATCGACGATTGCCACTGGTTGCTCCACATAATTGAGCCGTTCGTCCACTTTGATATCCTCCAGTGTAACAATCATGTCTTCATCAGCTAAGCACTTTCTCAGATGAGATACATGGAATGTCGGGTGAATTCAACTTAACTCATCTGGTAACTCCAATCTATAGGCCACCTCTCCTACTCGAGCGATGATTCGGAAAGGGCCTATATACCTTAGGCTCAACTTGCCCCGCTTCCTGAATCGGATGATACCCTTCCAAGGTGAGACCTTCAACATAACCCGGTCACCCACCTGGAACTCAATCGCCCTGCGTCTTTTATCAGCATACGACTTCTGTCTATCTTTGGCTGCCTTCATAAAGGCTTTAATCTTCTCAAGCTTCTCAGTCGTAGCCTCAATTACCTCGACGCTCCCCAATTCCTTCTGACCAATATCACCCCAACAAACGGGTGTTCTGCATCTCCTACCGTATAGCATCTCATACGGTGGCATACCAATGCTGGCATGGTAGTTGTTGTTGTATGAGAATTCGGCTAACGGTAGGTGGTCATCCCAACTTCCCCCGAAATCAATCACACATGCCCGAAGCATGTCTTCCAATGTCTGAATGGTCCTTTCTGACTGACCATCAGTTTGGGGATGATAAGCCGTGCTAATATGTAACCTCGTCCCCATAGCGTCGTGGAATTTCTTCCAAAATTTAGATGTAAACCGGGTGTCGCGATCAGACACAATAGACACCGGCACACCATGACGAGTTACAATTTCCTTGATGAACAGATCAACCAACCTCTCAGATGAATATGTCTCGCGGATCGGTAGGAAGTGAGCACTCTTCGTCAAACGGTCAACTATCACCCAAATGGTATCGTACCCTTTCGGGGTACGCGGAAGCTTCGTAATGAAATCCATGGTGATGTGCTCCCACTTTGATTCCGGTATATCCAAAGGTTGGATCTTCCCATGCGGCTTTTGATGCTCGGCCTTCACCTGTAAGCAAGTAAGGCACTTACTCACATACTCCACCACGTCGCGCTTCATACCCAGCCACCAGTAGTCCTTCGTCATGTCTTGATACATTTTCGTGGCACCTGGATGAATGGAGTATCGAGTCTTGTGAGCTTCATCCATGATCCTCACGTGTAAATCCCCAAAACGAGGAATCCACACACGACCGAATCGGGTTCTAACACCGAGTGTGTTTTCACCCAATTCCCCAACCAGACCTCTCATTCTTTCAGAGTTAAGATGATCTTCTTTCAGTGCCTCATCTTGAAACTCTTTGACTTGCTTCATTACATCAGAGGTCATGATCAGTTGATATGCTTTCACCCGAATCGGCTTGGGCCTCTCTTTCCGGCTAAGGGCATCAGCCACCACATTGGCCTTGCCCGGATGGTAGTGGATCTCACAATCATAATCCTTTATAAGTTCCAACCACCGTCTCTGCCTCATGTTCAGATCCTTCTGCTCGAAGAAGTACTTCAGGCTCTTGTGGTCACTGAAAATGGTGCACTTCGTCCCGTAAAGATAGTGCCTCCAAATCTTTAGTGCAAAGACCACGGCTGCTAGCTCCAGGTCATGAGTAGGATAATTGACCTCATGAATCTTCAACTGTCGGGATGCATATGCTATAACCTTCCCTCTCTGCATTAACACACATCCCAACCCTGAGTAGGAAGCATCAGAATAGACCACCAGGTCTTCACTTCCATCGGGTAATGACAGAACAGGAGCTTGAGTCAATCTCGTCTTCAATTCCTCGAATGCCTTCTCTTGAGCTTGACCCCATATAAACTTTACATCTTTTCGGGTCAACTTAGTCAGTGGAGAAGCAATCTTAGAGAAGTCTTGGATAAATCTTCTATAGTAGCCCGCCAAACCCAAGAAACTACGAATCTTGGATGGCGTCTTTGGTGACTTCCATTGCATAACCGCCTCCACTTTCGCCGGGTCCACCATAATCCCGTCGGGATTCACCACATGACCCAAGAACTGAACTTCGCGCAACCAGAATGCGCACTTGGAGAATTTAGCATACAACTTCTCCCTCCTCAGCGTCTCCAGAACCTCCCGAATGTGACTGGCATGCTCAATCTCGCTCCTCGAATAAATCAAGATATCATCAATAAACACAATCACTGATTTATCCAGCATCGGCCGACACACACGGTTCATCAAATCCATAAAAGAAGCTGGCGTGTTGGTCAAACCAAAGGACATGACAAGAAACTCGTAGTGACCATAGCGCGTACGGAAAGCTGTATTAGGAACATCCTGCTCTTTCACCTTCAGCTGATGGTAACCAGATTGAAGATCTATCCTTGAAAACCAACTGGCACCTTGGAGCTGATCGAACAGATCATCTATTCTCGGTAAGGGGTATCGGTTCTTCACCGTCAACTTGTTCAGCTCGCGGTAGTCAATGCACATCCTCATACTACTGTCCTTCTTCTTTACAAACAGGATCGGAGCACCCCAAGGAGAGATACTCGGTCTAATGAACCCCTTATCAAGCAGCTCCTACAACTGCTCCATCAATTCCTTCATCTCCGTCGGAGCTAACCGATACGATGCCTTGGCAACAGGTTGGGCACCCGGTATCAGATCAATCTGAAATTCAATCTCTCTGTTAGGTGGCACTCCTGGTAAGTCTTCTGCGAACACGTCTGGAAAGTCACACACAACCGGTACATCAGACAGTTGTGGTGTTGGCGTATCTACATCCTTTACATAAGCCAAGTAGGCGCTACATCCACGCCTCATACACTTTCCCGCCACCGCCATCGAAATTACTTTCGGAATCGTCGTGACCCGATCACCATAAACCGTCACCGAACTCCCGTAAGGCGCTGTCAACCGAATCATCTTCTTGCGACACACAATGTTTGCCTCGTAGTCCGCTAGCCAATCCATCCCAAGAACCAAATCGAACCCACCTAAGGTCATCACGAACGGTCTAACGGGAAACTTATGACCTTCTAGCTCCACGTCACAACCCTCTATCATCTCAGAAATCTGGGTAGACTTACCTATGGCAGTTTCTACATCAAAAAGCGCATCAACACATCTACTACTAACAGGCAGCTTAGCACAGAAAGCAGCAGAAATAAAACTTTTACTAGCACCCGAATCAAATAACACAGAAGCTAAAGTTTGGTTCACCAGAAACGTACCGGACACGACATCAGGGTCCGTCCTAGCTTCCTCCTGTGTCATGGTGAATGCCCTGGCGCTCGCCCTCGGTCCTTCACCTCCCGTCTTCTTCGCCCCGGAACCCCCAGCCCTCGGCTTCTTACAATCCTTGCTCATACGACCACTTTCCCCGCAGTTAAAACATTTGCCCGCAAGGCAATCCTTTGCGATGTGCCATGTCTTCCCACATTTGAAGCACACATTCAATCCCATCCTACATTCTCCCGCATGCTCCCTTCCACACTTGCCACACCTCTTTGACCCCGCACTCGAGGTGGCCCCACGGCGGTCATCCACCCGTGCGTTTTTGTTACCCGTCGAGGCATCACCCCGACCAAACCTTCTCTCATTCCAGTTCCGATCACCACCACCCTTCTTATTCGCTTCAGTCACCACCACCTCCCGCTCATCATATAGCCTCCCGGCCAAATCGACCGCCGACCTAAACGTGGTTGGCCGGGCGGCGATCATATGCCTGCGAACATCCACCGGTAAGCCCTGAATGTACCTCTTGATCTTTCGAGACAGAGGCGTCACCTGATTCGGCACCAACCGTGCCATTTCATTGAATTTGGTGGTGTACTGCTGGTGTGTCATGGTTCCCGCCTCCAGCTGCAGAAACTCCCTCTCTATCTTATCCATCTTCCTGTGAGGACAGAACTCCTCAATCACCATCTTCTTCAGTTCGGGCCATCTCATTCTCCCGATTACCCGGTTACCCTCCGCTTGGACAATGTTGTCCCACCAGCATAGAGCCGAGTCCACAAATAAATGAGTGGCAAACTTCACCTTCTGATCTTCCCGGCACTTGCTGATGTCGAGAACAGCCTCCATTTCCCTCACCCAACGGTGAGCAGCAGCAGCAGTGTCGTTTCCATCGAAAGTAGGGGGCTTGCATCTCATAAACGCCCCGTAGTTACAGCCTCGTGCCACCTCTTGCACATGCTCATCTTCCTCTTCCTCATCTTCATTATCAGAGAAAATCGTTTCAGGCTTCGGTTGCTCTCGTCCCCCCGAAGACATGTTTCTATCCTTTCTTTCTCCTTCTTTCACCGCCTTGATGACTTCAGTCACACAGACGGTAAGATTGTCTGCATGACCTGGTGTACTTCTTCAACAATAGCCTCCTTTACCGAGCCCCTCACGTTTGCACTCTCATCCCCAGCCTCCGGATGAGGGGTCTCAGGTTCTTCAGGAACCACCTTTTCAACTCTTGGCCTTCCTCTTTTGGGTCGCGGCTCAACATCAAGTCCGCCACGGCCTCCAGCCCTAGAAGCTTTAGAAGATCTACCTCCAGCCATTCTCTAAATCACACTGAAAGATTCAAACACTAACACGGTCATTCAAGGAAACAGCTCAGTTTATGTCAAGTATAGTAAGTCCCTAATTACAGTGGCCAGTTGTGATTAGCCACTTACTTTACTCTTCATACCCCAAGCATTACCTGTTATGACTAAATCAATATTTAAATCTACATACAACACATAACCACATACCATGCGCACATAAAACCAGTTAGCTTCACGAAAATACCTGATGGCACGCAGCTACTCATATTGGCATCCCATTCCCTTTTCGTCCCATTCTCTGTTTAAGTTAAGGTTTATTTGAAAATTTACCCATTTCACTTAAACTTTGGCTCTGATACCAACTTGTAAGGCCCCGTTCCCGGGACACTTACAGTTGGATCCTCATCGCACATAAAACATATAATTACATTTGCCTTAGGAAAATATTGCAGCGGAAACATTCAAAAGGACATCTCATTTCATTATAAAAACTTTTGCCAAATAATACAGCGTCAATCGGTTACAAAATACATTGTTGCATTACATCACAAAAGCATTAAATGAATGGATGCCATCCCAAAAGAGCTGAGTAGCCACCTTGTGCCATCCCCAGCAATCATTACCTGCCAACTGGAAACACATCAAAGTTAGCGTTGCTGAGTGAGTTCTAGTTTTATAAAATAAAACATACTTTTCTTTCGTTAAAACCATTCTTTTCTTTCATGCGATCATACATCATACGTACACATAAATAATAGTTATATTATCTTCTTCATTCGTTCATTCATCTTTATATCTTTTCTTGCGCATCGGATATCTTTCGTACCAATACCATATGCTGCACCCCGAACTATTTAGCTACTGGGCCGGAGTCAATAAATGAACAGTTGAGCGTATGCCGCAGTACTAGAGGTAAGCGGTAGAGGTTCTATATAAATGGTCGATCACAAAGAAGGACCCCGATATCCAATACTTGCAAGACTTTCATTACTTTCCTCGTTTAATAATGCATGCATTCATCATCTTCCACTTTTCATTATCTTCCACTTTACGTTACATAATACTTCATTTCATTCATTATCATAACACGTAAACCCACATGAAAGATAAACATACATCATAATAAGGAACATTAACATGCACAGTCATCACGTCATACAGGGCAACATCATACATACATAACATGCATCATGCATAAACATGCAACATCATCATCATCATGCCCTACATGCTCTCTAAGGCCTCAATCGTCGCCCTACATGAACTTACGGGAACCTTTACGTCAAAACTTACATCTGCACTTTCCCCCGAAAGTCAGAAGTTGAACTACACTTCTCCTCGGGTGCAACAGCCTTATTTGGGCGTATGGACGCTCTCCAGTCTCATGGCCTCCATGCGACTGGCCCTTCATTCGGGTGACTGGCCCTTCATTCGGATGACTGGCCCTTCATTCGGGTGACTGGCCCTTCATTCGGGTGACTGGCCCTTCATTCGGGTGACTGGCCCTTCATTCGGGCGAATGGACCTTCATTCGGGTGACTGGACCTTCATTCGGGTGACTAGACCTTCATTCGGGTGACTGGACCTTCATTCGGTGACTGGATCTTCATTCGGGTGACTGGACCTTCATTCGGGTGACTGGACCTTCATTCGGGTGACTAGACCTTCATTCGGGTGACTGGACCTTCATTCGGGTGACTGGCCCTTCATTCGGGTGACTGGACCTTCATTCGGGTGACTGGACCTTCATTCGGGTGACTAGACCTTCAGTCTCCCTCCAGTCGGCCGAATGGCCTTCATTCTCCCTCCAGTCGGGTGACTGGACCTTCAGTCTCCCTCCAGTCGGCTAAATGGCCTTCGTTCTCCCTCCACTCGGGTGACTCGACCTTCATTCTCCCTCCAGTCGGGTGACTGGACCTTCATTCTCCCTCCAGTTGGCCGAATGGTCTTCATTCTCCCTCTAGTCGGCCGAATGGCCTTCATTCTCCCTCCAGTCGGCCGAATGGCCTTCATTCTCCCTCCAGTCGGCCGAATGGCCTTCATTCTCCCTCCAGTCGGCCGAATGGCCTTCATTCTCCCTCCAGTCGGCCGAATGGCCTTCATTCTCCCTCCAGTCGGTCGCCTAGCCCTAGCTGATGCAGAATGCAGTTCATCTCGACTGCAGCCGAGGGTTTTCGGCCTCCAAACTCATCTAAACCCATTTTGAGCCCAAATCAACCATCCTAAATCTTAGGGATGCATACCACAACACCATTCAAGCACACACAAGCTCACAATCAAGACTCAAACGCATCATACACACACATACTCATACACAAACGGGTCAAGCATACACACACACGAAAACCCGATTTCAGATGTGTTCCAGCCCTAAAATTGTTTCAAAACAAGTAAAAGAGGGGTCCTAGAACTCACACAAACGACCACGACAACAAGGGCTTCGATTTGACTCGCTCCTCAACTATTTTGGCCACTCGAACCAACCCGAACCAACACTTTTTCCTCTTTCTCTTCTTTCTCTCTTCTCTTCTTTGATGGCTGATTTTGGTGGGTGTGGGGAGAGGGTAAGGGTTGCCCTCTCCCTTAAATACTCCCATTTCCCCAACTTTCTCTCGTTGGCGAGTTTGGTCCCTCGACTTTGGACTTTATTTCTTTTCTTCTTTCGTCGGCTTCAAAATAAACAAATAACCAGGTGTTACAGAACAGGTAAAGGTTTTATGTAAACATTTTATGTAAGCTAACAGTTAACCAGTATTATGTGCGCATGTTATGTGGCTAGTGTGTTTTTGTGTAGATTTAGATACTGACGTAGTCAGGATAGGGAATGCTTGGGAGATGAAGAGTAAAGTAAGTGGTTAATCACAACTGGCCACTGTAATTAGGGACTTACTATACTTGACATAATCCGAGCTATTACCTTGAATGACCGTGTTAGTGTTTGAATCTTATAGTGATTAGAGAATGGCTGGAGGTAGATCGTCTAAGGCCTCTAGGGGTGGAGCTCAGGGAGGACGTGGTGCTGAACCGCGTGTTACAAGGAATAGGGCTAGGGCTACTGAGAGGACGCGTGAGGAGCCCGAGATGCAACACCACGACGGTGGTGATAAGAGCGCGAACGTGAGGGCCTCGGTGAAAGAGGCAGTAGTAGAAGAGGTCCATCAAGTTATGCAAATGATTCTACCGTCTGTAGTGACCGAAGTAATTAAGGCTTAGGGAAGGCGAAAGGAAGGAGAGGAATAGGTCCTCGGGAAAGAGAGAGCAACCGAAGACCGAGGCGATTATCCCTACTGATGAAGAAGAGGAGGAAGAAGAGCGTGTGCCTAAGGCAGCACGAGGCTGTAATTATGGGGCATTCCAAAGGTGCAAGCCCCCTATCTTTGATGGTAATGGCACTGCTGCTGCTGCTCACCGATGGGTGAGGGAGATGGAGGTTGTCCTTGAGATCAGCGAGTGCCGAGAGGACCAGAAGGTGAAGTTTGCCACTCACTCGTTTGTGGACTCGGCCTTGTGCTGGTGGGACAACATTTTTCAGGCTGAGGGTACCAGGGCAATCGGAAGGATGGGGGGAGTGAACAGAAGAAGCTGGTGATCGAAGAGTTTTGTCCGCACCGGGAATCGGACAAGATTGAGAGAGAGTTCTTACAGCTAGAGGCGGGAACGATGACACACCAGCAGTACACCACTAAGTTCAACGAGATGGCAAGGCTGGTGCCAGATCAGGTGATGCCTGTGTCATGAAAGATTAAGAGATACATTCAAGGACTGCCGACAGACATCCGCAGACATTTGATCGCTGCCCGACCAAGTACATTCAGATCAGTGGTTGACTTAGCCGGGAGGTTGTACGATGAGCGAGAGGTGATGGCGATAACGAACGAAGAGGAGGAGCGGGACCATGTTAACAATGGGGAGGAAAGGCGAGGCAATGATGGTGGATTTGTTTTTGGAGGTGAGACATGTAAGGTTGATGATCGGAAGAGGATAACAAGGGAGGGCGAGGTATGCAAGAAGTGTGGTAGAGGCCACGAAGGGGAGTGCAAGTGGGGACTGAATATTTGTTTTCAGTGTGGAAAGGAGGGCCACAGAGCGAGGGACTGCCAAATGGCTAAATGCTACGACTGTGGCAAGACAGGACACATGAGCAGAGACTGCAAGAAGTCGAGGGCAGGAAGCTCCGGTACGAGGAATGAGAACAGAGGGTGAAGGCTAGAGCCTTTGCTATGATTGGGAGGAGGCTAGATCAGACTCCGAGGTAACGTCAGGTACATTTTTGGTAATTTAGATTTATGCATCTATACTTTAATTGTGGCGCTAGTAGTAGTTTTGTTGCTGCTATCTTCTGTGATGTTGCACGTTAGGAGTAGGAAGATCGATGAGCCCTTCGATGTAAGAATTGCTATTAGTAAGTCCACCAGGTTACCTAATGCCCTAGAGGATTGCGCGATAGAATTGAGAGAGAGCGCTTGTTCCTGCTAGACTGTTCAAGACAGACGTGGGTGGATAGACATGCCTCTCCGGGTGAATTGATCAGTAATCTACGACTCAAACCTCAAGTGTTGCAAGAAGATGGATTGATCAACCGGACACGACCAGAGTTCGGTGTCGACCTACGACAATGGATTATGATGAAGGCTTCGACCAGGAAAGCGGATTGTTTGATTTGGAAATCGAGTAAAGCTAATACTAAAGTATAGAGGGTCATTCCCAGTTGTTGCTCAGGTAGGAGAAGTGACACATCGACTGGAGCTACCCGATGAGTTAAGTGGAATTCATCTTATGTTCCATGCATCTCGTCTAAGAAAGTGTTCGATCAATGAGAATATGATCATGCGACTAGAGAACACTGAGATGGACAAAGTATTCAACTACGAGAAGCAACTGGTAGCCATTACTGATAAGGAGAAGAGAATGGGCTAAGGATGATGATGGTTTCACTTGTGCGGGTGCAGTGAAGCCTAAAGGGATCTAAGTTTAAGTGCAAGATCAAGGAAGAGGTGAGACAGTGTTACCCATAACTGTTCGAGAAGCGACAGGTTTCGGGGACGAAACCTCTTTAAGGGGGGTAGACTTGTAACACCCCGAATTTTTATTTAAACGAAAGGAAAAGAAAAGTAAATAGAAATAATAGATAATGGGCACAAGTGGAGGGGGATAAAGTGTACAAAGTACAAAAGTCTAATATTTTATATTATCAATGGCTATGGCCGCCCATATTAAAAGCAGAAAACTGCTTTTACTTTCGGAGGAAGAAGAAGAAGAAAACTCTCGGTTTTTAGAGAGAGAAAGGAAGAAGAAGCTGTAAAAGGTAAGTTTTTCTTGATGTTTGTTTCGTTTAAACCGAATTCACAACCTCTTGACCGAGATTCTTGATGATTTAGAGTTGTTTTCAAGAACTTGGAGTTTAATTTGCTAGTAGAAGTGACTAGCACGAAGACCTGCTTCAAGGTGAGTTTCTAGAACCCCTCTTTACTGATTTTCAACGTTTTTGGGGCTATTATGCATACTAAGTAAACATTTTGAAAGTAACTGTGGGTCTACAGCCTTATGTTCGAAAATGATGTATGTATGCATGTTTTAGAGTATGATTATGGGCTAGTGTAGATGATTAGCATGCTTAGGTGCCCTTAGTATGTTAGATTTGTGCTTGGGTATTATTAGAATGATAATCGGGTGATGTTAGTAGCATAGAAAACATTTCAGAATGTTCTGATGCGCATGAACAGTGGCCCATGCGCCCAGCATGTTGGCCATGCGCCTAAGTGTTGGCCATGCGCCCAAGAGTGGGCCATGCGCCTAAACAGTGTTCCCATGCGCCCAACGGCCAACTGCCTAAGTATGCCCAACCGCCCAAACCCCATGCGCCTAAGTGTTAATAATCTAAGTGTAAGCTCAAACGCCCAAATAGTACCCATGCGCCCAAAGTGTTAAAACGGCTAATTGTTGATGCGCCTGAACAGGTGCCATGCGCCTGCATAGTGGCAAAGCGCCTGAACAGGGCAGAAACGCCCAAACAGTGCCCATGCGCCCAGACTATTTTACACTTAGAATTTTTATGCTCATGCGCCTAAAAGGTCCCATGCACCCATTTTGGACTTAGGATTTTCTAAGTGGTTTTAAGGGGTAAAATAGGGAGATAGGCCTTGTAATGATGTGATGACTTATGCTTGATGTGTGCATGGTGATGTGATGAAATTATGATGTGTATGTGTGAGTGATGTGTTATCTTTCTTCGTCAAAGAGTTTTCAAAACGTACGTATTATGTTTTATAATACATTATGTATGACTTTACGTGGTGTGATGTATGAACGAATAAATTAACGAACGTAAAGTATTATGTAACAAAGTGAAAGATAACGATAAAGTACGAAACGAACAAATACGATAGAGTACGAAATGAACACGTGAGATAACAAATGGTGAACATGAAAGTGACGGATGATGAGATCCGTGTCGCGTACCCCGGTACTGTGTCAGTCTTCGGACATGAGTCGGGGGTTTGTTTATCAGGCCCCGACACAGTATCAGTCTTCGGACATGAGTCGGGGGTATTTCATGAGACAAAAACGGATGATGAGATCCGTGTCGCGTACCCCGGTACTGTGTCAGTCTTCGGACATGAGTCGGGGGTTTGTTTATCAGGCCCCGGCATAGTATCAGTCTTCGGACATGAGTCGGGGGTATTGCATGAGACGAGATAATGAGGTGAGTGACTTTGTGTTGCAACAGACTCGGATAGAGTTCAATCCCTGTGATTGACTCGAATGGGATCTTTGTCGCGTATCCCGGTGTTGTGTTAGTCTTCGGACATGAGTCGGGGGTTTGTGTACAGGCCCCGGCACAGCATCAGCTTTCGAGCATGAGTCGGGGATATTGCATGAGACAAGATTCGAGTAATGAAGAGTAATGAGCGAAGAAATGAATGAATGAACGAATGATGATGAAGATAATAATAATAATAATAATAATAATTATCAGTATGAATGTATAATGTATGACAACTGACGGACGTAAAGTACGAAAAGAAAGTAAGAGAAAGAAAGTAAAAGATATTGAGAAGTATGAATGATAATATGAATACGAAAGTAAATAAAAGAATGAAACAATGAAATTATGAAAGAAAGAAACGTATAAAGAACATAGATTGAGTGTACGTATGTTGTATGACCACGAATGAATGTAAAGATAGTTTTTAAAGGAAATAAAGTATTTTATTATAAAAACTAGAACTCACTCAGCATCGCTGACTTTTGTATGCATGATAGTTGGCAGGTATTTTGTTGATGCTGAGGAGTTGCAGGCATGGATGCATAAGCTACTGGGAGCGTTTTGAGGCTGGCATCCATATTTTGACATGTCATTGTATTTTGAGATGAAAACGAATGTTGTAAATGAATGAAATGACATGTTTTTAGTTATTAATGAAAGTTTTAAATTCCGCTGCAAAATAAATGTACGTTTTAAAATGTTTTATGTGCGATGAATGACCAACTGTGAGGTGCCCGGGAATGGGGCCTTACAGGCATGGAGTTTAGCCATTTTGTAACAAGAAACAAGGTAACACCGTGACCATACTAATGGATCCGCCCCACGCTCCAATTACTCATGCCTAAGAGTGACTGTATTTCACGTCTCACGATCATGCCACATCACTAATGTCCTACTCCCTCACAGAAATATAGCATATGCCCTAAATGATACGAAGTTAAAAGCTAGTACAATTGTTGAAGTAAGAAGTTAAAGCCAATGAAACATTTCAAAATTAAAAAAAAAATGTTTTACATGTGAGTTGTAGAGCACATTATAAAAAAATGCTTGACTCATTCAACTTTACCGAATATTGTTTTAAGATTTCTTTCAGTTTGAAATCGAATGAATAAATAACGTATTATTCTAACTTTTGCTAGTATCATTATCCTTAGTCTGTCGGGAACATATTCTCGACCTTGTATACGTGGCTAGCATTGGCTTAGTCTTAATGTTATCTTAACCAACAAAGGAGTTTTAGGGATAAGAAGACGACACGTACACGCGTGTAAGTTTTCCCCGAGGGGGAGGGGGCCGGGTAAGGGGTGTGTCGATTTATGTGTGCGAGTTTCTCCCAACAATATAAGTAAGTTGGATTTATCATTATAATAGGTTATATTTAAAGTTGTAATAGGGAAACTCATTACAATAATAAATCGACCCTAGAAGTTAGTAGGGATAGCAAATGAACGTGAATCGGACGAACTTGAAATATTTGGGACGAGTATTCATGTATGGGAACGAGTATGGAATTATTTGAAGAATATTTGCGGGTATGACATGAGTATGATGTTAGGTGATACCTGGCTCGGTTACCCGAAACATATATGCCAGTAAACATTTTAGTTTTATTTGTTATGGGTCAGTAGTGTAATGTACTAATCTATTTTTTAACACCTTAATATAATTTTACTCTACTTCGATATAAATTTACTCCATGTCTTAAGAGAGTATGTGAGATTAAAACTCAACAACTATTAGACGTGGAACATACATCTTTGTTACTATATCATTACCCGTTGTTGTGCAATCTACTAATCGACTAATTCAAAGTTTATAAAATACTAATTTTCTGAGGTAATAACTTTTATATAAAACTAAAACAAATATTTAAGTTTGTGTACTGCTTCTCGTTCTTACTAAAATTTGCTTTTATGTATGTATGTATATCCATAATTATTCTAACAATAATTTTTATATTGACACTTAATTTCATCTAGTCTTATATTTACGGATGTTTAAACCCATATTATTTTTTATTATATTTACAGATTTTTAAACCTATATTATTTTTATGAAGGAAAATTGCGATACCAATTTGGAGGTGAAATGACTTCACAAATCATAGATCATGTTGAATGGACATGTTTGTGAGTTAATATTTTTCTATAGTTTGTTGACATAGACATTTCGTTTGCAACATTGAATGGTGGAAGTTTCTTTCTATCTACAACCCAAAAAGAGAAAAGAAGGTGCAAAGGAAATAAAGGCGAATAAAGAAGAAGAGTAACGTAAATGAACTATTTTTTATGTTTTTTTTAAATGCCATTATAGTGGAAAGAGTCTTGTGTGAACAATTTGACATTTTTCCATCTAATTATAATAACATTAAAAACACATAATTCGAAACAATCCATAAAGAATCTCTTCATAATATAACCTTCTCTGAAAATTCTTGTGGCGCATCCATATAGCCCAAAATGATATGTTAGTTATTATACTCTTTACCAACACCAAAGTTATTTTAAAATTGTTTGAATATTACTAATATACGAGTTTATGATCTCACTTATTCATGTTTTATGTTTAAATACGATAATTAGCATCTCACTTGAAGAATATTTATCTGACTTGATTCAACGTCGGTAGATATAAATGAACTTAATGGGTCACTAATTGGATATAATCATGTAAATGATTAGTGAATCATATACAAATGACGATTCATAAATGACTAATTCATCACGGGATATATATACACACATATGGGGTTTTGATACAAAGTGAAAAAATTAATATGAAGCATATGAAATTGTGGTATGATTACGCAAAATTATACACAAAACACATTAACTTTCTTAAAACAATGTTTTTAAAATTATTTAACAAAATGTATAAAAATATAAAATGTTTAATTTTGTGATATATTCCTTTTAGAATAATAAAGCATATATAATTTATACTAGGTTAAAGACCATGTATTACATGGGTGGAACAAATAAACATGTCAAAATCATTAGTTTTATATTTTTTTTATTTTCTAGATGTTATTAGCCACTAGTGAAATAAAAATATAATGAATATTTAAAAATATGACAAATAATGAAATTAAAAATTACTACTCTATATTTAAAGATAAAATATGTCCGAAATCATATAATTTAGTATGTATTAATAAATTATTAAAATAAGAATATTTATATTTTAGATGTTTGATAGTTTAGTTACTTATTTAAAATAATTATCATTTAATATATGAGAGATAAAAACACAAATATGGATATGTTTGTCTTAACATATTTTAGTAAATAAGAAAAGTCAAATTGATTGTTGTTATAATTTTCGTATTTATTATGAGAGATGCGAAAAATAATTTTTTTAATATGATAGAATGATGACATGGGTCATTTGATATGTTAAAATGATGACACGTGTTAAAAACTTTATTTTTTATAATAGATTATAGATTATAGATATGCCTCTAAGGAAAATATGATGGAATTTTCTTGTCTACCCATTCAATCATAATTAACGTTTGCATAATTGCTAAATTGTCACTACTTTGTCTTAGTCATGGATTTGATTTCATTAAGGGTCCAATTAATTTCATGTATTTGAGTATTTCTCATGTAAAACCCAATTTTCTATAATCTACCTGAAATATGTAGAAACTAGCTTTAGTAAACACGTGTGTTACACGGGTTGAATACATAAATATTAATATAAGTAATAAAACAGTTATATCAACTTTAAAAATTTATTTTTACATTTTTTCCCAAAAAAAATAAATATTTTTTTCTAAAACAAACCGTATAAAAATATCATTTTTAAAAATTTTCTTATTATAACTCCCATTTAATTATTTTTGGTTTTAAAAAATTGACTTTTTAAAAATACCAATTTTAAAAATATTTCGTATTTTTAAAAAAAGTTTCATGCTTTAGAAAAATTTATTAATTTAGAAATAAAATTAATAAATAGATCTCTTTCTTAATTTATTGAATTTAAGAAAATGTTAAATAATAGTATTAGTAATTAAGGTAATTATTAATAGGAGAGAGAGACGGGAAAATTTTGATGAGCATGATTGTTATGTTGACACGTGTCATCACAATATACCATTTTATTAGAGTAAGAAGATGATTCATATAATACTAGACTAAAGTCCCGTGTAATACACAGGTTCAATCAAGTAATATTATTGTTATTAAAAAATGTACGTAAGTTATTATATTGTTGATAATATTTTGTATATCGACTTTTATGTATAATTTTTAACATTAGCTATATCTAACATTAGTAAGTTTTCTCTGTTAATATTTATACATTTAAATAGTGTATAATATGGAATGAAATAACTTTATAAATAAGAACTTTAAGTAATAAACAAATTAAATTAAACATGAAAAATAATATTTCAAATTCATAAACATCCGAAAATTTATTTGTATACAACATTTGATGTTTTGTTGGTTATTTTTCTATTATTATCTAATATTAATAGTTTTAACCTCTATCTACTTTTAACTCGGGATAATACAACATAGAGCTGATCATGATCCTTATTAAAAAACAAACCAACTTTGTATAGCGATTATCCTTGGCTTTTGTTTATTGTCATTTTAAAACACATTGATAATGAAAACTGTCTTCTTTGAAATTTAAAATAAATCCTTTTGTCTGAAGGTGTCAAAGTCAATCGTGAAATAAAAGTGTGATTTTCAATATTACTTTCAGATACATCAAAACAATTTGTTCATATCAAACGAATTCCAATCAAACATAATAATAATAATAATAATAATAATAATAATAATAATAATAATAATAATAATAATAATAATAATAATAATAATAATAATAATAATAATAATAATAATAATAATAATAATAATAAATAATAATAATAATAATAATAATAATAATAATAATAATAATAATAATAATAATAATAATAATAATAATAATATGGCAGTACATATAAAAAGAAATTAAAAAGTTTAAAAAATAAAAACATGTAATACCTCTTTATAGATGGACTGTTGAAGCAGATCACCTTCAAAAAAAATTAAAGTAAAATAATATTAATCCAAAAACATAATTGTAAACAATGACAGGTTAAATCATAACTGCAGAGGATGAAAGATCAAATATAACAAAAAATAAATACATTTTGTTGAAGAAAACTTGATAAAATCAAAGCCAAAATGAGAACGTAAATAAAGTCTGTCGAATGCAATATCATCAGACTTTATAAAGACAAATCGCGAGGGTCATAAACATTGGATGGTTGTGAAATATTTTAAAATCGGGTATGATTTCATTTCCAAAAAAAGATATCCATGAATTTCTTCAAACTGAAGAGGAGTCGATTAAAAAATTCTGTAACTTTCGTCAAAATTTGAATATAAACAGAGTATTTAATGGAAAAACACAATCAAGGAACTGATTTCATAGATGAAGAAAATCATAAATGATTTGTATAATTTTTATTGATAAATTATTTGAAAAAAAAAAAGAAATATCAGGCATGATTTAATTTCCAAAAAAAGATGTGCTCTAATTTAGGGTTAAATTTCCAAATTTTTCTTAAATACCTCTTGTATAGAAGTTGACTTTTAATCAAATGAACCTAGACTAACACTAAGAACAGATACATATTTAGGCGGGAATTAAAAAAAATAGAGGCTTAAGAGAATGCCACGTGGCACCAAAGTTATTGTTTTATTAATAAGTATAGATTTTGAGGACGATGACATAATTATAAGTTCACACTTTTTAATTAGTAGTTTGGAAATAAATAATTGGTAATAAAGTATTTATATTAGGTAAGTTCGTTGTAGTAATCACTTCAGTTTTTTCAAACTTTGTCGGCATTCAAACGCTTGTCTTATAAATGAGTTCATCAAAGTTGAAACATACCCGTCAACGCATCAATAATCAATAATCTATAACATATAACAAAAAACTAACTATGGATACATATGACGTCTTTCTAGCACGTCCACCTAAGCGTACATGTGCATTGTCATATGTCGTTACATTCTTCAATCTTGAGTTACTATAAATTTGAAAACTATTAACTCATATCAATTACAATAAATATTATATTTATGATTAATTATTAATTTTAATTTGTTTGATATTTTTTATAAGAAATTATTATTTATGTTAACAAATAAGGATTAAGTTATTAATTTGAGTAAATTACATGGATGGTCCATGTGGTTATGTTGAAATTTTGGATTTGATCCTTAAAGTTTAAAATCGTTGAATATAGTCCCTAACATTAATTTCTCTTTCATATATGATCCTTAGATCTGTTAGTTAACCATTAGTGATGTTAAATATTGTAAGAATTTGCATTTTACTCGCATTAGCTATCTATTTAATTTACCTTTTAAATTATAATATTTTTATTTAAGAAAATTTTTTATTTTTTATTTTTCAAATTTTTTTATTTTTATATTATTTTTATAATTTCATTTTAATAAGATTATTATTTCATAAAATACGTTTTAAATACGCAAAAAAAACTTTTTACAAACATGTTTTTTAACATGTTCGTTTTTAAACCGTTCGTTTTTTATACGTTATTCTAAAACATTTTGATGTTTTATACTGGTTGGTTTTATAAAGTTGTTTTTTTAACCATTCATATTTTTAAAACATCTTTTCTAAAACAAATTCTTAGTTTTTTAAATATTTTTTAAAAATAGTTCAGTTTTAAACGTCTTTATAAAGAAGACATTTTTAAAAAGTTTTAAAAAACCCGCATATTGGTTTAAAAAAAATTGTGTAAACCAATCATTTAATAGAAGACATCGCCGCCAGAAACCCACCCTCGGGCCATCGCCGCCGCCGCACCGAAAACCACCACTCGCCACCGGAAACCGCCGCCGCCGGAAACCACCACCACTGCTCGCCATCACCATCATAACCAGTTTTACATTTTATTGATTCGTTTTTTCACACCTAACAAACAACACAATGTAATGATTAATTTATTCATAAAGGGTAACCAAACAGGACAATGGAATGTAATGAATCATTACATTCTCTCATCCATTCAATTCTCTTATTTATTCCATTTCTTCGTCCATTCATTACCTCATACCAAACAAACTTTTATTTTTTTAATTTTAATTGTTCATTGTCTTAGTTACGTATCATCGTTACATACTGTTGTAGATTTTATTAAATTTGTTCATTAGTTGATATTTTTTCTTCATTTTTATGTTCAACTATTCTACCTTCATTTGTTTCTATTGTGCAACGACGTAATTTTTTGACATCATTATATAAAGAAACGATTTTTATTCTAATTTATCTCTTCAACATCATATATATATATAGAGAGAGAGAGAGAGAGAGAGAGAGAGAGAGAGATAGAGATAGAGATAGAGAGAGAGAGAGATAGAGGGAGAGAGAGAGAGGGGGGGAGAGAGAGAGAGAGGGGGGGAGAGAGAGAGAGAGACAGAGAGAGAGAGACACACACAGAGAGATAGAGAGACAGAGAGAGAGAGACACAGAGAGATAGAAAGAGAGAGAGAGAGATATAGAGAGATAGATAGAGAGAGATAGAGGGATAGAGAGAGAGAGATAGACATAGATATATAGATATATATATATAGATATATATATATATATATATATATATATATATATATTTATATATATATGTATATATATGTATATATATGTATATATATGTGTATATATATATATATATATATGTATATATATATATATATATATATATATATATATATATATATATATATATATATATATATATATGCATATTAATGTGAATTTATTTACTCATGTGTCATTTTAAGTATTGGTCCACCTGTGTAACACACGGGTCACTAACCTAGTTATATATACACTAATTACCAACTTGGTTATGAATTATGGGTTGCACCATATGTTTAGAAAATTATACACACCTTTTGTCTATTTTTAGATCTAACTCAATACTTTTACATATTTTACAATTTAGCCCCAACAATTTTTTACTTTCAACTTTGGTCCCCTATAGTTTTCAAATTTTAGTTTTTTTCATTTTACGTTTTAGTCTATAATTACAAGTTAACACGCCGTAACGTGCGTGTGTGGTTTAACGCTTTTACATTTATTTCCCCCCGTTTAAAGGCCCAATCACAAGGCGTTGGTCCTAAATTAATTTACTTATTGCTTTACATGTTTTACGTTTCGCCTGTGTGGTTCAATATTTTTTATTTCTACTTTTTGTTCGGTTTTATTTTTTCGTTTTTTCATTTCTTTTTTAATATGAGCTTTTTCGGTGTTAGTGGTCACTGATGATGGTGCGTCGTTGGTGCAACTTGACATGGTTGTACGCTCCCCGCTGCCACGCTGGGGGCTTAGTACTAGTTTTAAGTATAAAATACAAGTGAAATTAATGCCATATACTACATTAAATTAGTGTTTAATATATTTTTGATATACCATGTTCTATTTTCTTCGAGATATTGATATTCTTCTTAATGAATATCTTTTCTTCATTACGGATATAGAAATTAAAAAATAAATTATATTAATTTATACATATATAAATAGATAAAAAATAAACAGAATAACTACAGTATAAATAAAAAAAAAAAAAAAAAAAAACAAGGCTTTATGTTCCACTAGTTCAAGGTTCCATAAATTTAGTTGATTTAAAAACTAAAGCTAGTCATGAAATGCCGGAGCGTTGAAAATTTTTGTAGACGTTTTCTTTGACGTTACTTTCTTCGATTAGTTAAACTTGAGATTAAAGATTTATTAACTTTTATTTAATTTTTATATTATTTAGAGAAGGGTTCAAATACAAAAGTTTTTTCAAACTATATAGTATAAGAAATAATATCAACCATCAATATCCCTAATCAATGGTTAAGATCAAATTTAGAAAAAAAAATTTGTTAGAGAAATATTTTAACCATAGTCAATATTTTTTTTATAAAAATTACACCATAAAAACGAGCGTTTTTATGCATATGAAGAGTACAGTATTGTTATATAAAAAACTAATAACTTTTTTTACTTTTTTAAACTCATATGATTTTTGCTCGTCATTGTACCTTTAGTGTAGTTTATTGTGTGTCTTGTTAGTTATTATGTTTTTCTGAATATTATTGTGTTTTCTTTAAACGTTCCTAAATTTTATATATGACAATATTCTTTTATAAAAATTAAATCATAAAATGAGCGTCATTTATTTTTAAAGTAGTACAATATTGTTATAAAATATTGTACTAAAAGACACAATGATAAGATATAAGTTTAAAATCGTAAAAAAATTATTAAAGTTTTATATAATAATATTGTATTCGTTTTAAAGATAAAAACCGTTCATTTTTATGGTGTAAATTTTAAAAAATAAATAATGTCGTACATAAAAGTTATGAACGTTTAAAAAAATGAAATAACTTACAAAAAGTCAACAAAAGTGACTTTTTAAAATACCACTTTAACAACCTTTTTCATACAAATTGATTTCAATCGTTGATTAAGTAGATAGATGGTTAATATTACTTTTTATACTTTTTAGTTTTAAAACCCTTTTTTATTTGAACCTTTATTATTAAGGTAGTGTTACACTAAAATGATGTTTAATCTAAAAGTCTAGGAATGATTATAGGCTGTAACACCCTGAATTTCTATTTAAACAAAAGGAAAAGAAAAGTAAATAGAGAGAATAGAAAATGAGCACAAGTGGAGGGGGAAAAGGTGTACAAAGTACAAAACCTTATTACTTTAAGGTTTAAAGGGGCATGGTTGCCCATTTCTTCTTCATCTTCTTCAATCGGCTGAAAGAAGAAAGAAGAGAGAGAGAGCCCCGGTTCTAGAGAGAGAAAGTGGAAGAAGCAGCTTCAAAAGGTAAGTCTTCCCTTGTATGAGCTCGGTTTCAGCTGGGTTTCGAGTTCTTGACCGAAGTTCTTGGTGTTTAGTGTTTGTTTTCGGGATACAAGAGTTGAATCGAAGGTGGGTCTTGAACGGGAAGAGTGTTGCTCAAAGGCTGCTCAAGGTGAGTTTCTAGAACCCCTCTTTTACTGATTTTCAACTCGTTTGGGGCTATTATGCATACTAAGTAAACGTTTTGAAAATAACCGTGGGTTTACAGCCTTGTGTTCGAAGTGATGTATGTATGTATGTTTTAGTGTTAATCATGGATTAATATTGATGGTTTAGCATGTTTAAGTGCCCTTAGTATGTTAGATTTATGCTTGGGTATGATTAGAATGATAATCGGGTGAATTTGATAGTATAGAGAACATTTCAGAATGATTCAGACGAACATGAACAGTGGTCCATGCGCCTGAATTGTTGGCCATGCGCCCAAAGGGGAGGCCCATGCGCCCAAAGGGTGGCCCATGCGCCCAAAGGGGAGGCCCATGAGCCCAGCAATTGGCCAGGCGTCCAAGTTGCTGGCCATGCGCCCAGCAGGAAGGCCCATGCGCCTACACTGCTGGCCATGCGCCCAGCAGATGGCCCATGCGCCTAAATTGTGCCATGCGCCCAAAGTGTTAATTTAAGTGTTGATGCGCCTAAACAGGGCAGAAGCGCCCAAATAGTGCCCATGCGCCCAGATCAATTTTATACTTAGAATTTTATGCTCATGTGCCTGAAAGGTCCCATGCGCCCAAGTTGGACCTGAGGTTTTTCTAAGTGGTTTTAAGGGGTAAATGGGGAGATAGGCCTGGTTATGATGTGATGGTTTATGTTTGATATGTGTTATGCATGTATGATGTTGCCGGTATGGTGACGGTGTATGTTTTTTATTAAGTATATGTTCCTTATTATGTATGTATGTGTGACATCCGGTAAATTTCCGTTACCAAACTCCGTTAGTTTCGTTAAGTCTTGCATACACGTGTCGTGAACACACACTAGTTGTCGTTTAACATTGGTGACCTAATAATAATGAATAATGTCAAATTAATGAGAATCTAATTGATTATGTGATTATTATGTTATGTTTATGTGCTTGCATGTTTTTATATGTTAATTGGGAATTAATCGCGTAACGTGGAAACGTGTGTATTAATTCGTATGTTTGTGTTTTATAGAGATAAAACATATAATTTGTTACCATGAGTTATATGTTTAGTATTGTAGTTAAAAACCATTTAAAAGTGTTTAAAAGAGTGCCTTTTTAATAAAACGCAAAACACAAGGGTCTAAGTTGTCATTATGCAAAATTAAACTAAACAAAACACCCCTAACCCTAGCCCCCACCCCAATCGGCCGTAACCCCTTCCTCCACCCCTCTCCTTTGCGAAATCAGCCAAGAACAAGCAAGGGAACTCGAATTTGGATCGGTTTCAAGGCATACAACACATAGAAAGCATCAATTGCAAGTCGAATTGTGTTTAAAGGTTAGATTTTCGAGTTCTTATGTGTTGTTCATCATGGCCGAACCTTAATTACGAAATTGGTCTTCATGGAGTCGATTTGGATGTTGTTTGATGTTGTTAATTCGTTAGTTAGGTTATTTACATGTTGTTTAACGTGGATTATGTATGAATTGTATGTTTCTAGTGGATTGATCATGATCTTTGGTGTTGTACAAACCCTAGTTCGAAAATGGCATGATTATGCATGATGGATGATTGTTTGATGAATGTTTGATGTTTAATAGATTGTATGGATGCTAGATTACATTGATGTTGCAAGAGATTGGTGAATTGATGTTGATGTTCATAGGTTACTAAGAATAGTAACTTTATTTTGCATGTAATGTTGAATTAGTGATGAATTGATGTTATGGATGTGTTCATGGTGATGATTAGATGTTAGATTGTTGTTGTGAGCATTGGGAATTCAAGAACACATGCTATAGTTCATACCTTACTAAAGATAGTAACTTTTTAGGATATGAATTGATGAATTATGATGTTTAGATGTTGTTGATCATGCTTAGATGTTGATATGAGCTTGAATTGGTATATTATTAATGAATTCATGGATGTATAGGATGTTTGATAGATTTTGGGATGTGCTTTCCCAAAAAGGAAACTTTATTTTTGCAACATGCGAAAGATGATGGTTTGATCATGTTTGAGATGCTAGGAGCATGTTAGTAAGTGCATAGATGAATTCTAATGTGGTTGGAACATGTTAATATTGTTGTATGAGATGTTTGGTTAATCATGAGTGGTGTTAGTACTTTGATGAGCATGTATAATATTGATGTGGATTAGTAGTTAAGATATCATGCTTGGGATTGGAAATTGATTGTTGTGATGCATGTTGAATGTATGAAATGGCTAGTGAATGTGAATGTGATCATCATACACGCGTGCGAATCTGAGACCCCTACTTAGTAGGATTGGCAGGGTTTAGGGTGTGAAGTCGTGATTGGCTTCACATGGCATGTGGTGCGTGATTTGATCTTTGTATGACATGTTAATTATGTTGTAACTAGTGGATATGTTAATGTTCTAGCTTCGCATGACTCGTATGATACTTGGTTGTATGATGATCTATGTGATACATCTGGATAATATAGCATACTCATGAACCATTTGAATGTTAAACTTGTATGATATATGTGTATGGTTGTTTAAATGGTTTAAAACACATAAGTCACCAACGGGTCAAACGGGTCAACTGAGTCAAATGTATTATTTTCTGAAACCTGAGTCTTTGGTTGTAGTGTACTTAGGGTTTCACATATTCTCTGTTGCACGTACTCATATACTTATATGATCTAGGTAACCTCTGAGGGTTGTCTGTTCACTCTGTCAGTCAAGTCAAACTCTAAGTATCTATTCGCATATCAGGTGAGTTCATGCCCCACCCTTTACATAATCTCTTTTGGGGGATATAGCATACTGGTAAAACTACAAACGCTTTATGTATATTTTAGTTATGCATAATATTAATATAGTGCTGTTATCATGGGAAAGTCCTCACACTTTCGAATTGTTAATATTGAATAGCGGGGAAATTTGGGTAGTACTACTGGGTCTGACGAGCCCCACCTGTGTGACTCGAGGTCAACCGGGTGCAATTTGTCCTATTGAACATTGTCACGACCTGTTAAGTCGTGACAGGAGGCAACAACGTAACACAGTCAGCTTCAATTGCGAAATCACTATGTATTAATATTTATTTGTTAATGGACTAGCTATCTGTTGCAATGCACTACTAGTATATCTCGATTATTAAACTGTTTATGTTTGAATATTAACTCTTGAACTCACCAACCATTGTGTTGACATTTTAGTATGCTATTCTCAGGTCATTAGCTGCTTGCCTTAGGAGCACTCCACGGTTCACTTGCATACTAAGTCTCGGTTTTCAAGACACTTGGCATTTTTAATGATTATTGTTTACTCTTTTGGGTTGGCACATGTTTTGCCATAGTTATACTTTTATTACTTTGGGTTGTTTTCAAAACGCTTCCGCACAATTTAATGTTGAACTTTGGTTGTTTTATTTTAATCATGGCATATAGAGTCGTTCTGAGTAACTATTGACTGTGATCCTGGTTTGTTCACACGCCTCGCGGTAAAACTCCGCACGTGGATTTTGAGGGTGTGACAGTATGTGTGTCTTCCCTTGGCTTTGCGTTGAACGTTAATGAACGTAGTGAAGTATTATGTAACATAAAGTGGAAGATAATGAAAAGAGGAACGTTAATGAATGAATGCATGTATTAATGAATGAATGTGAACGTAAGAGGCTTGCAAGCAAAGTACAGAGAAGTGCACGGCTCTAAATGCCTTAAGCTCAACCGCGTGAGGTTCAGCAAATCCTAAAGTGTGCATGCAAGGGTCCCAGTCTTTGTGACTGACATTCAGAGTTGTTACCCATTTTGGTGGGGGTGTTGTTACCCATTTCGGTGGGGGTGTTGTTACCCATTTCGGTGGGGGTGTTGTTACCCATTTCGATGGGGGTGTTGTTACCCATAATGTTGGGGGTGAAACATATGATGGTTACCCGAGTTACGTATAACTTCGGGGGTATGGCATAAAGCCAAGCATAGATATGAGGTGAGCGACTTTGTGTTGTAACAGACTCGAATGGAGTTCAATCCCTGTAATTGACTCATATGGGATCTTTGTTGCGTATCCCGGTGTTGTGTCAGTCTTCAGACATGAGTCGGGGGCTTGTGAGCAGGTCCCGGCACAGCATCAGCTTTCGAGCGTGAGACGGGGATATTGCATGAGACAAGATTCGAGTAATAAAGAGTAATGAACGAAAGATAAAGTATGAAAGAATAAAGTATGAAAAGAACGTTAATGAATTATCGTAATAATCGTACTGAACAGGATCTTTGTCATTCGACCTCAGTATTCGTGGCTGAGTGCCACGAAGAGGGTAAAGTCTGACCGGATCTAGAAAGAGATGTGAACGATAATGTAATACGTTAAATGAGCAAAGTTAATGAACGTAATAACGAAGATAATAATGATATTATCTATATGTACGTATGATGCATGATCGCGAACGATTGTAAAGTATAGTATGATTTGAAATAAAGTAAAGAACGGTTTTAACAAAGTAAAGTATTTTATTATAAAAACTAGAACTCACTCAGCGTCGCTGACTTTTGTATGCATGATAGTTGGCAGGTATATGTTGATGCTGAGGAGTTGCAGGCATGGATGCATAAGCTACTGGGAGCATTTTGAGGCTGGCATCCGTATTTTGACATGTCTTTGTATTTTGAGATGAAAACCAATGTTGTAAAGGAATGAAATGACATGTTTTTAGTTATTAATGAAAGTTTTTAATTCCGCTGCAAAATAAATATACGTCTTATAATGTTTTATGTGCAATGAATGACCAACTGTGAGGTGTCCGGGAACGGGGCCTTACATAGGCTCAACACGTATCCTTCTATTATTTTAAAAAGAATGGCATTTTGATCATTGTGTCAAATACGTCAGCTCATTGTGTCTTATACGTTCATTTTGTCAGTTTATTGTGTCATATATTTTCCATCATTTGTTATGTGTATTAATCATTATATTTTAAATTTTATATCATTTTGTGTTATTTTTGTCATTGTTTTTGTAGATTATAAACTTGTTATCTATCATTATGTTTTACAACTAGAAAACACAATGATATAATTTCACCAATCTAGTTTTCAAAACTAATAGTATTAAAGATAACACAATGTGTTTTTTTGTTATTGTTATTTAATAGATTATATAAACTTTTTATTATTCATTATGTTTTACCATTACAAATACACAATGATATTATTCAACAATGTATCTCCCTAAACTCATATTATTCAAGATAACACAATAACGATCAAAATACACAATAAAATATTATGTTATTTTGTTATTGTTTTTAGTGTATTAGATTATTAGTTGTTAATTTATTATTGTATTTTACATATTAGATATAGACAACAATGTTATTCCATAATTATATTTTTTTAAATTTATCATTTTAGAAAAAAAACACAATAGTATTCAACTTTAACACAATAACCAACAAAAAACACAATGAACTGCACTAAAGACACAATGACGAGATATAAGCTTAAAACGTAATTTTTTTATTTTTATATAACAATACTGTACTCATTCAAAGATAAAAAACACTCGTTTTTACGGTGTAATTTTTATAAAAATAATGTCATACATAAAAGTTATGAACGTTTAAAAAATGAGGAAACTTATAAAAAATTAACAAAAGTGGCTATTCCTAAAATATATCTCTAACAAACTTTTTCCTACAATTTGATCTCAACCATTGATTAAAAAGATGGATGGTTGAGATTATTTTTTAGACTTTTTATTTTTATAAGACTATATATTTGAACCTTTATCTTACTATTATTATTATTATTATTATTATTGTTATTATTATTATTATTATTATTATTATTATTATTATTATTATTATTATTATTATTATTATTATTATTATTATTATTATTATTATTATTATTATTATCATTATTATTATTACTATTATTGTCATTATCACAAATAATAAATGTAATTAAGTGTTTAAATAAAATAATGCTTAAATCAAATAGTATAAATTATAAAAACATAAATAATAAATGTATATATTTTAATATTAATTTAAAATATTATAAATATAATAATACTTATAATATATGTATATTAAATTATGTATTAATTGGGAGAAAATTTTTAAATATGAGCAAATTAGGAACTATTGTATACAACACGTATATCTATGTTTAAAAATTTATATTATGTGTTTTTAATTTTGAGTACAAGTGTGTCCTCATCAAATACTTTATTTAATTCTATAGATTATATAGATATAGACTATTATTATCATCATCATTATTATAAAAGTATTTAGTAGTTACATAATTAAGTATTCAAATAAGATAATACTTATTTATAAATGTAATTGTTATCATTATTATTATTATTATTATTATTATTATTATTATTATTATTATTATTATTATTACTATTATTGTTATAATAAAAGAATTTAGTAATTATATATTTAACTATTTAAATAATATAATACTTATTGATAAACTAAAAAAGAAACTTTCAAATAGAAAGTCTCCTAAAACTAAAAAGTCTAGGAAGTAATTTCAACAATCCATCTCATTAATAAGTGGTTGAGATCAAATTGTAGGGAAAAACTTGTTAGATGGTTATTTTAGGAATAACCACTTTTGTTGAATTTTTTGCAAGTTCCTCCATTATTTTAAACATTCATAATTTTTATATATGACATTATTTTTTATAAAAATTACACCATAAAAACGAGTGTTTTTATCTTTAAAACGAGAACAATATTTTTATATAAAAATATAAAAAATAGATGTTTTTAAGCTCATATCTCGTCACTGTGTCTTTAGTGCAGTTTTGTATATTTTGGTTGGTTATTGTGTTAATTTAAAATACTATTGTGTTTTTTATAAAATGATGAATTTTAAAAACATATAATGATGGAATAACATTGTTTTCTATCTCTAATATGTAAAATACAATAATAAATTAACAACTAATTAATCTAATACATTAAAAAGAATGACAAATTAATTGTGTTATTTTGAATATTATAAGTTTTGAAAAATACATTATTGAAATAACATCATTGTGTTTTGTAATGGTAAAACACAATGAATAATAACAAGTTTATATAATCTAGAGTAAATGACCATTTGCATCCTTGACGTTTTTCTTTTTTAACCATTTGTATCCCTGCGGTTTAAAGTCTTGATTTGCCCCCTAACGTTTTAATTTGTATCCATTTGAGTCCTAACCCTAACTCCGTTAGATTTAACCGTTAATTTTTGGTAAATTGACAAAAATACCCTTGAACCCTACTTTATTAAAATCACCCACCAAACCTTCCCCTCCTCATCTTATCAGACTAAAATCATCATCATCATCAACATGATCCCCCCTCACCTCCACCCACCATTCTCTCTCTCTCTCTCTCTCTCTCTCTCTCTCTCTCTCTCCTTCCTGATAGTGCACCATTTCTCCGCCATCGCCACCGCTAGATCACAACCACCACGACCATCGTCGCTCGCCATGTAACCACTGATTTCAATCGTTGCTCTATCTATTTCAATCGTGCACCATTTAAATTGTTGCTTTCAATCGTTCATTATTTAATTACTAAATGTTTTTGTCTAATGCTATCGAGATGTGTTGGATGATTTTCCTCCTCAAAAAGGGTTCAACTGGTTTAGATTTAATAGTAGGTTTAAAGTGTGGGTTTGATGTTATAGAAAAACTACCATGGAATCAAATCATAACTAGAATTATCAAAATTCATTAACAAGATAACAACAAAAGACTACCATGAAATCAAATCGTAACTACAATTACTAAAAGAGACTGAAGGCAAAACTTTCACGTGGCCTGATTTTTAGTCAAAACAATTACAAAATTAACATGACTTGTTTGTTTATTTATATATTTTTGTGGTGTATATTTTATAAAATTTAAAATGAGTCACTTTTAGGTGGCCATCATTATATTTTATTTTATCTAATAGGTAGATTCAAACAACAATGGGATTAACAAACGAGACTGAACACATAAAATCCGTTACGTAGAGTTGATTTTTTAGTTTGTAATTGTTTCGACAAAAATACCGCTAATATAGAAAAGTTAACGTTATTAATTAGGAGTAGGTAAATGGAATAGGGAAATGTTGTGAAACATTTGGATGCATATGGTACAATTAAAACTTTTAGACTCAAATGACAATTTCTGAAAAACCTTAAGGATGAAAACACATATAACTCTATTATAAACATATAAGTATAGTTTGTACTTAAATGGTTATTAATTAGGCCAGTTCATTTAGCTGCTTTGAGGCTTAAGCACAAGTTCTATCGAGTAAAGTGGGAACACCGACACAACTAAGACGGCTTCGACTATCGAGTTAAATACTGAATTCATGAACCTATGAGTGAAGCCGATGACATGACTATCGATGACATGACTATCATGAACGTTAATGTTATCGTTTTTATAGTAAGATTTGGACATTAGACAAATTTAAAATTTATTTAAAAATAAATAAAACCTTTTTTACTCTATAAATAACTCAACTTTACTAAATAAAAATTAAATTTTATTTATTATTTCTTCTACTCCTCTATGCTACTACTTAGCATACTAAAACATAATGGTATTTCTACACCATCATAATCTTGTCAAAGTTTCCATCGCATTTGAAGATGAAAATGCGACACATCAAAAAAATACGTAATGCTTGGTTGTGAAAAGGATCATATGGTTCTAATTAAGATTACTTCGTCGATACGTAATGAAGGAATACATTGCAAGTCTACTAAAGTAAACGTCCTTGATTTGAATGACCTACGTTTTAATTATTTTTTCCTTTATGTATATAAATAATTTTTTTTTAATATTTATATGTATTTTATTTATTAATGAAACTTGTGATTTTAATTGTTTATATATATATATATATATATATATATATATATATATATATATATATATATATATATATATATATATATATATATATAGTGAGTTGTCATTTTCCTCCCTGTAGTTTGGTCATATTTGTCATTTTCATCCAAAAAAGTTTTTCTTACATTTGCCTCCCCAAAGTTTGCAATAGTTGCCATTTTCATCCAAAAACATGAATTACGTGGTAAAAATTTTTATTAGCAACACGTAAACATAAATTATGATTTTGTTTTTATATAAAAATTTACGTAAATTCCCTTTTAACGATGAATATTTAACGTTTTAAAATAATTGAGCTAATATTTTTGGATGAAAATGGCAATGTTTTCCAAACCTTGAGGACCCAAATTCAAGAAAAAATATTTTTGGATGAAAATGACAAATGTGACAAAACCACAGGGAGGTAAACGGCAATTAACTTTATATATATACATATATATAGATATATACATATATATATATACAAATATATATATAATATGATACAAATATACATATATAAGATATAATATATAGATCTATATATGTAGATATATATATGTATAATATGGAGATATAGACATAGATATACATATATAACATATAGATCAATACATATATACATATACATATACATATATACACAATATTATACATATATACATATACATATACAGTATACATTATATAGATACATATAGATAATCTAATATACATATATAACATATATATACATATATATAGATATATACACATAGATATATATCATATATACATATACATATACATATATACATTATGTATATACATATACATATATATAATATATGTATATACATATACATATCATATATATATGTATATACATA
>CM046046.1:19123913-19357369 GCA_025215565.1 Flaveria ramosissima | reverse complement strand
CGCTCAATGTGCCTAGTCTTTTGATGAGCACGAGGTTCCTTGATTTGAGCAATCGCACCCTCGTTACCACAAAAGATCTCTAGGGGGTCCTGAATGGAAGGGACAACCCCTAGATCGGCAATGAATTTCTTCAACCATGCAGCTTCTTGAGCTGCCAATGAGGCGGCGACGTATTCTGATTCTGTAGTTGATAGAGCCACCACATCCTGCTTGGAGCTCTTCCAAGAGACCGCTCCTCCATTCAGAATGAAAATATATCCCGATTGTGACCGAGAATCATCACGATCGGTTTGGAAACTCGCATCCGTGTAACCTTTTACAACGAGTTCCTCATCACCAGATCCATAGATTAGGAACATATCCCTTGTCCTCCTTAGGTACTTAAGTATGTTCTTAACAGCCATCCAATGACTGTTTCCAGGATTTTGCTGGTAACGGCTTGTCATGCTTAAGGCGCATGACACGTCCGGTCGAGTGCATATCATCGCATACATGATGGATCCAATAGCAGATGCGTATGGGATTGCCTTCATTTTATCTTGCTCATCCTTTGAGCTTGGACATTGAGTCGTACTCAATATTGTTCCTCTTTGAATAGGTACGGTACCTTTGTTAGAGTTCTTCATCTTGAACCTTTTCAAGATCTTATCAATGTATGCACTTTGATTCAAACCAATCAACCGCCTTGATCTATCCCTATAGATCTTTATTCCCAGAATATAGGCGGCTTCACCAAGATCCTTGATGGAAAAACAATTCCAATTCCAAGCCAGATTTTCACACCTTCCAAGGTTGGAACGTCATTTTCAAATAGTAGTATGTCATCAACATACAATACTAGGAAAGTTATTGTGCTCCCACTAGCCTTCTTATACACACAAGCCTCATCAGCCTTTTTGATGAAGCCAAATTTCTTTACCTCCTCATCAAAACGATGATTCCAGCTTCTAGATGCTTGTTTCAATCCATAGATTGATTTCTTTAACTTGCATACTTTATTAGGATGTTTTGGATCGACAAAACCTTCAGGCTGAACCATGTAGACATCTTCCTCAAGTTATCCATTTAGGAAAGCCGTTTTGACATCCATTTGCCAAATCTCATAATCATAATGAGCAGTTATGGCAAACAATATCCTTATAGACTTTAGCATCGCAACAGGTGAGAAGGTTTCATCATAATCAACCCCTTGAGTTTGAGTGAAACCCTTTGCTACAAGTCTAGCTTTATATCCAAGTTTCCATGCATATCGGTTTTCTTCTTGAAAACCCACTTACTTCCAACTACCTTGGAATTAAGAGGTGGCACAACAAGTTCCCAAACTTGATTGTCATACATGGATTGCATCTCAACGTTCATGGCCTCAAGCCATTTGTCACAATCCAAATTGGACACTGCATCATGGTATGTGGTTGGTTCATCTGAATCTACCACATAGCATCCATCCATGAAAAATCCGTATCTTTCTGGTGGATTACTAGTTCTACCACTTTTGTGAACGTTTTGTGTGTATTGATCAACCATTCCATCATCTTCAACATCCTCATGTTGAGTGCTAGTTTCAACCAAACGTGCATCGGGTTGTGGTTCTTGATCTTCCTCAAGATCCACTGTTCTACTGCTAGCTCCTTCCATAAGGAACTTTGCTTCTAAGAACTCACCCTTTCTGGCAACAAACACCTTTTGTTCCAGTGGATCATAGAAATAATATCCCATAGAATCTCTAGGATATCCAACAAAGATACACTTCGTGGATCGGACTTCTAATTTGTTTGGGGTGGGAGTCTTAACATAAGCCTCACAACCCCAGACCCTTAAGTATGATAGGGATGGAACTCTTCCATGCCATATCTCAAAAGGTGTCCTTTCCACCTTTTTGGTTGGGGCCATATTTAAAATACGGGCCGCGGAGAGCAAAGCGAAACCCCAAAATGATAGAGGTAATGTGCTTCTAGCCATCATAGATCGGACCATATCTAATAAGGTTCGATTCCTCCTCTCAGACACACCATTGTGTTGTGGTGTTCCAGGTGGAGTGAGTTGTGAGACAATCCCACAACTCCTAAGATGATCTTGAAAAGCATCACTTAGGTATTCACCTCCTCTATCGGTACGGAGAACTTTAATCGACTTGTTGAGTTGATTTTCTACTTCATTCTTGAAGATTTTGAACATTTCAAAAGCTTCATCTTTGTGCCTTAATAAACACATACCCATAGCGACTATAATCGTCGGTTAAGGTAATGAAGTATCTTTCACCATTCCTAGTCATTGGCTTAAAAGGACCACATACATCCGAATGTATGATTCCTAATAAATCTTTTGCCCTTTCGTTAGTCCCACTAAAGGGTGCCTTTGTCATTTTACCTTGTAAACAAGATTCACACACATCAAATGAATCACATTCAGTTGTTTTAAAAGACCATTCTTTTGTAGTGTTTGAATTCTTTTCTTGTTTATATGACCAATACGACAATGCCAAAGATAGGTATCATTCAAGTCCAACTTGAGTTTCTTGGTGTTAGTTTGGTACAATGAACTATTTAAAGCGTTTTCATGAACCAATTCATAAATACCATTAATGGGAATTGCTTTAAAATAGAACATATCATTTAAAGAAACATGAATATCATTTTTAACAAAAGATAATACATAATCATAATGTCTTAATTGGGATACAGAAATAATGTTCCTAGTCAAACTAGGAGCATACAAAATATTCTTCAAATAACATCCAAGCCACTTGGAAGTTTTAGGATGTAGTCCCCACGAGCTTTAACTTGGACTTTGGTTCCATTGCCCATGAAGAGACTAACATCCCCTTGATTGAAGTCCTTACTTCTTGTGAACCCCTGCAACAAATTGCAAATATGAGTTCCACATCCGGTATCCAATACCCATATGTTAGAAGATGTAACATTAAGATCAATATGAATCATGTATATTGTACCTGAGGTCTGCCCGGCATCCCTCTTGGCTTTCAACTCTTGGAGATGGACGGGACAATTCCTTGCCCAATGTCCAATCTCCCCACACTTGAAGCATGGGTCATTAGTAGCAACCTTTTGCTTCTTCTCTTGTGGTTTGGGTGGTACCCTTACCACCCTTTCCCCTTTCCCAAAACGGGTCCCTTACCCTTGGCAACCTTTGCCTTGGGTGCGGGATAAGGCCTTTTCTTGTTCCCACCTTCATTGATGGTGAGAACGGGTAAAACCCTTTTACCCATGGCCGCCTCGGCCGTTTTGAGCATTGAGTGAAGCTCACCAATGCTCTTGTCCCAAGCATTCATGTTGTAGTTCAACACGAATGTCTCGAACTTCTTGGTAAGGCCATTAGGGATCAAATCCGTGGCCAATTCCTTCGAGACGGGACAATTAAGCCTCTCGAGGCGGTCAATATGACTTTTCATCTTAAGAACATAAGATGAAACAGATTGGTTGTCATCCATACGACATGCATGGAGTGCTCGAACCGTTTCGAAGCGCTCACCCTTGCTTGCTGTTGGAACGTTTCCTTCAGCTGGGTTATCATGTCATAAGCTCTCCGTGATGTTCATACTCCTTTTGGAGATCCGGAGTCATGTTCGCTAGCATGAGACACGACACTTGGACGGAGTCCTCAGTGTACTTCAACCAATCGTTGAAGGCCTCCTCATCATCCTCAGAAGGTTGATCGGGGATAGGGTCGTCTAAAACATATGATCGTTTCTCTTGCTTGAGAACGATTCTCAAGTTTCGATACCAATCAATAAAGTTGTTATGATTTAGACGTTCCTTTTGGAGGATCGCACGTAATGATTGGTTTGACGCGGATGAGTTATCGTGATTTTCATTGTTGGTGGCCATCTACAAAATTTAACAAAGGTCTATTTAGTATTTTCGATATTGCTATTTTTAATAATTAATGCCTTTTAAGGTCATTTTTATATTAAAATCTAGAACCCAACATTACATTTAAATTGTGGTTAGGTGACCTTTATCCCACAATTTAAATTAATAAGGTGGTCAACGATTGACGGTTGCAACCATTTGCAACTTCTAGAGGTATGGGATCGAATTTAAAAACATCATATGTAAAGTCGGCATGTTAATCCCATCAACACCATTTGGAAACCATATTTAGGTGATCCATTTAACATGGTTTGCAAATCAAGTTATCCTACTTGCACACACGTGTGAGTTTACCCACATAAGTGGTTAGGTGACCTTTATCCCACCAATGTGGTATCCCCACCTTAAATCACAAGTTCCCTCTAAATGGTTAGGTGACCTTTATCCCATTTAGAGTTTCCAAATGACTCAAGTGTTGTGCAAAAGGACGGTGTTAAACTTGTTTGTCAAAAGTTTAGAGATTTCATAATTCTAGTTTTAGAAAACTCTATGTACTTGTATTTGCATGCTTTCAAATACAAGATACCCTATGGTTCTCTTTAATAAAACTTCTTTTATTTTGAAATCATTAATCCTTTTAATAACCTTTTATTAGTCACTTAATGATTAGGAACCAAAAAATTCAGCTTGTTATGATAATTTATTTAGATTGTTAAGCATATCCATATATCAAACAATCAACATAAAATGAATAATCAAACAAACATATTTCATACAACCACATGTGCATAACCATAGTCACTAAGTTGACTACACTTGTTTGCCATCACAAGTGTTGTCATAAGGTCTTTCCTAAGGGTTAACAATGACACATCATATGTGTCCATGAACTCCCACTTGATTCCACATCCAAATGCTTCAAGTGTACATGTCTTTGATGTCCATCTTTGGGTCTTGATCTTGTGCATCTTCCTTTTACAAAATTGTATCCTAATATATTTTTCTAATATAAGAAATGCACCTATTCTATTTATTACATAACCAAATGAATAAATAATTACAACCCATTGAATGAATAAAAACAACCATTCCAATCATCCAAATCAAAAGGCCAAAAGCTAGGTTATGCACACTAACATCCATTGATCATATCATACAAACATATAATGAAACCCCACTTAAAACCACCAAATTTCAGCCAACATACTGAAATTTTGGGTTTTAAAACATTGTCCAAACAATCAACATTTCATAATATATATCTTTCAAGATCTAATCACTAGCATGTGTGATATGACCTTGAAAGTTTGGGGGAATCATTCATACACAATATAGCAGCCCAAAATCAGCCATAAAAGGTAGATAATACTTCTTTAAAACCGATTTTAAAGAACAAGAACAAGCAAGTTATCCACATAACCGGCTCTTGATGCCATTGATGGGTTTGTTAGAACATAAAAAACAAGTTTAAAAAAAGTCAAAACATAGTTTAACCATTTAAACTTACACAAAAACACAGCGGAAGATAGGCATTATAACATGTTTACAACCTGAAATTTTCATGTTTCTTAATGATGATTTAAGATGGAGAACAAAACCCAAATCAAAAGGGATCTTTGTATGTGAATAAGCATGCTATGTATACATAAAACAACATAATATGACATCCACAAGGGGCTACCATAACTACCTTTTTGCAGCCTTAAAATCGAATGAAAGAAGGATAAGATGAAGATGATGATGTATTGTTTATGCAGCCCTCAAAGAAGAGAACCTCAAGTTGTAATACCCCAAGCTTCTTCCAAACACCTTGCTTTGTTAGGGAGCTTTACACACCACAGAAAACCCCTTAGAAGAGCAATCCGTATCAGCCAAAACAACTTAGAAAAAGATTTTTTCGGCCTTGTTTTGCTTCTTCAAATCCGAAATTTAGCTAGCTTCTAAGAGATAAATGTTGCTTTGTGTGTGTGAGAGAAAGTGTGTCATAGATGGTTGCTTGAATGAATGAATTAAGTCTTGTAAAAGCCAAGACAAAATGAGCATCCCTATGCCCCTGGGCGGCCGCAAGTTCCATCCAAAAAGGGTTTCCCACCCTTTTGAAATTTTATAATATACACTTCCATGCATATTAAGTTATAAATTTAAAACATAGTCTAATTTTATAACATGACACACTTTTATTTGACATTATTTACCAACTTAAATAATGTATCAAATAAATATCTCATGAACAAATTATCCATATAATATTGTTCTTTCACAAAAGCAATATTTAGAAAACCAATTTACTATATAGGTGTCAATATTTATTGTATGATCTTATCACCAAATAAATATTGTGTGGTGTTTGTATAGCTTGTTATTTGGTATAACCCGACTTGGATCATGACGTACTAACCGCATCAATATTCTAAGTGTCTTGGGCACACAGAATCCTACATCAACACTATGGCATAAAAGAATGTGTCATGTAAATTTTAAGACAATTAATAAATTGGCTAAAAATAACTTGTACATGGTTTTCCTAAAAGGGAATTTTTCTGCAAAGATAACTTTGTTGCATGCCTGAAAGGGAAGCAACACAGGGCATCTCATAAATCCAAAGTTGTTAACTCCATCACCACCCCATTACACTTATGCATGACATGGATCTATTTGGTCCCACAATATAATGAGCATTGGAAGAAAATCATATTGCCTTGTGATTGTTGATGATTTTACTAGATTTACATGGGTATTCTTTTTAAGAACCAAGATGAAACTGCTGAAACTTTGTAATCTTTTATTCTTAAATAGAATCAAATTGATCACAGGGTTAAAATAATTAGAAGTGATCAAGGGACTGTTTAAAAACCAAGTTCTTGACTCATTCTGTAACTCAAAAGGGATTGCCAGCAATATAGTGCCCTAGAACTCCCAACAAAATGGTGTTGCTGAGAGGAGGAATAGGACACTTATTTAGGCTGCTCGGACTAGTTGGTGATTTTAAAGCTGCTCTAAATCTGGGCAAAGGGGTGAAAACAAGGCATTCAGCACTATATGCATGTGATACAGGGTTCTTGTAGTAAAGCCACATGGAAAAACCATTATGTGTTATGGAACAAGAGGCCACCGTTCATTGGCATTCTAGGTCTTTGGCAACATTTTTACCATAATTAACACAAAAGACAATTGCAAAATTTGCTGAAAGTTCGGATGATGCTATCTTTGTTGGATATTTCCTCTACTCTAAAGCTTATAGAGTTTATAACATTGAAATCAAAAATTTGAGGATCTTCTGTAGGATTCTGTGTGCCCAAGACACTTAGAATATTGATGTGGTTAGTACGTCATGATCCAAGTCGGGTTATACCCAATAACAAGCTTAGCAAACACCAAATAATATTTAATTGATGATGTGATCATGCAATAAAATATTAACACCAATTTAGAAAATGGGTTTTCTAAACAAGTTGCATATGACATGGAACAATTTATTAGGATATTTTGTTCAATTATATTATTTGTAATGTTATTTGCATTAGTTAGATGACATTACAAATTAAAATGGCTACATATGTTATACAATTAATTGGTTAGTTGTATACATTTACTAAGAGATACCAAGTTATAAGACCATGTAACATTGTAATGTGTCTAAAAAAAAGGGGGGAAAACTCATTCAAACCCTTTTTTGCCGCCCCCTTCTTGGTCTTCTATTGGACCACTTTTGTTGATTAGATACAAACATTAAGGGGTCTCATACTTGCCTCTTGGACCAGCCATTTGAAACACACACATGCAAAAGAACTCTCTCTCTCTCCCTCTCTAGTTTCGGAAACAAGACAGGAAGAAGAGAGGTTTCAGCAGCTTGTTTGGTGTTTAATCCTAGCATACAAGGTGTTTTGCAATAGTGCTTGGGGTATACTAGCTTGAGGAGTCCTCCATTGGAGTCTTGGCCAAAAGAACAAGCATCAAAAACACCCCATTTTGGTCGACATTTCTGCTGGAACAAGGTAGTTGTCACAGCTTGTTCTAGCTGTGATTTTATGTACGATTTTGTATGTTCATAGCTTGTTCCATTCATATATTTAAGATCCTTATGTTTGGGTTTGTTTTCACCTAAAAATGGTCACCTAAGAATATGGAATTTCAGCTTTAAAAATCGTTTTTAAAAGCATTATATCCGCTGCGTTTTTCAGAATGTTTAAAGGTTAAACATGGATTTTATGTTCTATCAAACCCTACAATGGCATCAAGAGCCGGTTATATGGATGGCTTGCTTGATTCATCTTTTGAAATTGGTTTTAAAAGATGATATTAGACATGTTATAGGCTGGTTTTGGGCTGAAATATTATGTCTTATTGAAATCCCCAACTTTCAAGGTTACATCACACATGCTTGTGATTAAACCTTGAAAGATATGTATGTTGATATGTTGATTGTTTGGACAATATTTAAACCAAAATTTCAGTTTATGTTGGCTGAAATTTGAAGGTTTTAAGTGGGGATTAATGATATATTTTGATGATTTGATCATTGGTTGTTAAAGTGCATAACCTAGCTTGTGGCCTTGTGTTGTTTGGATGATTCAAGTGGTTGTTTTATTCATTCAATTTGGTTGTAATATTTGTGTTTATTCATTTGGGTTGTAATTATTCATTCATTTGGTTATGTAATAATAGATTAGGTTCATTTCCTTTACTAGAAAAATGTATTAGGATACAATTTTGTAAAAGGAAGATGTACAAGATCAAGACCCAAAGATGGACACAAAGACACAAGAAACATGGAGCATTTGGATGCGGTTTCTAGTGGGAGGTTCTTGGAACTTTTATGATATGTTTGACCCTTAGAAAGACCATAGACAACACTTGTGATGGCAAACAAGTGTTGTCAACATAAGGGCTATGGTTATGCACATATGATTGTTAATGTTTATGCTTGGTTGATTGTTTGTTGTCTTGATTGTTTGGTTGATATTTGGATATTCAAAGCAAACTAATTAATAACAAAGCTTAAAAGTGATGGTTCTTAAAGGTTAATAAAAGGTTATTAAAATTATTTAATGATTTTAAGGATTAAAATAGGTTTTAATCAAAGAACCATAAGGTACCTTGTATTTGAAAGCATGCAAATACAAGTACATAGAGTTTTCTAAACTAGAATTTTGAAACCTCTAAACTTTTTTTTACAAACAAGATCAACACCGTCCTTTTACACAACACTTGAGTCACTTGGGAACTCTTAGTGGGATAAAGGTCACCTAACCATTTTGAGGGAACTTGTGACTTGAGGTGAGAATGCCTTATTTGTGGGATAAAGGTCACCTAACCACTTGTTTTGGCAAACTCACACGTGGGTGTAAGTAGGGTGTCTTGATTTGCAAATCATGTCAAATGGATCACCTACGATGTGGTTTCCAAATGGTGTTGATGGGATTAACATGCCGACTTTACATATGATGTTTTAAGTCGATCCCATATTTCTAGAAGTTGCAAATGGTTGCAATCGTCAAACGTTGACCACCTTATTAATTTAAAACGTGGGATAAAGGTCACCTAACCACGATTTAAATGTAATGTTGGGTTCTAGATTTTAATATGAAAAGACCTTAAAAGGCATTAAATATTAAAATTAGCAATATCGAAAATACTAAAATTGATCTTTGTTAAATTTTGTAGATGGCCACCAATAATGAAAATCACGATAACTCGTCCGCGTCAAACCAATCACTACGAGCGATCCTCCAAAAGGAACGTCTAAATCATAACAACTTTATTGATTGGTATCGAAACTTGAGAATTGTTCTCAAGCAAGAGAGAAGATCATATGTTTTAGACGACCCTATCCCCGATCAACCTAACGAGGATGATGAGGAGGCCTTTAACGATTGGCTGAAATACACTGAGGACTCCGTCCAAGTGTCTTGTCTCATGCTAGCGAGCATGACTCCGGATCTCCAAAAGGAGTATGAACATCACGGAGCTTACGACATGATAACCCAGCTGAAGGAAACGTTCCAACAGCAAGCAAGGGTTGAGCGGTTCGAAACGGTTCGAGCGCTCCATGCATGTCGTATGGACGACAACCAATCTGTTTCATCTTATGTACTTAAGATGAAAAGTCATATTGACCGCCTCGAGAGGCTAAACTGCCCCGTCTCGAAGGAGTTGGCCACGGATTTGGATCCTAAATGGCTCTAGACCAAAAGAAGTTCGAGACATTCGTGTTGAACTACAACATGAATGCATGGGACAAAAGCATTGGTGAACTTCACTCAATGCTCAAAACGGCCGAGGCGGCCATGGGTAAAAGGGTTTTACCCGTTCTCACCATCAATGAAGGTGGGAACAACAAAAGGCCTCATCCCGCACCCAAGGCAAAGGTTGCCAAGGGTAAGGGACATGTGTGGGGAAAGGGGAAAGGGGTGGTAAGGGTACCACCCAAACCACAAGAGAAGAAGCAAAAGGTTGCTACAAATGACCCATGCTTCAAGTGTGGGGAGATAGGACATTGGGCAAGGAATTGTCCTGTCCATCTCCAAGAGTTGAAAGCAAAGAGGGATGCCGGGCAGACCTCAGGTACAATATACATGATACATATTGATCTTAATGTTACATCTTCAAACACATGGGTATTGGATACCGGATGTGGAACTCATATTTGCAATTTGTTGCAGGGGTTCACAAGAAGTAGGGACTTCAAGAAAGGGGATGTTAGCCTCTTCATGGGCAATGGAACTAAAGTCTTAGTTGAAGCTCGTGGGGACTACATCCTAAGACTTCCAAGTGGCTTGGAAGTTATTTTGAAGAATGTTTTGTATGCTCCTAGTTTGACTAGGAACATTATTTCTGTATCTCAATTAAGACATTATGATTATGTATTATCCTTTATTGAAAATGATATTCATGTTTCTTTAAATGGTATGTTCTATTTTAAAGCTATTCCAATTAATGGTATTTATGAATTGGTTCATGAAAATACTTTAAATAGTTCATTGTACCAAACTAACACCAAGAAACTCAAGTTGGACTTGAGTGATACCTATCTTTGGCATTGTCGTCTTGGTCATATAAACAAGAAACGTTTACAAACACTTCAAAAGAATGGTCTTTTAAAACAAATGAATGTGATTCATTTGGTGTTTGTGAATCTTGTTTACAAGGTAAGATGACTAAGGCACCCTTTAGTGGAACTACCGAAAGGGCAAAAGATTTATTAGGAATCATACATTCGGATGTATGTGGTCCTTTTAAGCCAATGACTAGGAATGGTGAAAGATACTTCATTACCTTTACCGACGATTATAGTCGCTATGGGTATGTGTACTTATTAAGGCACAAAGATGAAGCTTTTGAAATGTTCAAAATCTTCAAGAATGAAGTTGAAAATCAACTCAACAAGTCAATTAAAGTTCTCCGTACCGATAGAGGAGGTGAATACCTAAGTGATGTTTTTCAAGATCATCTTAGGAGTTGTGGGATTGTCTCACAACTCACTCCACCTGGAACACCACAACATAATGGTGTATCTGAAAGGAGGAATCGAACCTTATTGGATATGGTTCGATCTATGATGGCTAGAAGCTCATTACCTCTATCATTTTGGGGTTTCGCTTTGCTCTCCGCGGCCCGTATTCTAAATATGGCCCCAACCAAAAAGGTGGAAAGGACACCTTTTGAGATATGGCATGGAAGAGTTCCATCCCTATCATACTTAAGGTTTGGGGATGTGAGGCTTATGTTAAGACTCCCACCCCAAACAAATTGGAAGTCCGATCCACCAAGTGTATCTTTATTGGATATCCTAGAGATTCTATGGGATATTATTTCTATGATCCACTGGAACAAAAGGTGTTTGTTGCCAGAAAGGGTGAGTTCTTAGAAGCAAAGTTCCTTATGGAAGGAGCTAGCAGTAGAACAGTGGATCTTGAGGAAGATCAAGAACCACAACCCGATGCACGTTTGGTTGAAACTAGCACTCAACATGAGGATGTTGAAGATGATCAAATGGTTGATCAATACACACAAAACGTTCGCAGAAGTGGTAGAACTAGTAATCCACCTGAAAGATACGGATTTTTCATGGATGGATGCTATATGGTAGATTCAGATGAACCAACCACATACCATGATGCAGTGTCCAATTTGGATTGTGACAAATGGCTTGAGGCCATGAACGTTGAGATGCAATCCATGTATGACAATCAAGTTTGGGAACTTGTTGTACCACCTCTTAATTCCAAAGTAGTTGGAAGTAAGTGGGTTTTCAAGAAGAAAACCGATATGCATGGAAACTTGGATACTTATAAAGCTAGACTTGTAGCAAAGGGTTTCACTCAAACTCAAGGGGTTGATTATGATGAAACCTTCTCACCTGTAGCGATGCTAAAGTCTATAAGGATATTGTTTGCCATAGCTGCTCATTATGATATATATGAGATTTGGCAAATGGATGTCAAAACTGCTTTCCTAAATGGATATCTTGAGGAAGATGTCTATATGGTTCAGCCTGAAGGTTTTGTCGATCCAAAACATCCTAATAAAGTATGCAAGTTAAAGAAATCAATCTATGGATTGAAACAAGCATCGAGAAGCTGGAATCACCGTTTTGATGAGGAAGTAAAGAAATTTGGCTTCATCAAAAACGCTGATGAGGCTTGTGTGTATAAGAAGGCTAGTGGGAGCACAGTAACTTTCCTAGTATTGTATGTTGATGACATACTACTATTTGGAAATGACATTCCAACCTTGGAAGGTGTAAAAACCTGGCTTGGAAGTTGTTTTTCCATCAAGGATCTTGGTGAAGCCGCCTATATTCTAGGAATAAAGATCTATAGGGATAGATCAAGGCGGTTGATTGGTTTGAATCAAAGTGCATACATTGATAAGATCTTGAAAAGGTTCAAGATGGAGAACTCTAAGAAAGGTACCGTACCTATTCAAAGAGAACGATATTGAGTACGACTCAATGTCCAAGCTCAAAGGATGAGCAAGATAAAATGAAGGCAATCCCATATGCATCTGCTATTGGATCCATCATGTATGCAATGATATGCACTCGACCGGACGTGTCATGCGCTTTGAGCATGACAAGCCGTTACCAGCAAAATCCTGGAAACAGTCATTGGATGGCTGTTAAGAACATACTTAAGTACCTAAGGAGGACAAGGGATATGTTCCTAATCTATGGATCTGGTGACGAGGAACTCGTTGTAAAAGGTTACACGGATGCGAGTTTCCAAACCGATCGTGATGATTCTCGGTCACAATCGGGATACATTTTCATTCTAAATGGAGGAGCTGTCTCTTGGAAGAGCTCCAAGCAGGATGTGGTGGCTCTATCGACTACAGAATCAGAATACGTTGCCGCCTCATTGGCAGCTCAAGAAGCTGCATGGTTGAAGAAATTCATTGCCGATCTAGGGGTAGTCCCTTCCATTCAGGACCCCCTAGAGATCTTTTGTGATAACGAGGGTGCGATTGCACAAATCAAGGAACCCCGTGCTCATCAAAAGACTAGGCACATTGAGCGGAGATTCAACTACATACGAGATGAAGTTGAAAAGGGAAAGATATGTATTCGCAAAGTTCACACGGATCAAAACATTGCGGATCCTCTCACGAAGCTCCTTGAAAAGGCAAAGCATGAATGTCATACTTGTGCCATGGGACTTCGATATTCTAGTGATTGGATTTGATCTGTAAACTTTGTATTTGGATATGTGGAACTCTTTATTATTTGAATAAAATTATTTGGTTATAATGTTTCAATTAATGTTCCAATTTAGCATGTTTAATCCATGAGTAAATTGTTTACTCTAAAATGTCCGTAGTCGCTCATACTTGTGGGAACAAGTGTGAAAGTAAGATTATTATGAACTTGGATTGGTTGATATTCATAAGGATGAATATAGAGCAATGGGTTGCTACCAAGGTTCATAGATATTTGTGGGATACAAATATTGGACTAACCCGCATCTCAAATTTTACTACATGGAATCTTATTGATTGATCATAAGTAAATTTGAGTAAAGGCGAATATCATTTGGTATCCTCAGACCTGAGACACATATTGGGTTTTGATATTCACCAAGTATTACACCTTGAGCCTATTCTTCACTGTCCTGAAATAGTGGACAGTACATAAGGATATGTTCAGGTATAACACGAGGTGTTTGTGAGAAACGTATGTAGTCAAGATGGAATTTGTTCCTCTTATTCGTTGAGAGTTAGATGTCTAAGGCCTGATTAAGTTAAATCAACAAGGAATGATCATTCTGTGTCCTTGGATTTAACATGACATCTGTAACAAAAGGATAATGATTGATTCACCTAAATCATTTCAAGTAGGGCACTTGAAAGGGATGATGTTATTGAATGGCTATAAGTCATGCGTATTAAGGGTAGTAAACCGTTGTTAGGCGGTATTTACTGCTTGCATCAATCTTCTATGAATCTTGGGCAAGTGGGAGATTGTAGGATTCTGTGTGCCCAAGACACTTAGAATATTGATGTGGTTAGTACGTCATGATCCAAGTCGGGTTATACCCAATAACAAGCTTAGCAAACACCAAATAATATTTAATTGATGATGTGATCATGCAATAAAATATTAACACCAATTTAGAAAATGGGTTTTCTAAACAAGTTGCATATGACATGGAACAATTTATTAGGATATTTTGTTCAATTATATTATTTGTAATGTTATTTGCATTAGTTAGATGACATTACAAATTAAAATGGCTACATATGTTATACAATTAATTGGTTAGTTGTATACATTTACTAAGAGATACCAAGTTATAAGACCATGTAACATTGTAATGTGTCTAAAAAAAAAAGGGGGGAAAACTCATTTCAAAACCCTTTTTCCCCCCCTTCTTGGTTCTATGGACCACTTTTGTTGATTAGATACAAACAATTAAGGGGTCTCATAACTTGCCTCTTGGACCACCTTTGAAACACACACATGCAAAAGAACTCTCTCTCTCTCCCCTCTCTAGTTTCGAAAACAAGACAGGAAGAAAGAGTTTTTCAGCAGCTTGTTTTGGTGTTTAATCCTAGCATACAAGGTGTTTTTAATAGTGCTTGGGGTATACGAGCTTGAGGATCTCTACATTGAGTCTTGGCCAAAAGAACAGCATCAAAAACCCCATTGGTCGACATTTGCTGCTGGAGAAGGTAGTGTCACAGCTTGTTCTAGCTGTGATTTTATGTACGATTTTGTATGTTCATAGCTTGTTCCATTCATATATTTTAAGATCCTTATGTTTGGGTTTGTTTTCACCTAAAAATGGTCACCTAAGAATATGGAATTTCAGCTTTAAAAATCGTTTTTAAAAGCATTATATCCGCTGCGTTTTTCAGAATGTTTAAAGGTTAACATGGATTTTATGTTCTATCAAACCCTACATCTTCCAACATTGTAGTCAAGAGCACACTCGTTGTGTTAGGGGGAATGAGCCCTGATCATAGCCTTTTGCTTAATATTTTTTCCAAATCTATTCTAACCATCTTGTGTAGATGTATTCCAGCTGGAACAGGTTCCAAAGTGACTCCGATGAGATCAACTGTTTGAGCTTCCCAGCCTATTCTAAGTTCTCCAAGAGCTACGCAAATCAAGTTCCCACTATTGAAAGATCAGACAGTATAACCATCTCAAGAGATAGTTGAGGTTCAACAAGAATTTCACCTGTTGACTTTCAAACCTCTTTAGGTGATCCTGCACAACACCAAGCTGATGAAAACAACATTTTGAAGGAACATGCAATTGTTGATGATGCTCACAGCAAACAAATGATGATGTTTCTCTTTCATTCAATCAGTCCTTATTGAATGAGCTTGAAACAACAGCTGGACCAAGTATTCAAGCTCCTGAGCAAAATATGTCCAATTTGGATTTATCTTTGCAACTGGAGGTGATTCTAGACTTGGATTCATGACACTCATCCAGCTGAGAACATCATAGGGGAAGTCTCTGAAGGCGTGAGAACCAGAGAGACAAACTCATAATGGGAATGTTTGTTTGTACTCATGCTTTTTATCCCAAATGGAACCCAAGAAGGCGGAAGATGCCTTGAAAGATAGTAGCTGGGTTGAATCAATGCAAGAGGAGCTTCTTCAATTCAAAGACAAAAGGTTTGGAACCTATGTCAGCTACCATCTGGTCAAGTACCTATAGGCACTAAATGGGTTTTTAGAACAAGAGAGATGATAGAGGCTTGATTATCAAGAACAAGGCAAGACTGGTGGTTCAAGGTACACTCAAGAAGGAGGGAATCGATTATACTGATGTCTTTGCACCTGTTGCAAGACATGAGGCAGTTAGGATCTTCCTTGCTTATGCTGCACCAAGAATTTCACTGTCTACCAGCTTGATGTCCAGTGTGCCTTTCTATAGGGGATATAGATAGGAAGTCTATGTATGCCAACCTCCGGTATTTGAAGATCCACATCATCCCAACTATGTGTGCAAATTGGATAAAGCTCTATATGGGCTGCACCAAGCACCTAAGCTGTGGTATGAGACATTGTCACAGTTTCTCTGAAGAATGGTTACACTAGAGGTACCATTGACAAGACTCTTTTTCATAAGGAAGTCTAGAAGGACATTGCTCGTTCAAGTCTATTGATGACATCATATTTGTTCTTCAAACGACCAAATGTGTAAAGACTTTGAGAGCATTATGAAGAAGAAGTTTGAAATGAGTTCCATGGGGAAAATGGACTTTTTCCTTGGAATTCAGGTGAAGCAAATGAAGGAAGGTTCTTTATCAGTCAGCTAAGTATGTCAAAGATATCTTAGAAAGTTTGATATGAACGATTGTAAAAGCAGCAAAAACACCTATACCAGAAACCACAATCTCTGCCCTGATTCTGAGGGGAGGATACTGATCAACATCAGTATAGGAGCGATTATTGGTTCTCTGATGTATCCTCACAGCAGTAGAGTAGACCTGATATCATGTTGCAACTTGCATTTGTGCCAAGATATCATGCTGCTCCAAAGGTGTCTCACCTAGTTTGCTGCCAAGAGAATTCTTAATACCTTAAAGGAGCACCAAACTAGGTCTCTAGTATCCAAGAAATAGTGATTTCAATCTCTATGGTTATCTGACAGTGATTATGGTGGCTGCAATATCAAACAATAATCAACATCTTGTGGATGTCAATTTTCTGGTGGAAGGATCATCTCATGGCAACGCAAGAAGCAATCATGTTTCTCTAATCAACTGCTGAAGCTGAAATACTTGCTGCTGCTAGTTGCTGTACTCAGCTGCTTGTGGATGCAAAACAGATGATAGACTACGGATTCAACTTCATGAGCACTCCTATCCACTTGACACACATGCTATATCCATTACTGAAAATCCAGTAAAGCACTCCAAGACGAAGCACTCGATATCAGTATCATTTCATTAGATATTTCATGAGAAAATCTTATCAAGCTAATCAAGTTTGATTCAAATGAACCATATGCTGACTTGTTCACCAAAGCCTTTGATGAACAAAGATTTTAATATCTCATTATAGCTATTGGGATGATAAACCTTGATTAGTCGATCTCATTTGAAAACCTTTTATGTTAAAGTCTTATGTCAAAACAATCTAAGCCGTGTTACAAAAGATCTTTCTCTAAAATTTTATCTAAGTATGAATTCTTCCGAAGAGGAATTAACCCTCGGAAGATATTTTACATATCTTCCGAAGCAAATTTCTCCCAAGATAATTTTCTTCTCGGAAGAGTTGTTAAGTGTCGGAAGAAGCGATTGATTTCATATCAGATCTACTTCCGAAGCTTGTAACACTCTCCATTTGGAAAGCAACATATACTCTCGGAAGTAATCACTTTACCTTCGGAAGTAAATTTGTCTTCGGAAGAACATTACCTTCGGAAATTCTTTATACTCGGAAGAAAGATTTTACTGTGTAACGGAAATCTTTTGGGCCCCACTCTGTAAAAAGTTAAGATTTTGTTAATGATGTCGAATTATTTAAATGGACTAACCTTACCGCCCATGTCACATCATCCATTGAAACCTCACATCGTCTTATCCAAACCCCCTTTAAACCGGCATTCCACCCATTTAAATACCTCCGGCTAATCACTTACATCCTTTTTACCAAAATTGCTGCCCTAAAAGCTTTCTTCATCTTCAATTTACCCTATTCCGAACTATCTTCCTGTAACTTTCTTCAATGGCACTTAACCCACAGCACAACCAAGTCGCACTCGTTGACTCTTCAAGGGATGTTGACTTCTCAGACATCATCTCCTTTCTAACCCAATCATCTTACTACACTGCCCTGACTATTAACCCCACGATTTACTCAAACCATATGTCTGAATTTTGGGCAAACAGTCTGATTGAAACCCTAAATGTGGTTCGTGTTATTAGATCAAGCATCTGTGGCCAGGAGTTGGTCAATTCTGAATAAATCATCAGGGAACATCTAGAGCTTCATGATGAGGGTACTCCAACAAAATTCCCCAAAGCAGATTTGGACGATACTTATATCCAAATGGGATATGGTGGAGATGTTAGCAGGTCAACCGTTTACAAATTCAACTTCTCTTACAACTGGAAGTTCCTGCTGCATGTGTTCTTCACTGCTTGTCCAACAAATCTGGGGGATGGGATCAAATCCCAATGGAACTTGGGTGCCTAGTTTATGGTTTGGTGAAAAGCCTCCGCTTCAACTACTCAAGATTTGTGCTGACCAATCTCATGGGAAACCTTCAACGGGACACATTCTTCATGTATCCCAGGTTTCTCCAGCACAAAATCAATTGTGAGCTGGACCAGAGCAAGCTTGTCTGTGCGGCTGCTCTGACTGCTCCTCAAATGAGGCCGACCATCTTCAAAACTTTGAAGAGATTGTCCACCAACTTCACGGGAAGAGATACTGCACTTCTTCCAGGTATGATTGAGGTAATGGCTCCTGGTGACATCCCTGTTAACCCCACAGGTGATGAACCCACACCAGCAATTACCCTTACTTTGCCAAATCTACCTTCTCCACCCATTACCTTCACTTATCAAAGACGCCCCAAATGAAACCTTGTTCAATCTTCTCTGATTGAACAAGCTCCTCATGTTCTACCCAAAAAAGGCTAGAGTAGAACAATGGGCTCCCACTCAGCCTGAGGTCCAACCCTCCTTCATAATTGACCTCAATATGGGTCTTGACTCTCTTAGTCTCAGACTCATGAGCCCGAAACCCAAGCTGAAAACCCTCAGGAGAGTCTCTATACTCCCCTGAGCAGCCAAAAAGGGACAGCCCCATCACAGGCTCGATGCCTTTAGACATTGATCAAATTCCTGGGTCACTAGGTTTCACTTCCATATCCTTTACTGACCTATTAATCGGAACTGATGAAGAGATCATGTCTCTTCAGGGCAATGAAGTTGATCCACAACACCCTCTCAAGGATCAACAGAGCCTAGAGAGATCTCTTATCTCTAGCCCCCATCAGCAAACCTTTACTGAGGTGAGTCCCACTGATGTGGAGGGGACTCATGTAGATTCAGCTACCACTACTAAAGGAGCCTCAAGGGATCCTCAGGACAGTGGTAACAATACTGAGACTGAATCTATGGCAACCATGCCCTTTGATGACTCTGAAAGAGACATCATTGAGCAAGGGAAACCAGGGTGCCAAGAAACCACATCTGGTGGTGAGGATGAACATACAAGGTATGTTACCTCATCTCTTCGTGATTCTTCAAAAGAAGATGAGGAAAGACTGCAACTCACCATTGAAGACCTACTTTCTAAAGTCTCAAATCTTGAATATAAGGTTAGGACTTTGGAGGATATGTCTGCCACTCAGCAACTTGAGATTGAAAATCTCAAGGCCAAACTAGCTGAGAAACAGATTGAGAGGTCTGTTAGGCACGTACAAACTCAGGTCTCTTTGACCTCTTCCTCTAGCTCATCAAGCTCTCAGGATGATGCTACCAAAAAAGGGGAGAGTGTTCATAGACAAAGCTAAAGACAAGAGGAACCCCAAAGTCAAGCTCTCACTTCCCTACGCTCAAAATACCCTATGCAACAAGCTTCAGTTTTCCCTGAGCCTCCTCTAGTTGTAATTCAAATGGATCAAAGGATGCTCCAAGATCTCAATAGGTTCTTCAACAAGTTCCTATTGGAATCTCTAATTGAACAACCAAGTCCTGATCTGTCTGTGATCTACTTTGGAGCTCAAGAGCTTCAGAGGTTAAATGCACCTTCTACCACTATTGAGGAAGTTGGTCAACCTAAAGTCCAAGTAGAACCTGAGATTAACTTCGAAGGGGAAACAAGGACTGATGGCCCAGTAACTGAGACAGTTGGGACAGATAGTGCATTCTCACAAACTTTCGAAGCACAATTCAAAGCCTCGGAAGAACAATTTCAAACATCCGAAGCTGAGATTGCTGCTGCGGAAGGACTATTCTCCTTATTTGATGATCTAATAGTCACAGATGCAATCCTAGAACTTGCATCTGAGGTTAATAGGGAGGATTTTCTCACCCAACCTCTAGCTCAAACATCAGCATTAACTCCAACTTCCATCTCTACCACTCAACCTGAACCTTCCATCCAAGAAACCCCAAAGCCTAGCACTTCCGAAAACATCAAAGGAAAGAGGAAGATGACTAAGGAAGAGATTTAGTAGGAAGAAAGGTTAGAAAAACTTAAAAGAAAAGGTAGGCTTCCAACTGGAAAACTGCTAGCTGCCAGTACCAAAGCAGCTGCAGCCAACCAGGAGGCAGTTAACAATAAAAGAAGAGTATAGATCATTGATAGACTTGTCAGTCTAGGAGTTGCAAATAAGGATGTACTCCTGCTACCATTAGAGGAGTTAGTTGAGCTGAAAAAGGCAACCTTGCTGCAAAAATAGCAAAGAGAAGAGGCAGCAAGGTTGGCCTTAGAAGAAGAAAGGGAGAGGAAAGTAAGAGAAGTTGATCAGCAGCTCAGAAGGGAAAGGATAACTTTCCTAACCTCTAGAGGTTTCTCTCAAGAAGAATTATCTCCACACAACAATGATACGATCTTATGGCTCTTCAACAAAGAGCAAGATCAAATGGAGAAAGAGAGAAAGAAAGCTGCCAGGGAAAAGCTGATGCAGAAGAAAAAGAAGGAAGAGGAAGCAGGATTAACTGTTGCCAAGAAGATAGGTGAGAAGGCCTGGATGAAGAGCTATTACAGGGCTCATGGCTTCTCTGGCAGGCAGGTGGGTCCTATGTCTGAAAAGACCCTCCTGCGACATGTCAGTGACATAAAGGCTGTCATTCGCTCGGGGAAGAGGAAGGAGATGTACAGAAGGGGACAAGGGATGATCTTCAAATCAACTACTCAACCCCAACTCCAAACCCAACCACAACCTGAACCAATACCCTTTCCATTCCCCATCAAAACCGAACCAACCACTGAACCATACACCCCTGAACCTACACCATCACCCCTACCAACCTCTTCACCTCAACCACCTAAACTACCCATCCTCCAACCCAAAACTCTAGCCAGAACCCAAACACCTCAACCTACCCAACAACCCATCAAACCATCCCCTCAGCCTTCAAAACATCTCTCCTTCGAAGAATTCAAGGTAATCAAGACAAAGCTCATCAATTGCACAACCCTGAGCGATATCTCCTGTGAGGATGATTCGGTCAATTTGACTTATGTTGATGGATCCTCACGTTCCCTCACTAGAGATCAATTTCTTGATCTGCCCAGAGGAACACTGGAGCAAGCTGCAAATCTCCTTGGCCTCAATTCAAACACTCTGAATGAGGAAGAAAAGAAGTTAAGGAGAAGGCTGGTGACTCTGCTGGATACCCAGAAAGGTGATCGGGTGCCAAGACAACCTCTTGCACCTAGGAAGAAGATCATCCAATGGAGGTTTTAAGACTCTTCTCATAACTTTGTTGTTGAAAGAGAGAATGGAGAGCTCAACAGGCTAAGTGCCTCGTCTCTGCTACACTTGAGCAGATTTGACATTGCTGAGTTAGCAGAGAAGCCATTCTCCAACCTTTAAATATTTGATGTAGCTGCCCATATCAGAAATCATCTAGGCAGTCTTCATATGGCCGAGCTAACTGCTAGAAGCAAGGTTAAAGAAGAGTTGAAACTGAGAGAGGAGGAGAAAACGAAGGGATCAACAACCAAAGGCAAAGGCTTTCTATAAATGGTTGAAGGTCCTGAACTTGAATCCATAGTTAGTTGTGAGTATGACTATAACTCCCGTGAACTAACTCTTTTCAGAGGGACGCAACAGAGGGTACATGTCATTCGGAGTGATAGACTGGATCTCCTATCCACAAATGACTTGTACAAGCTTCTCAGCACCACTTCAGGGAAGAACAAAGAGACAGACAAATATCTTTTGTCCCTGGTGTTGAAAGCTTTGAGAAGCCTAAACAAGTGAGGTTTTGGTAGCATCAACCTAGGGGGAGTTTGTTGGATCTAGAAAGGCTTGCGCAACCAAAATCAAATCACTTAGAATATTTTGGTACAACAAATAAAGGACTTCCGAAGCCAAGTGTGGAACTTCTGAAGGAAAAACGAGCTCTTCCGAAGACCAAGTGTAAAACTAACTTCCGAAGGAAAACTCCAACTTCCGAAGACAAAGAACTTACTTCCAAAGATCAAGACTTAAAATGACAGATCAGAAGTCAACTTCTGAAGTATAGAAGTCCTCAAGCCTCGGAAGTATAGAAGCCTCTTCCGAAGTATAAGTGGCTTCTGAAGAACTTGTTCTTCCGAAGCCAACTTACCTTCAGCAGACACTGCTATTATCCAGTGGACATAAGTATGGTCTCTATGACACTCCGCTGCAGACCTCTGAGATACTGCATGGCGTTTTTTCAAAAGCCATGTAGTTGACCATACTTTATTCCACTGATTACCTTTATAAGTTAGTACAGTTGCCATCTTTAGTTGGTGACAAAAGGTAAGTCATGGACATGTCATGACTACCATATCTTAGATAATACTTAATCTAAGATACCTTAACTTTAGCATTGTAGTATATGCTTTAGTCTTAAGTTTCCAGCTGGTATCAATGTATATCCAGCTGTAGGATCTAGTATATATAGTTTCTCATTGTAACTCATGTTTATGCTTGTAAGAGTCTTGTAATATCTTGAATTGAGAAGTAATATATACAAGTGCCTTGAAAATTATTTATGTGTGTTCCTTGCTACTTATTATATTATTATCAACTCTTGTAAAAGACTTTACTTCATCTGATTTGAGTGTTCTATAAGTGAGTTTGAGAGAAAACCAAGTGTTTTAAGTGACAAACCCGATCCTACAAACACTTACTGCTAGCTGAATTCTCATACAACAACAGTTATCATCCCAGTATTCGTGTGCCTCCTTATGAGATGTTATACGGTAGATGGTGTAGGACGTCTGTGTGTTGGGGCGATATCGGGCGGAAGGAGTTGGGAAGTATTGAAGTGATCGAGGCTACAACCAAAAAGTTGGAGAAGATCAAGGCCTTTATGAAGGCAGCAAAGGATAGACAGAAATTGTATGCCGAGAAGAGACGTAGACCAATTGAATTCAAGTTTGCTGATAGAGTTATGTTGAAGGTCTCACCTTGGAAAGGGATCTTTCGTTTTCTAAAGCGAGGTAAGTTGAGACCGAGGTACATAGGACCTTTTCGAACCATTGCTCGAGTAGGAGAGGTGGCCTATAAGTTGGAACTACCTGATGAGTTAAGTGGAATTCATCTGACGTTCCATGTATCTCATCTGAGGAAGTGCTTAGCCGATGAGGATACGGTGGTGCCACTCGAGGATATCAAGGTGGACGAACGGTTGAATTATGTGGAACAACCAGTGGCCATCATCGATAGGAAAGAGAAGAGGCTAAGGAATAAAGTGGTTCTACCGGTACAAGTACAGTGGAAGCATAGAAAAGCTTCCAAGTCTACGTGGGAGACCGAGAAAGAGATAAGATCGCATTACCCACGGTTGTTCAAGGAGAAACAGGTTTCGGGGACGAAACCTAAATAAGGGGGGTTTGTAACACCCGGAAATTTTAAAAGAAGAGAAAAAGAGAATAAAAAGGAAAGAAAAGCAAAATAACCCAAGATAAGGGGTTAAAGTTGTACATGGGACAACGTTTTATAACATTTTGTACAAATGTGGGCATGGCCGCCCACACCCATGTTCCATCAACTTTTTTCATCGGATTTTCTAGAGAGAGAAAGAAGAAGCTGAAGTTTCTCCCTGTTTTAGAGTGAGGAAGCTGATTTAAAGTTAGTTTTCTAGTGTTTTGGGTTGTTCTTGGCCGATTTTCAGCCTCGGGTATGTGCTTATGTGTTTTTGGTATGTTCCTTTGTGTGTTTTGGTATGTCTAGGTGTTTGAACTCATAGAGCTCTCGAGTTTGGAGGAGTTTTGCCCTGAGGTTGCTTATGGTGAGTTCTAGATCCCCAGTTTTAAATGTTTTAACTTGTTTTGGGGCTAGTATAACATGATATAATGTTTTTATAAATGTTAAGTGTGTACCCGTATGTTTATATGTGTGCACTGTTGGGTGGGTGTATGTTTGGGGGTGATTTTGATTATGTTTATGGTTATATGCTTGTTTTGATGCTTAGAGGTCATGCTCCCACATAGTGGCCATGCGCCTAGAACCTGCCCACATAGTGGCCATGCGCCTGCATAGTTCCCATGCTCCTAAAAGACTTAGAAAATATTCTGGAATTTTAGGAAAAGGGATTGTTTTAGGCTTCGACTTGGACTGTTTGCGGGGATGTATGATGATGTTATGCATGTTTATGATCTGTGTCCTTGTGTTCCTTATTACGTATTGTTACGTGGCTTTATGTGGCATGGTTATGTTGGCTTTATGAGGGTTCACACATAGTGGAGTTAGTCTTGGTGACTGCTCCATACATGCGATATGGGATCCTTGTCGCTGAACCCTAGATAAGTTGGCTTTATGCCCAAGAGGGGGGTTTAGCATATGATAGGATCTGGATAGAAGTGAAAAATAATGTAAAGTGCGACATGTATGAAACGTGCGATATGAACGAAATAAAAGATGATGGAAGATTATAAATATTACCTTGATGTATGTACGATGTATGATCATGTGCGAAAGTAAGAAATGTTTTAATGAATAGAAGGTAATATAAATATTTTTATAAAACTAGAACTCACTCAGCGACGATGATTTTTATGCATTTTCAGGTAGCAGGTAATGGTTGCTGAGGATGGCACGGGGTGAAGTTACGTGGCAAATTTTGGATGGCATCCATTTTTTGTAATAATGATGTTTTTGTATTATAATGCAACCAAACAATGTTTTATAATGTTAACAATGTTGTATTATTTGGCATAAGCAATTATTAATATTTGAAATTGTTTTTTATGCCATTGAAATATTTTAGTAAACGATTATGAGTTTTCAGTTACGCGATGAATGTCCAATTGTAAGCGTTTCGGGAACTGAGCCTTACACAAATGGGTTGATTAGCTTTAAAAATGTCAACTACTGCTCCAACCTTCAGTTCAATCTTCTAAGTGTATCCCAAATCTGTGATAAGGGATATGCCACCTTATTTGACTCCAACAACTGCTACATCCTCAAGATGGGTTTTCAAATACCTGAAGATTGTATCCTTTTGAAAACACCTAGTTATAACAACACATACATTGTTGATATGAACACTATTTCAGCATCAACCCCTGAAACATGTTTACTATCAAAAGCATCAGAAGATGTTTCTCAATTATGACATAGATGTTTGGGTCACTCTAATTATAATAGAATGAATCAATTTGTAAAAAGTGACTTAGTAATATTTTTACCAGAAAAAGAATTCTTCTATACAAACCACTACACTGCATGTCTGAAAGGCAAACAACACAGAGTGTCCCATAAGTCTAAGTTGGTAAACTCTAACAACACACCACTCAAATTGCTTCACATGGACCTTTTTGGCCCAACCAACATCCTAAGCATAGGAAAAAAGCAATACTGTCTTGTTATAGTAGATGATTACTCAAGATTCATATGGGTTTTCTTTCTACTACACAAGTCAGAAACATCAGTAATCATCAAATCATTTATCACTAAGATGAGTATAAATTGGATCTTAAAGTTAAACCTTTAAGAAGTGATAATGGTACTGAATTTAGGAATGAATTTATTTAAGAATGACTTTATTTCTTCTTTCTATGCAGAGAAAGGAATCAGTCATCAATTCAGTGTAGCAAGAACTTCTCAGTTAAATGAAGTAGCTGAAAGGAGAAACAAAAAATTGATAGAAGCAGCCGATCTATGCTAGTTGACACTTTCTGATTTCTTTTGACTCTGTAAAGTTTGGTGTAGGCATTCTGCTTTGGAGGTGCGCGCTGGGCTTTCATTTCAGCAAAGCAAGCGGCCCATTCAACTTTCTTGAGATCAACATTTGCATCTGAAGCTTGTGCTTTACTTTCATCCGTTTCTTTCTCTTACTCTATCACTTCCAACTTATCAAAAGTAGCACTGACGAAAGTATCACCCAAGTTGAGGATAACGTTTCCTTCAAGGTCAGTGTACTCTGGATAGTGCTCAGCTATAATATCCTCAATCTCAATCTCATCAACATCCTATAGCTCCTCATCACTCAGCACATCTACTTCTGGAGCATCTTTGACAATTTCATCAGGATTGAGTCGGAACATTTCAGCTAATTGGTCATCGGTCAGATCATGAATGATTTCTCCTTCTTCGGGAGTGTAGCTCACTAACCTTCTGACGATCCCTTGCAAGTCAAGAATCATAGTAAGTTGAGTCTTAACTTGCTGAAGGGGGGAGACATCATATTCATCTGTCTGTTGGGCTTCATTTTTGTCTTGATCTGTAGTCTCTTCAGCTTAAGGAGCTGAGGACGAGCACCCTTGATCTTGATTTCTCTTGGTACGCCTCTCTTTCGCTGATGGATTTGAGGCTGAAGCAGTTGCATCACCTTCTTGATCATCCTCGTCATTATCATCACCTTCTTTTCCTTTTTCACTTCCTCCTGCTACCTCGTCATCATCATCATCTTCCCTAGATTCATCTTCATCCTCATTATCATCATCATCCTTATCATCACCATCCTTAATCTTTAACGTGTCACTCTTTGATCCCTTTAGCTTTAGCAAGATTTTCTTATTTTTCTTCTCCAGATCCTCAATCCTCTTTACCGATGCTATCACCAGCTCGTTTTGACTTTTAAGCGCATGGTGAGCTTTGCCTAAAGCCCTCTTATACTGAGCATTCTTCTCACTAAGCTGTGTAATCTACTTTGCCTGAGTTGCATTCACCTGCATTAGCTGGTTTAGCTGTGTAGCTCTTAGATCATCAGTAGTGATCAGCTTCAGCACGATGCGGTTGAGGTTGGCAAGTTGTTCCTCTAACCTGATATTGGGTAGAGTGGAGCCATGGGTCATTGGGGCTTGGGTGGATGTACCGCTTGTTGAGTGGTGGTTGTGGTGGTGGATGTGGTGAAGATAGGAGGAGGAATGGGAGTGGATTGTGGTGAGTGGCTATGGTAGTGGTGGTGGGAGGTGTGGTAGTGGTGGTACTAGCTGTGGTGATGGTGGTAGGAGGTGTGGTAATGGTGGTAGTAGCTGTGGGGATTAGGGTGATCCTCTGCCTCTGGCTCTTCTTTCCATACGGTTGGGCCATTCTTTTCTTCCTTGATCCTTTGGCAATAGGGGCTCCCCCTGAGCTGATAGGCTGGTCAGGTGTGTAAGTAGGATCATAGACATCAGGATCATCACCTGTAGTACCAGCTAGGCGTCCCCCAACCACCGCTTTCCCTATCTCGGTAGCCACAACCCGGCTACCGATGTTCCTAACAAGAGGCTCATTATCTGACTCTTCTTCTTCTTCTAATAGAAAGTCAGGGTGGATAGCCGCCTACTCAGATCAACCTGGAGAAGAAGATGTAACATGTGGAGATGGTGTAGAATAGTAGAAGTGTCAGTGGCCCTTGATTGACTGGGACCAGTATCTCCACCACCTTGATTGTCATCCTGATCGTCATCATCATCATCTTCTTCATCAGTGGGTGCCACGATAGGCTCAACATCGGAGTCACTGTCATCGTGACGCCACTTCTTACGAGAGGGCGCCACATAATCTTCTCTGGCTAGGTGCCCAAACAGTCTCTTTACAGAGGGCTTCACCTGCTTTCTCCGATAGACCTTCATCCAACCTAAAGTCGTGTCATCCATCACCTCGAGTATAACAATATCGTCTTTCTCTTTTGGCAACGAAGGAAGCTTCTGATCAATGATCATCTGTAGAAAACATGGGTACATACAAAAACCTTCCTTGCCTTTAGCTTCCACGTTCTCGACCATATAAGAGAAGAGCATGCGCGAAAAACTGAACGGGTGGTTCAGCACCAGAGCAACATATGCGTTCTGGATTTGATCTGACATCTCGTCGAATCCTCCTCTCCTTGACGCTATGCGCTTGAGAATGACATGAGCTAAGTACTTGAACTGGGGGCACAAGTTGCTCTTGTTGAGAACACCCGCATTGCTGTCCCCAGTGTACTTCATCCGTAGAAAGCATCCCCGAACAGTCAGGGGATGCAACTTGGTTGGGCAAGCACCATCATCACCTAGGTCCAAGACTCTCCTGAGATCGTCTTCTGTGATCTCTATCTCCTGCCTGAAGATAGAGCTCCTAATGTAGTGAGGCTCAACAGATCTGTCAACTGAAGCACCTTCCTAGAAGGCCTGCTGTATAGACCTGTAGGGTGTGCAAGGGGCAGAGATAGCCTTGTAGATCCTCGACCTACGTAGAAAGGCTATAATACCAGCGAACTCAACGGCATTCCTGGAAGTCGCATCAAGATGAGCACATATATTGTGCTTGTTGCTCATCGTCCATCTATCAGCCATGTTGCTGCAACACAAGAAACATATACATTAGTTGTGTATAAGAGTTGACAGTTGGAACTTAACCTGTTTTGATCAAACTAGTTCAATCGTGCGATTGAACCATACGACTGAGTTCAGTCGTGCGATTGAGTATACGACTGAGTTTAGTCGTGCTATTGAGTCTGCAACTGAACTTAGTCGTATGCTATGCCATGCGGTTGAATCAGTCGTGCAACTAAACCCATGCGCATGATTCATACGTGCGATTGAATCGTGCGTCTGGCTCAATCGTATGACTTAAGTTCATTAGCATGTTCATTCGCATCCTACACTGTTGAACACCCTAGATTTGAATCTTTGTCAAAACTTTATATTAGATTTTGTGTTTAGACTCATTTGGACCGCAGAGACTCTAAATAGCACTTAATATCCTTTAAATCAACTTTAATGTCCATTTAAGTGGTCTATTTTTAAGGTTTAGTCTCGGTTCTAGGTTTTAGCCTAATCGGTCCATAATGATGTGATTAAGATGTTCATTTGGATCGATTTCAGTCACCCAGTACCTGTAGATGAGTAGAACACATGTTAGTATCACAAATCAGGCAGTAATCACAATAGTAGAAATTTGGGCAAGGTGTGTGTGTATGGGCGATTTCAGAGAATTTTACGGATGGTAAGGGTTACGACCGACTGACCCCCTTATTTATACTATTTTAAATTCCAGTCGTGCCACTGGACCCATACGCATGCTTCATTTGTGCGAATGGGTTTTAGTCGTGCGACTGGCTCATACTCCTTCATCCATTCGTACGATTGGTTCAGTCTTGTGGTCCAATCGCATGGTTGTCCCATACTCATGGTCCAATCGTGTGACTGGCTCATTCGTATGATTCAAACGTGCGATTGGCTCATCCTTATGATTCAATCGTACGATTGGCTCATACTTATGATTCAATCGTGCAGTTGACTCATACTTATGAGTTTGACCTCATACATTTCCATACACTCAGAATCTAACTTGTGATATATAACATTATGAACAACGATCATCTTAGACATGACCTTTTTTAACTGAACATCATTTGATCACCTCAGACGTGATCCTTTTAATATGCAAACATTTGATCACCTCAGACGTGATCCTTTTTAGTTTGAAAGCATTTGATCACCTCAGACGTAATCCTTTTACTTTGAAAACATTTGATCACCTCAGACGTGATCCTTTTAGTGAGTGATTCATAGAATTCATCTAGTTGTATAGTCCGACATCTACACTACAAAAGACTAGAAATTAGAAAACAACTTTAAAATTTAAAGGAACAACAACACATATTTTTGTGATGTTGGGTTTGAGCAGAACTGCTTTAGGTTAATTTAATCATTTCTGGAAAGATTCATTATGGAATCATACTGGTATATCATAATCATTTGTGACCTTTTTAATATGCACTTTGATGCTAGATTCTTGTTTTGTCTGAGAGTCAATAGCACTTTCAAGAAATCATACTAGAGCTATAAGATGCATACAATGATTTTGACTGTCAAGAGTTGCAGTCACAATGATTGTCAGTATGTTTGTTCGGTCGTGTGTTTTGGTATGTCTAGATGTTTGAACTCATAGAGCTCTCGAGTTTGGAGGCGTTTTGCCCTGAGGTTGCTTATGGTGAGTTCTAAATCCCCGGTTTTAAATGTTTTAACTTGTTTTGGGGCTAGAAATGCATGATATAATGTTTTTATAAATGTTAAGTGTGTACCTGTATGGTCGTTCGTTTATGTGTGTGCTTTTTTGGGTGGGTGTATGTTTAGGGTGATTTTGATTATGTTTATGGTTATATGCTTGTTTTGATGCTTAGAGGTCATGCTCCCACATAGTTGCGATGCGCCTAGAACCTGCCCACATAGTGGCCATGCGCCTACATAGTTCCCATGCTCCTAAAAGACTAAGAAAATATTCTGGAGTTTTAGAAAAAGGGATTGTTTTAGGCTACGACTTGGACTGTTTGCGGGGATGTATGCTGATGTTATGCATGTTTATGATCTGTTTCCTTGTGTTCCTTATTACGTATTATTACGTGGCTTTGTGTGGCATGGTTATGTTGGCTTTATGAGGGTTCACACATAGTGGAGTTAGTCTTGGTGACTGCTCCATACATGCGATATGGGATCCTTGTCGCTGAACCCTAGATAAGTTGGCTATATGCCCAAGAGGGGGGTTTAGCATATGACAGGATCTGGATAGAAGTGAAAGATAATGTAAAGTGCGAAATGTACGAAACGTGCGATATGAACGAAATGAAAGATGACGGAAGATAATAAATATTACCTTGATGTATGTACGATGTATGATCATGTGCGAAAGTAAGAAATGTTTTAATGAATAGAAGGTAATATAAATATTTTTATAAAACTAGAACTCACTCAGTAACGATGATTTTTATGCATTTTCAGGTGGCAGGTAATGGTTGCTGAGGATGGCACGGGGTGAAGCTACTTGGCAAATTTTGGATGGCATCCATTTTATGTAATAATGATGTTTTTGTGTTGTAATGCAACCAAACGATGTTTTATAATGTTAACAATGTTGTATTATTTGGCAAAAGCAATTATTAATATTTGAAATTGTTATTCGTTAAGTTATTCCGTTGATATATTTTAGTAAACGATTATGAGTTTTCAATTACACGATAAATGTCCAATTGTAAGCGTTCCGGGAACGGAGACTTACACAAATGGGTTGATTAGCTTTGAAAATGTCAACTACTGCTCCAACCTTCAGTTAATCTGCTAAGTGTATCCCAAATCTGTGAAAAGGGATATGCCACCTTATTTGACTCCAACAATTGCTACATCCTCAAGATGGGTTTTAAAATACCTGAAGATTGTATCCTTTTGAAAAACACCTAGTCATAACAACACATATATTGTTGATATGAACACTATTTCAGCATCAACCCCTGAAACATGTTTACTATCAAAAGCATCAGAAGATGTTCCTCAATTATGACACAAATGTTTGGGTCACTCTAATTATAATAGAATGAATCAACTTGTAAAAAATGACTTAGTAATATGTTTACCAGAAAAAGAATTCTTCTATACAAACCACTGCACTGCATGTCTGAAAGGCAAACAATACAGAGTGTCCCATAAGTCGAAGTTAGTAAACTCTTACAACACACCACTCAAATCGATTCACATGGACCTTTTTGGCCCAACCAACATCCTAAGCATAAGAAAAAAGCAAGACTGTCTTGTTATAGTAGATGATTACTCAAGATTCATATGGGTTTTCTTTCTACTACTCAAGTCAGAAACATCAATAATCATCAAATCATTTATCACTAAGATGAGAATCAATTGGATCTTAAAGTTAAACCTTTAAGAAGTGATAATGGTACTGAATTTAGGAATGAATTTATTTAAGAATGACTTTATTTCTTCTTTTTATGCAGAGAAAGGAATCAGTCATCAATTCAGTGTAGCAAGAACTCCTCAGTAAATTGGAGTAGCTGAAAGGAGAAACAAAACATTGATAGAAGCAGCCGATCTATGCTAGTTGACTATTTATTGCCCATATCCTTTTGGGCTGAGCAATCAATACAGCTTGTTACACTCAAAACAGAACATTAATCATTGAAGGACAAAACAAAGCTCTATATGAGTTAATGTATAAAAGACAACCATTCATTTGCTTTCTTAAAGCATTTGGATGTTTTGTTTCCATATTAAACACCAAAGAACATCTATCCAAGTTTGCTCCAAAAGAAGACGATGGATTCTTTGTTGGATATTCTGGAAGCTAAAAACCATATAGAGTATACCATCCAAGACTTAATATTATGGAAGAAACAACAGATGTTGTTTTTAATGAACATTCTTTCACAAAGAAAGTCATTGGATTAGACTGGTTGTTTAATATTGACACACTAACAAAATCATTTGACATATCTTACTTTGATGTTTCAGGTACACAAGAAGACCTTAATTATCCAATAGTAGCTCCTCCGGCAAATGATGTTCCTTTAACTGCTGATCCTCCAAGGAGAACAAACATCACTCCTTCAAGTACCATAGTTGCAACCTCTCTAGGACAAACAAACACCTCAAAAGGAACATCACCAGACACACCATCTTCATCAACACCTGTGACCAATCAACCACAACCAAACAACCAACCAAAGTCACATCAACCAACCACAGTTGAAGAAGATGATGATTATCATTCATTACCAGACACACATCATGAAGATGAAATCTTAGATTTCTTTCATGAATCTCCACCAACATTCAATGAACCCGTACAGCCAGCTAATCCCAAAACTTCAAATACCCTTGCACACCCATCAACACCAGATCAAACAATCAACAATCTTGATTTAACCATCTTGTTGATCAAATTAATACAACTAGAGTTCACAAAGATCATCCTTTAGAAAACATCATAGGTGACCTCAATACTAGACTAAAAGAAGTCAATCAGACACAACCAAACATTTTCTTGTATTCCTGCTTCTTATCTCTCACTGTACCCAAAACATCACAGAAGCACTCAAAGACAACAATTGGATAGAAGTTATGCAAGAGGAATTACAGCAATCCAGAAAGCAAGAGGTATGGTAGTTAGTTGACCTACCTGAAGGTCAAAATGCCATTGGCACAAGATAGTTATTCAGAAAAAAAGTAGATGACAGAGGGATTGTCATTAGAAACAAAGCAAGGCTTATTACCAAAGAATACACTCAAGAGGAAGGCGCTGATTATGAGGATGTCTTTGCTCCTGTAGCTAGACTAGAAGCAATCAGAGTGTTCCTTGCATATGCCTCATCCAATCACTGTCTTCCAAATGGATGTCAAATGTGCATTACTTTACGGAAAAATAGATGAAGATGTATATGTTGCTCAACCACTAGGGTTTGAAGACCCAGACTTTCCTCACAGACTCTACAAGTTAGATAAAGCTCTATATGGCCTTCATCAAGCACATAGAAAGTGGTATGAAACTTTATTTAATTTTCTACTACATAATGGGTACACAAGAGGAAAGATTAACCAAACATTGTTCCTTAAGAGAAAAGGACAAGATTTGTTAGTGGTTCAAGTCTGTGTGGATGACATAATATTAGCTGCACTAACATCCAACTTTGCAGAGAGTTTGAAACTCTTATGCAATCAAAATTCCAAATGACTTCAATGGGAGAACTTACCTTCTTCCTTGGTCTTCAAGTTCAGCAATCTTCTGAAGGAATTTTTATCAATCAAAGCAAGTATGTCAATCAGATATTAAAGAAATACAACAAGTCTAATTGCACATCAAGCAAAACGCTATTTGCAACTGGATTGAAGTTTGGACCAGATCCAGAAGGCACATTAGTTGATCAGAAGCTCTACAAATCTATGATAGGCTCCCTGATGTACCTAACAACAAGCAGACCAGACATCATGTATGCAGTTTGCATGTGTGCCAGATACTAAGCAAATCCAAAAGAATCACACATCAATGTAGTAAGGATAATCTTTAGATACTTAAAAGGCAAACCAACACTTGGTTTGTGGTATCCCAAAGATGGAGATTCATCTTTATATTCATACATAGACAGTGATTATGATGGATGCAATCAAAACAGAAAATCAATAGCAGGAGGATGTCAATTTCTTGGTATAAGATTGATCTCCTACCAGTGCAAGAAACAAACAAATGTCTCTATGTCAACAGCTAAAGCAGAATGCATAGTTGCCTCTGCATGCTGTTCTCAAGTGCTTTGGATTCAAAACCAAATTCTTTATTATGGCTTTAATTTTCTTAAAACATCCATACACATACACAATTCTACTGCCATGTTTATCACTGACAATCCTGTTCAACATTCAAAAACCAAACACATAGACATTAGATATCACTTTTTGAGAGATTGCTCAGAAAAGGGTATGATAAAGTTGATCAAAGTTCATACAGACAATCAATTGGCTGACCTTTTTACAAAACCATTTGATTCAACAAGATTTGAATTTTTGGTTCAGTCACTTGGTATGATCAACTATGAATCAACCAAGTAATGTTTTCAAACAATTAATATCAAACAAGCTTGAGTTTCTCAAAGTCCAAGTTTCTTATCAAACATACAATCTTTCAATATCAAGTTATCAAACAAACATTCATAATTTTCAAATAACAACTAAGTTTGAATCATACATGACACCACATGAGATATGATAGTACACTAGCTTAATTCTTCAATTGAGTCATTTTCCACTAATAAAGACTGACAATATCTTTGTTTGATGTGTGGATATCCTCAGCATGGGACACATAACATAACATACAACATAAAGAACTAAAGTCTCATGATTGTATGGTAAGCAAACACCCATATTGGTATATGGTAAGTATTCGTATATCTAATATAAATTGCTTATAAAGTAACTACTATAGACCAAGTGAAACAGTTTATAAATTGCTCAATCATACAAGTGTCTCCTTTGTTATAATTATCATAGACTTGGAGTACACTCACGCATTCTTTGTTATGCTAAGCATAGACCTGGATGACCTACATCATGATCCAAAAAGATTCCCAATAAGGAACACATCCTTCTTGGATGATCAATCAATAAAGACTTTTAGACAATACATTCTTAGTGAATGAATCAAAATAATCGCAAAGTGGATCACCTTCCAAAGTGAAGAGAAAAGAATCTCAATGTGGATCAAACAACAAGGATCAAATTGAGCATTTATACTCCTAAGTAACAAGGTCATAAGTATTGCAAGTGCCTTCTAGTACATTTTAAGGATTGATCTTAACATACAATCAAGTGTCGGGTACATACAAATCATCTCAATACACCCAAAACATGATAAACCACTCACTATTTAAAACAATCATTAATACCATGCATGAGTTTAAGTGGACGACAATATCTGCTATCAACATTGTATTAGTCTATGTCCATTCTACAAATCATTCAAAACACTCGATGAGAATTTATGACTAGTATGATCTCATGTCATGTACACATGATTCATGTCAAAAGCGATCAAAACATTCATTCTGTGTTAGATGATGTTATATCTCTCTAACAAAGAATATCATACAAACAATCATTTTGGACTTTGCAAAATTTCCATAACCAATTCAAATTTTGTCTTTTTTATAACTCCCTTATAAAAATATGCAAATATTTAGAGGGGGAAAATGAACATGGAAATATCAAGTCAGCAGAATATGTGCATAATCATACAATTTTTATCATTTTAAAATTTAAATTTCAAGTTTTAAATAAAGCCAAGTCAAGCAAGCACTCAAACATAGCTGTTTGACACACATACATATGCACTTTATTGCACAATATTGCTTGTGAGTGATATTTTAACATCCATATATTAGTCATGTTAAAATTTTTAAATTTTAACATACATTTTAAACAAACATTCAAACTTAAACAGGTGTCATCAAACAACATTTCTTTCGGAAGCAAAACAAACAAAAATTGGCTTTGGAAGAAAATTTATCAAACTTTTCCTTGGAAGAAAATTTATCAAACATTTGTTCTCGGAAAAAATCATTATAAAACAAACAAAATTTTTATAACTGTTGTCACAGCGGGCATACAAACATACATCCGTTGTAGCTATAGTACCATCATAATTTAATGAACACACAACTGTTCATAATGCATGAAGTTGATAAGGCATTTGCTATGAATACAGTACCATTACACAGTGCATGACTAACTTTAGTTATCCGTAGTTGAAACAAACAAAGTTTACACAGCGCATGAATAAATGTTGATCTACCATGTAAATCAAAACAAACAAGTCTCTACATGGCATGAACAAATGTTCATCCGCTGTGAACATAATTCTTCATACAAAGGGATCCACAGCGCATGACTAAGTAGTCATCCATTGTGAACATAGTAAACATTCAAAGGATTCATAGCGCATGACCAAGTGGTCATCCGTTGCATACACAGTCAAACAATCAAATGATCCACAATGCATGTATACTTAATCAAACAAACAAACGATCCACAGTGCATAACCAAGTGGTCATCCGCTGTATACTCAGTCAAATAGTCAAAGGGTTCATAGCGTACAGTTTAATATTGTACAAAGGATGCACTATACACATAGTGCATGTGTGACTCACAGCGGATAACTTAATATTAAATTTTAAGTTTAAACTGTTTACACAGCGGACATAAAAACTGTATCCATGGTGGACATCCATATTTTCCATTGTATATATAGTTTCATACTTATGATTTTTCATTCATCACGTGTGAAAGAGAGAAAATTAAAATTTCAAAACATTCAAACATTCGCTAAACCCGTAAACCCCTATTCGATTCTAAACCTATAATCTATTTGATTTCTCTTTGGATTTACAATCAAATAGGTATAACAACATGATTCTAAGAAACAAACATTCATTAAAGCATCATGTTCATTGATTCTAATTCGAACATTGTTAGACCTAAGTCGAACATTGAACCGAAATCAAAACATGAATCTTTTGATGTTTTAAACCAAATCAAACACTGAATATGTGTTAGATGACCTTAATCGAATATGATAGAACTATTTTTTTTGATGTAATTTGATTAAGTGTTCTTCGGGTTCATGAATAGTCATAATGCTCTAGCCAAACTCGTACAAAAACTGATGTTTTATCTTTGTAAATGTTTAAAAGAACTAGATATATGTAATAGTATGGTATACATGTTCAAAAGTCAGTAACAAACATGTAAAATTAGTTAACTTGGCATGGCATTGAACACACAAACAAAAAAGCATATTCATCTAATGTGCACTAATTGGTTTGTTTTGACTTTAAAAGGTCAATCTGAAATTCATGAACAAGTTGTTATGAGATAAAATTATTGTATGATTTGAACAAAACAACTCTTTGTGATAAAACAAACATAATGCAAAACAATTTGGATCAAAATAAGTTGAATCAAACAAGATTTTCATGATCAAAATTAATCAAGCAGTTGACTTTGGATAAGTCAAACTAACTGATTTGTCAATACCAATAAAACATACACTTTAAACAATCACAAGTATTAAACATACATTTCATCATTTCATAACAATCACAATAGTCAAAGTGAACACTTGATCAATATTTCATCATCACACATTATTAACATACAAGATACTAATATTAATTCTTTTTCATTGCAGAAATGGAAGACCAAGTGTTTGTCAGAGATCACAACCTCTGTGCCTTTCTAAATGGTGATTCTTCCAAGGCTAAGAACTACAGAGATATCATCCCTGCTATCAGACAAACTAGACTCATCCATGCTATGACATCAAGACCTGATATTTATGACAATTACATAGTCCAATTATAGACTCATGCTCATTTGGAGCAAGTGAATGATGAGCAAGTAGTAGTATCTATTGTGCATGATCACTAGATCACTATATCAGAAGAAGTCATCAGGAGAGTACTACAATTTGGTGAAGAAGATGCCCTAGGCCTAATAGAATTTGATGAGTACTATGTATTTCATGTTTTCAGACAAATTGGTTATACAGGAACAATTGAAAGAAAACATATCAAGAAGTCATACATGTGTTCTCAATTCAGGTTCTTGATGCACACTTGCCAAAAGACTATGACTAACCACACTTGCCAAAAGACTATGACTAACAGAAAGACTGGTTGGGATGCCACTTCTCTGAGAAGCTCATCAGCTACTGCAAGCATTATACCTAGAAGCCTAAACTTGTCTAATCAGCAAACATTGTCTTCTCTTTTGAGAGACATTGATGCATCTTTGGAAGAACATACAATCAACAAGAAGAAGTTCGCACTTCATCAGCTCAACAACATGAACAAGAAGAAGTTGGCACATCATCACAACATGAGCAAGATCAAGCAGAACAAAGTGCTCATGATGAGCAAATACAAGGTGAAGAGTAAACAAGTGAAATACCAACAGAGGATGAAATTGGGTACTCTAAAGTGTTTCTATTCACTGAGTACAACAAGCTGATTGAAAAGTCAAACAACAGAGCTAAAAGATTAAAAGAAAAGCTCAAGAGCAAAGATGTATAGATAGAAAAGCTCAGAGCAGATCAAACAATTCAAAAGTTAATTGTTCAAGTAATAGAATAACAACTAGATCAATCAAAGGAAGAGGTGAAAGCAATAGATCAAGAACTTAATATTACAAGATTAGATGTTGCATATCTAACTGAGTAGATAGATGCAAAGGATAATGAAATAGAGAAATTGAAAAAGATCATTGCTGCTCAAAATAATGAAATTCAAAGACTAAATAGAGAGATGGAATACAGAGACTCACAACTGAATAAAGAAGATCATTCAGAAGGTCTAGAGCAAGACTTAAGTGATGAATATGCTGAACAAATCATGTTACCTGTTAGTGAAACAAGCTCTTAGGAACAACATACAAAACTAGCACTTATTATCCCTAAAGAGTCAAACTCAATGGATCAACTATTTAGTGAGTCAAATCCATTTGAGAACATACACTATTCACCCATCCTCATATAGTATTACCATACTCTAGAAATTCAAACTACTGAAACAAGCATTGTGCTTGAAAATCCACTTTCTAAAAAAGGAGCTAATGAATCAGTTTGTTGAATCTTTGATAGAACAATCCAAACCATCTAAAGATCAAGCTTCATCATCATCAAAGCCTCAATTAAGAACATATGAGAGGAACAGAAAGAGGTTCTACTTAGCCTCTTTGAAGAAGGGAAAACAGCCAGTTCAAGAACAAGAACAACTTAATTCTCCGCCTCTTAAGTTGTTGAAAGTAAAATCTGAACCAGTTGATTTAGATGAACCAAAACAACTAACATCTAAGGCTGTTGTTCTTAAAGAAGGAGAGATAGATCAATCTTATGATCAGCAATGAGAACCCATCATTATCCTGAGTGATTCTGATGATGATGATGATAAAGATAGGGATAAAGATAAGGAGATGCAGAACATTCAAGAACTTTTACTAATGATCCTCAAACCTTAATGGGAATTGAGTTAACAACCAGAGGATTTCCTTATGACTCGTTAATACATCTTAACCTATCGGAGGTTAATGACTTGCTCAAATTCTTTTAAGGAAGTCACGAAAAATGAGAAATAGAAAACATACAAAAGATACAAGGAAATCACAGACAAACAAGTGCTTCAGAAGAATCTGCCTAAAGATCCTCAAATAGAGAATATTGCCTACTCCAAGGTTACAAGCTAGTTGAGTCACAAAAGAGTTCAATATAGGTCATATGCAGGAAGATCTGTTTCTCAAATGAAAGAAATAGCTAAAGAGGTATACAAGAACATGCTTGCAAATGCACTTAAGCCACAGATCTTTAGACCTCATCCTGCATCTTCTCTATCTACATATCATCAAGCTCCTACTGAGCTTCACTCAATTGAGGAACCTAGACAGTTCATGCCCCATTGGCTATGGGTGTCTTTGCAACCTTACAATCAGTCATGTTGAATCTAGTGAGTATGTCTTATACATACTTTGACTGACTTATGAAGATGCCACTGTCAACTTGCTTCACTTGAATCCCTAGAAAGAAATTGAGTTCTCCCATGGCACTCATTTCAAATCTATTCTTCATCAGCTTCTCAAAGTCTTTGCAGAGCTTTGGATTAGTTGACCCGAAGATAACGTCATCTACATATACTTAAAGCAACATTAAGTCATTCCATGTTCCTTTATTGAAGAGAGTTCCATCTATAGTACCCCTTTTATAACCATGCTAACAGAGATACTGAGATAGAGTCTCATACCACTTCCGTGGAGCTTGGTGCAACCCATAAAGAGCTTTATCAAGCCTGCAGACCTAATCAGGATTATTTGGATCTGCAAAGCATGGTGGTTGTTTGACATACACCTTTTCATCAATCACCCCATATAAGAAAGCACACTTGACATCAAGTTGGTAGACCTTGAAATCCTTGGATGCAACAAAAGCTATGAACATCCTAACAGCTTCAAGTCTTGCCACAAGAGTAAAAATATCTGTGTAGTCGATTCCCTCTTCTTATATGTATCCTTGGACAACTAATCTAGACTTGTTTTTATGACAAGTCTTCTATCATCCTTCTTGTTTCTAAAAACCCATTTGGTTCTTATGGTAGTCTTCCATAGAGAAAGAGGACATAGGTTCCAAACCTTATGCCTTTTGAATTGAAGCAGCCGCTCTTGCATAGCTTCAACCTAACTTCCATTATTTAATGCCTCATCAACTTTCGTTGGCTTCATCTAGGATAGAAAACAAGAGTAGAGACAAACATTTGTGTCATAGGTTTGTCCTTTTGTTCTTACCCTCTTGTCAACATCTCCAATGATGTTTGTGGTGGGGTGTGACTTGTGGATCCTGAGTTAAGGGATCACAGCAAGTTGATTGGAGAGATCCAAATTAGAGATATTACATCGAGTAATGAAGTATCAACCACCAGAACAGCACACTTATCAAGAAAAGCTTAATCCAATGAGTGTGTGACATCATTGATATTGTCTTCCATAGAGTGATTGTTAGCATCAAGAAACTCTTGATCACTGTCACCATTACTACTTCCTAGTACATTTGAAGCTGCTTCATTTGAGTTTTGTGCCTCTGAGCTGGAATTTGTAAGAACCTTAGATGTATCAGCTGAGTTTGTCATGGTTGCGCTAATAGAACTCCATCTAAAAGGTTTGTTACCATTTTAGCTGAAGTAGAATGATCTGTAGGTCTTCTAAGCTCAAATCTTTGGTCAGGATCTCTTGTTTATAATGTACCTATGGATCCTAAAAAATTCTCACATGACTTGTTAAAACAGTTGGTAACTAAATCAAGATCAAATAGCCAATCAGGACCAGAACCTTACACACTAGGAGTGTGCTCATTGAAAGTCACATTGGCTGACTCCTCAACTTGTCAGGACCATGTACGTACGGAGTACTAACTGATTCTACGTTTAAACCGGATCAAATTGCGGAATCCTATTTGATTGGTGATCCAATTAGTGAGAACGATAAACCGATCGATATAAGATTAAAATAAACGTTAAGAACGAGTAGAAATTGATCAGGAACGAACTATGAACTTGGACAGGTTGTTTGGGACGCTCTGGACGGCTAGGGTTTATGTGTATTCGAAATATCTCTTCAAGTGTTCTATTTTTCCACGAATTAGGTGGTATATATAGGTTAGTGGTTTTTATTCGTATGACTGAACCATTAGCATGGTTCAGTCGGGCGACTGAATCATGCGATTGAGTCATACGCATGACTGAAGGTTCAGTCGTGTGACTGAGTCAATCTTATGTCTCAATCATACGACTGATCCAGTCTCCTGGTTCTGTCGTGCGACTGGCCATAAGCATGATGTATTCATGCGTATGGTCCATTAGAATGAATAATCACCCGACTAGGTTGAACATAATACTCAATCATTATTGACTTAGAATTGTGTACAACAACCTCAATCCTATATAAGAAGTTCATACATATGAATCAAAAATAAATAAACATCAAATCATATATCATATTTCATTACTTTGTCAAATTACACATATGTAAGACATGAAAGACTTTTACATTTAAGCAAATAAACTAGGACCACATGTATCTACGAACTCCCCCTTGGACCTAGTTTACCCTATTGTCTAACATTCTTCACATGTTCTTGGAACTGCTTGTACTTCTCTTCTCTTGTGACTCCTGCATGTATCTCAAATGCAAAACAGATCCGTATAACGTGTTGGAATTGAAGAGTTTGTACAATATCTTGCGTGTCATAGAACAGTGGCCACTTGTATAAAGTATAGACCTCTTCAGCAGAAAAGTTAGTGAGCCACATTGGATCAAATACCCTGATAGTCTCTATCTTCCCATCTCTATTCAAAACTATGACCGCTTCCCCTGTCCTCCAGTCATAATACCACCATTTGAAGTGTGGAGTAAAGTCCTGAGGCATTTCCTGTAAGGGAATCTTGGACATTGTACGCGGGGGACTCCACTTCAACACAACTTTAGGCTTTCTAGATAGAGGATCAACTTCAGACTTATGAATGAACCTCTTAGGTTGTTGAGGTCTGAAGTTTACCCACCTGGTGTGGTATTCTTTCTTCAATGTAGCCTCAAACAATCCTGACATATTTCTTGGGTTAGCATAAAACAGATCTAAGCATGCCAGTCGGTTGAGCTAAAAACCAGGAAGGGTCTTCAGATCATGTGGATATTTGTAGTACTCAATCCCCTTCTCTCTTTTAACTGCATAGACTTTCAAGTCTTCAAAATATGCCCACACGATAATCTTGCCTTACACTTTCTGATGTCTTTTGACTCTATAAAGTTCGGTGTAGGCATTCTGCTTCGGAGGTGCGCGCTGGGCTTTCATTTCAGCAAAGCAAGCGGCCCATTCAGCTTTCTTGAGATCAACATTTGCATCTAAAACTTGTGCTTTACTTTCATCCTTTTCTTTCTCTTTCTCTATCTCTTCCAACTTATCAAAAGTAGCACTGACGAAAGTATCACCCAAGTTGGGGATAATGTTTCCTTCAGGGTCAGTGTACTCTGGATAGTGCTCAGCTGTAACATCCTCAATCTCAATCTCATCAACATCCTGTAGCTCCTCATCACTCAGCACATCTACTTCTGGAGCATCTTTGACAATTTCATCAGGATTGAGTCAGAACATTTCAGCTAACTGGTCATCGGTCAGATCATGAATGATTTCTCCTTCTTCGGGAGTGTAGCTCACTGACCTTCTGACGATCCCTTACAAGTCAAGAATCATAGTAAGTTGAGTCTTAACTTGCTGAAGGGGGGCGACATCATATTCATCTGTCTGTTGAGCTTCATTTTTGTCTTGATCTGTAGTCTCTTCAGCTTGAGGAGCTGAGGACAAGGCTCCTTGATCTTGATTTCTCTTGGTACGCCTCTCTTTCGCTGATGGATTTGAGGCTGACGCAGATGCATCACCTTCTTGATCATCCTCGTCATTATCATCACCTTCTTTTCCTTTTTCACTTCCTCCCGCTACCTCGTCATCATCATCATCTTCCTTAGATTCATCTTCATCTTCATCATCAACATCATCCTCATCATCACCATCCTTAATCTTTAATAGTTCACTCTTTGATCCCTTTAGCTTTAGCAAGATCTTCTTATTTTTCTTCTCCAGATCCTCAATCCTCTTTACCGATGCTATCACCAGCTCGTTTTGACTTTTAAGCGCATGGTGAGCTTTGCCTAAAGCCCTTTCATACTGAGCATTCTTCTCATTGAGCTGTGTAATTTGCTTTGCCTGAGCTGCATTCACCTGCATTAGCTGGTTTAGCAGTGTAGCTCTTAGATCATCAGTTGTGATCAGCTTCAGCACGATGCGGTTGAGGTTTGCAAGTTGTTCCTCTAACCCGATATTGGGTAGAGTGGAGCCATGGGTCATTGGGGCTTGGGTGGATGTACCGGCTTGTTGAGTGGTGGTTGTGGTGGTGGATGTGGTGAAGATGGGAGGAGGAATGGGAGTGAATTGTGGTGGAGTGGCTATGGTAGTGGTGGTGGGAGGTGTGGTAGTGGTGGTAGTAGCTGTGGTGATGGTGGTAGGAGGTGTGGTAATGGTGGTAGTAGTTGTGGTGATTAGGGTGATCCTCTGCCTCTTGCTCTTCTTGCCATACGGTTGGGCCATTCTTTTCTTCCTTGATCCTTTGGCAATAGGGGCTCCCTCTGAGCTGATAGGCTGGTCAGGTGTGTAAGTGGGATCAGTGACATCAAGATCATCACATGTAGTACCAGCTAGGCGTCTACCAACCGCCGCTTTCCGTTTCTCGATAGCCACAACCCGGCCACCAACGTTCCTAACAAGAGGCTCATCATCTGACTCTTCTTCTTCATCTAACAAAAAGTCAGGGCTGATAGCCGCCTGCTCAGATCCACCTAGAGCAGAAGATGTACCATGTGGAGATGGTGGAGACATAGTAGAAGTGTCAGTGGCCCTTGATTGACTGGGACCAGTATCTCCACCACCTTGACTGTCATCCTGATCGTTATCATCGTCATCTTCTTCATCGGTGGGTGCCACGATAGGCTCAACATCGGAGTCACTGTCATCGTGACGCTACTTCTTGTGAGAGGGCGCCACATAATCTTCTCTAGCCAGGTGCCCAAACAGTCTCCTTACCGGGGGCTTCACCTGCTTTCTCCGGTAGACCTTCATCCGACCTAACGTCGTGTCATCCATCACCTCGAGTATAACAACATCGTCTTTCTCTTTTGGCAGCGAAAGAAGCTTCTGATCAATGACCATTTGTAGAAAACATGGGTACATACAGAAACCTTCCTTGCCTTTAGCTTCCAGGTTCTCGACCCATATAAGAGAAGAGCATGCGCGAAAAACTAAACGTGTAGTTCAGCACCAGAGCAACATATGCGTTCTGGATTTGATCTGACATCTCGTCGAATCCTCCTCTCCTTGACGCTATGCACTTGAGAATGACATGAGCTAAGTACTTGAACTGGGGGCACAAGTTGCTCTTGTTGAGCACACCTGCATTGATGTCCCCAGTGTACTTCATCCGTAGAAAGCATCCCCGAACAGTCAGGGGATGCAACTTGGTTGGGCAAGCACAATCATCACCTAGGTCCAAGACTCTCCTGAGATCGTCTTCTGTGATCTCTATCTCCTGCCTAGAGATAAAGCTCCTAAGGTAGTGAGGCTCAACAGATCTGTCAACTGAAGCACCTTCCCAGCAGGCCTACTGTATAGACCTGTAGGGTGTGCAAGGGGCAGAGATAGCCTTGTAGATCCTCGACCTACGTAGAAAGGCCATAATCCCAGCGAAGTTCCTGGAAGTCGCATCAAGATGAGCACATATATTGTGCTTGTTGCTCATCGTCCATCTATCAGCCATGTTGCTGCAACACAAGAAACATATACATTAGTTGTGTATAAGAGATGACAGTTGGAACTTAACCTGTTTTAATCAAACTGGTTCAATCGTGCGATTAAACCATACATCTGAGTTCAGTCGTGCGATTGAGCCTATGACTGAGTTCAGTCGTGTTATTGAGTCTGCGACTGAACTTAGTCGTATGCTATGTCATGCGGTTGAATCAGTCGTGCGACTGAACCCATGTGCATGATTCATACGTGCGATTGAATCGTGCGTCTGGCTCAATCGTACAACTGAAGTTCATTAGCATGTTCATTCGCATCCTACACTGGTGAACACCCTAGATTTGAATCTTTGTCAAAACTTTATATTAGACTTTGTGTTTAGACTCATTTGGACCGCAGAGACTCTAAATAGCACTTAATATCCTTTAAATCAACTTTAATGTCCATTTAAGTTGTCTATTTTTAGGGTTTAGTCTTGGTTCTAGGTTTTAGCCTAATCGGTCCGTAATGATGCGATTAAGATGTTCATTTGGATCGATTTCAGTCACCTAGTACCTGTAGATGAGTAGAACACATGTTAGTATCACAAATCAGGCAGTAATCAAAACAGTAGAAATTCGGCAAGGTGTGTGTGTATGGGCGATTTCAGAGAACTTGACGGGTGGTAAGGGTTACGACCGACTGACCCTTATGTATACTATTTTAAATTTCAGTCGTGCGACTGGACCCATATGCATGCTTCATTTGTGCGACAGGGTTTCAGTCGTGCGACTAGCTCATACTCCTTCATCCATTCGTACGATTGGTTCAGTCTTGTGGTCCAATCGCATGGTTGTCCCATACTCATGGTCCAATCATATGACCGGCTCATTCATATGATTCAAACGTGCGATTGGCTCATCCTTATGATTCAATCAACGATTGGCTCATACTTATGATTCAATCGTGCGATTGACTCATACTTATAAGTTTGACCTCCTACATTTCCATACACTCAGAATCTAACTTGTGATATATAACATTATGAACAACGATCATCTCATACAAGACCTTTTTTAACTGAACATCATTTGATCACCTCAGACGTGATCCTTTTAATTTGAAAACATTTGATCAGCTTAGACGTGATCCTTTAGTTTGAAAGCATTTGATCACCTCAGACGTGATCCTTTTACTTTGAAAACATTTGATCTCCTCAGACGTGAGCCTTTTAGTGAGTGATTCATAGGATTCATCTAGTTGTATAGTCCGACGTCTACACTACAAAAGACTAGAAATTAGAAAACAACTTTTAAATTTAATGGAACAACAAGAAATATTTTTTTGATGTTGGGTTTGAGCAGAACTGCTTCAGGTTAATTTAATCATTTCTGGAAAGATTCATTATGGAATCATACTGGTATATCATAATCATTTGGGACCATTTTAATATGCACTTTGATGCAAGATTCTTGTTTTGTCTGAGAGTCAATAGCACTTTCAAGAAATCATACTAGAGCTATAAGATGCATACAATGATTTTGACTATCAAGAGTTGCAGTCACAATGATTGTCAGTATGTTTGTCCACTTAAATCCATACACAGATTTTTGACTCACATTTGTGATGAGTTAGGTTATGTTATTTCAACAAGCATTTGTGGATCCCATACTTATATGGTAATCAACATTCCTCAGGAGATTTTTTAGCGTTCTACGGGTATTTGACAAGAAGAAACTATTATAAGAGCTTTCAAAGAGATGCCAAGCCTCAGGTCAGTGCCATCGCACAGCAGAGAGGCGCAAACAACAATGAATTCTAGAATATTTAGGTTATGCTTATCCTCAGGTCAGTGCCATCGCACAGCAGAGAGGCACACAACCTATCTTCTTGTTAGAGCACTTTTTTTTTCTTTTCGCACGTAACGCACCAACAACTAGTCATTAGCTTGATTGCGGTTAACATTTTTTTCATGTGCTTTACTCATTTTTATGGTCATCTGCACGCATTTGTGGCGTTTATTTTGCTCGTCACCCATTATTCGAAATGCGTTGATTGTGTTAAACAGGGATAAGATGAGAACCCAGAGTAAGTTGAACAACTTAGTTTGAATTTGATTCATACTCGTCTATTGTGTTGAATCTACCGACACATCATATAATGAGCTAGCAACTTCTAGGTCTACTTTCTTTATATTACCTCAGTAGCAGACTAGTTTAGTATCATTTTTCCTCTATTTTGCTTAGACTTCTCAGACTTATAATTTAAATATAACATGTTAATCATTTAAGTCCTTTTGATGTCCCAAATAATTAGTTCCCTGTAGACTATCATTTTCCGTAATTGTTGAATCAATCTCACAGCTTTGATTGCTTAACTTTCAGCTAACCTGCCCTCCCCCCCCCCCTCTTTTTTTTAAGTAACGAAATACTAAAGTAAAACTATTCTCCCCCTAAACTTCTAAAACCGAAAATCTTTTTGTGTTTTTGGATTTTTTAAAGACAGAAAAATAAAATAAAATAAAATAAAATAACTAATAAACTAAGAACCTACTTGTCGGACTTAGAACTGTCGTCTTCTTGAATCACATCACTTTTTTTTCACACCATTAACCTCTAAAAGATATAAAAACTGTGGTTAGTCAAATGTTTTTTTGTAGAGGTCGGCGCGTTGAAAATCAATATTAATTTTAACCACATCGATTAATTGTTTTTCAAAACAGTCACGTATAAAGTGGTATTTAATTCCGATGTGTTTTGTTTTAGGGTGTTGGACCGGATTTTTAGTTACAGCAATTGCAGCAGAATTATTAACAAAAATAGGGGTGTTAGAAAATTGCAAACCGTAGTCGCGCATTTGCTGTTGAATCCAAATGATTTGTGAACAACAACTTGCAGCAGCAACGTATTCAGCTTCACATGTTGACAGAGCAACTGATGTCTACTTCTTACACTGCCAGGTGACTAACCGTCTACCAAAGAACAGACATCCCGCTGATGTTGACTTGTAATTCATTTTGCAACCACCATAGTCCGAGTCACTATACGCCATAAGCTCAAAGTCGTCGTCATGAGGATACCACAACCCGAGTGTTGGAGTACCCTTCAGATAACGAAAGATCCTTTTAACTCCGATGAGATGATTTACTTTTGGTTTTGCCTGATATCTGGAACATAGACATGTGGCATACATAATATCAAGACGCGAGGCTGTGAGGTACATGAGAGATCCGATCATTCCTCTGTACATGATGGCATCAACCAGATCACCATTTTCATCGAGTGCCACGTCATGGTTCATGGCAAGTGGAGTTCCAGCTGCTAAGCATTCTCCATGTCGAATCGACTGAGGATATCTCCTACATATTTGGTCTGATGCAGAAAGATTCCTTTGGGTGTCTGATCCACCTGTAAACCAAGAAAGAACTTCATCTCTCCCATGGCACTCATCTCAAACTCTGCTTTCATTACAGATTCAAATTCTTTACATAATTCTTCGTTTTTGGAGACGAAGATAATGTCATCAACATATATCTGTACCAGCAGTAAATCATCATCCTTTTCTTTGATGAATAATGTACAGTTAATAACTCCTCTGCAAAAACCGTGTTTCACAAGGTGAGTTGAGAGTTTCTCATACCAGGCTCTAGGGGCTTGATGGAGCCCGTAAAGAGCCTTGTCCAGTTTGTAAACTCTATCCCGGTGATACGGATCCTCAAATCCTTCGGGTTGACTGACATATACTGTTTCACGAATTTCACCATGAAGGAAAGCACTTTTTACATCTAGTTGATAAACTTTAATCTTCATGTACGATGCATAGGGTAGAAATATACGTATTGCTTCCATCCTTGCCACCGGTGCAAACACTTCACTGTAATCTATGCCTTCGACTTGTCAAAATCCTTGAATCACAATCTGAGCCTTATTCCTAATTATGACCCCTTGGTCATCTTTCTTGCACTTCAGCACCCATTTAGTGCCTATCACCTTAGCACCTTTTGGTCTGTCCACAAGGGTCCAAACTCCTAACTTCTTGAACTCTAGGAGTTCTTCTTGCATTGCACTAACCCATGCCTCATCATTTAAGGCTTCACTCACATATTTTGGCTCAAATTGAGACACAAAACATAGATATGCACCATCGTGAAGATATTCCTTTTCCATGACGGAGGCATAATCAACTGAGTATAGCTGATTTCGTGTTTGTACTCTTGATCGAACATCTCCAATGACGTTGTCCCAAAGGATGATAAACATTAATCCGAGATCCGGGAGTGGTGGGAACAACTACTTCAGTATCCAGATTTTGAAACTCAGGTTCAGTATCTGTAGCTGTTGGAGTATGAGGTTCAGAAGTATCAGAGGCATCAGGATTTGATGCTTGTATACTTTCATTGGTAAGAACCTGTTCCTCCTAGTCCCATTTTCAGTCTCAATTGCTTTATCATTAGAGGAAGAATCACTTACTTCAAGCTCTCCCCCTGAAGGGCTAGAAGTATCATCTAATGGAGTCGTTGATGTTGAGTCTGGTAGTGGAGTGTTCAGGACATCGTACATCATCTTAGCAGAAAGCTCATCATTAGTATGAGAAGGCGGTAGATTGAAGGACTTAAAGAAACCATCATAGTCAAAGAAGAAGGAGGGTCCTTTTCCAGCAGGGGGGTTGGTGTATCTTTAAACATCAACATTGCACCACACTTCTACCTGACCCGTTGAGTTGTTATAAACTCTCTTGTGTGGTTTGTTGTATCCGAGAAAGATACCTTCTTCTGCCTTCTCACTAAACTTCCCGGTCTGAGTTTTCTTCAACAACATGCACTGTGGGCCAAACGGTTCTAGATACTCCAAGTTGGGTTTACGTCGCTGGAGCAACTCATAACATGTTTCCCATGTCGTTTGACCACTAAGACTCGATTGAGGGTGTAACACGCATTAGCCACTGCCTCATTCCAGAATTGAATAGGCAGTTTCGAGTCGGCTAGCATTGTCCTGGCAGTCTCTATCAAGCTCCGATTTTTCCTTTCAGCAATGCCATTCATCTGTGGAGTGTAGGCAGAGGTAAATTGATGTACAATTCCTTTCTCTCTACAATATGCCTCCATCCACTGATTCTTGAATTTTGTGCCATTGTCTGATCGAATCTACCTTACTTTTAGCTTGTAAGTGACTCCAATGTAGTTACTAGATGTTTAAATGATTCAAAAGTTTCTGATTTGGCTTTCAGAAACATCACCCAAGAGAATATTAAGAAATCATCCATTACTACAAAGCAGTATAGATCTCCAGCAATGCTCTTTGTGCTTACAGGGCCAAACAGATCCATGTGTAGAAGCTCAAGAGGAATATCAATAGAATTCACTTTCTTTGCCTTGTGAGACTTCTTGGTCTGTTTCCCTTTCTTACATGCTACACAGAAATCCGGAAGCTGGAAATTCTTGACAGTTACTCCATTTACTAATTCATTCTGAACCAAATGATTCATCTTCCTTGGATTAATGTGTCCAATTCTCCTATGCCATGAGACTGAATCCCTCTTAGTTGCCTTTGACAAGAAATATTGAACAGTGTGATCAGTTGTGGAGGCTTTTGATAGATCCAAGACATATAAGTCGTTATATCTTAAAGCTGACATAAGAACCTTATCCTCCTCAATCACATAATCCTTCTTCAACATGTAGCATTTTTTGTTGTCAAATACAACTTTGAATCCTTTATCACAAATCTGGAAGACTGAAAGTAAGTTGTTCTGTAGTTGTTGAACGTACTTGACCTTGTCAAACTTCACTTTCTCGTTTCCCACTTCGCCTTGAGCGGTGATGTAACCTCCTTTGTTTCTAGCAAATGAAACATATTCCCCTTTAATTTGTTTGACGTTGAAAAGGATAGACGAATTCCCTATCATGTGCCTGGACGCCCCACTATCAATAATCCAGGTATTAGTGATAGCGCTGTAGTGGACACCCTACACGTTCAAGGAAACTTATTAGTTCATATTTGGGACCCAAGCCTTAACTGGCTTGGGTGACCCAGAAGAATCACACATCATAAATTCATCCCACTATCCTTTAGAGGATGAGGGCATATCTTTCTTCTTCTTGTCCTTACTATCAGACACATTAATTAATTTTTCTTTCTATAAACCAGTTTTATGTAAGGCCTGTTTGTGGTAAACAGATGGCTGGCTTATGGTTTGAACTTTAGGTTCACTAAAACTCTTAGGTGGAGTATTAGATCTCATTTTTAAAAAAATTGTTTTTTCATCCAAAAGTTCTATTTTCTTTCTGGGTGTCTGATAATAAGGACAATTAGGAGAGATATGTCCTTGTTTTCCACAACTGTAGCAAGATCTTACTTCTACAGATTGAAGAAAACTTTATGTGGTGTTGAGTTTGGTAAAGGTGTGAGATGTGTCTGGTTGGCTTTTGTCACTTCTCTTTTAAATGTTTCAACTTCTTTAATAAAATTAATTGTTTTGACATTTTGACCATCTTTAACTTTTAGTTTACTTGGACTTTGATGAATAACACGTTCATGGTTAACTGGTTTAGTCATTTTGGGTTCTGAAATCGACGTTTGTGAACCTGACCTTATATTAACCCTTTTAATTTCATCATCCAAATTCTAAACTGGCAGTTTTCCTTTTGATTTCAAAATAGAATCCTTCTGTTTAGTGCCAGATTTCACCGGTTTACCCGTGGAATCAGGATCACTAACCAGAGGAGTGGACACCACATGATCCTTTACTGGGTTGTTATTGATTGGTCTACATTTCGTGTTCAAAAGGACTGCATGTGGTGGCGGAGCTACTTTGTACCCCAGACCTTCCTCACTATTTCGTTCTTTCACTAAGTTTTGAACTATGTGAGAAGAACTAGTCCAACTATGCAGTTTTTGTTTTAAAGAATTAACCTCGACTTCCAAAACTGAATTTTCCTTCTTGGTTTCTTCCAAAGAATTTTATAAAACTTTATATCATTAGATTGATTTAAGGAAACAACCTCGGTTTCCCTTAGTTGTTTTCGCAAAAGTTCAATTTTTTCTTTGAAACAGCACTCATTTTGTTTTAATATACGATTAGCTTAAGTGTAGAGTTGTAAATCATTTACTAAGCTATCATTGTGTTTTAATAACCTAGCAAATTTCAGATCAATGCATTCCCTAATTTTTTACGTTCAGAACAAGCATGTTTTGCAAATGATTGATCTGAAGAACTTACCTGTGATGAATCAGTTGAATCAGCCATCAAGGTAGAATCAGACCCTTCGGTGACTGGAGATTCTGAAATCGTGGCTCTTAGTTCTTCCTCTACCAGGTGATCTAACAAATTCACAGCTTCTTCGGTATTTGACATCGCTTGCTCAGTTGTAATCTCACCTTCACTAGCAGATCCATCATCCAGTGCTTCGACAAAGACAATATTTGATTCCACTGGAGAGACAAATCAGAAGGACCAATCTTGACCTTCATCACCTTGAGCAGTCAGAGCCTTTGTCTAGTTACTTGAAGAAGCAGTTCCAATCATGTCTTTGTCTTGACGGTTGAAAGTAGAAAATGGGTTACCATTTCCAGCTTTCTTGGGCTTTACACATTCACGTTTAAAATGCCCCTTTTCACCACAGTTGAAACATATGACTTTGGTTTTGTCAAAACCAAAAGTCGTATCTTCAGTGGCGACTAAATTTCGCCCCCTCTTCTTGACAAACTTCTTAGCTCTTCTTACTGCACTTGCTAGAGCCCATATGATGTCCATTCTTTCCAGCTCATTCTCATCAACTTGCTCGTAATTCTCATCAGCAAGATGACAATTTCCAATCTTACTGGCAACTAGACCATCATAAGATTGTACAACTGCTGCTAGAAGATCCATATGCTCCTTAGCCACTTCCACTGTGATGTTACCGAGATTCTCGGTCTTCAACTTCGTAGTATTGGCCTCAGGAACTGTGTATTGGGTGCCAGATGACCCTGACGTTTCGGTTCCTGGTGCAGTGGTTTGGGAAGGAGAAGAAGAACTAGACACGAATGCTATTTGTAATGGTGCTCCTGAAACAGTAACTATGTTGTAAAGTGAAGGATTCTGAACATAGGATCCTTTCTTCGACTTGTATTTCATTCTCAGTTATTCCTCTCTTAACTTCAAGATGAAGTCATTTATGTCTAATGTTGCAAGAATGTCGTTCTGTCTCAGATTAGACACAAACAAAACCCATTTCTCAGGCAAACCATCAGCAAAGCTTGAAACTTTATCTTCCATTGATGTGGTTACGCCATGAGTGTGCAGCTCACTCATTAGATGATAGAATTTTACAATAATATCATCTAAGCTCTCATTCCCTATCGAAGAGAAATTATCAAACTCCTTCTTGAGAGCTTTAGCCTTCAATGCCTTTAAAGTTGCATTTCCATCATATCTCTTCTCCAATGCATCCCATAGCTTTTTAGCCTGCTTGTTCTCAGAGAACTGATGAAAAATGTCCTTCGGTATCGACTGAGCCAACAATGCATAAACTTTCTTCTCATCATTGAAGAGAATCTTCTGAGCTTTACTCATTCCTCCCAAGGTTAACTTGACTCCATTAGCACTGACTGGTATTGTGTAACCAGTCTCAATGGATGTCCAAAGATTGGGATCAACTCCATTTAAGTAAATCTCAAACCGTTGTTTCCACTGAGGATATTCATCTAACGTTAACAACTTTGGCGGTTTATTATGATTACCTATCTCATTCTCCAAAAGTAGTAGGTTCTGGATGCGTGAGTCCTTTCCGGCAGTAAACGCAGCAAATTGATCTTTCATTTCTATAAACTTGGTACTTGGAGAACAGGACAGTTTCAATCGTGCGAACTGACAATGAGTACGGATCACTTATGCGAATGAAGGGTGCGAATGAATTTAATCGTGCAATTGGATTCAGTCATGAGTATGAACAAGACGATTGGAATCAAACGACTGAAGTTGTTCAGTCGTGCGAATGAGGAATGCGACTTAGTTCAGTCGTGCGAATGGAGTATACGAACGAGTTCAATCGTACTAATGAGCTAATCGTGGGACTGAAGGCTGCTGTTTCTGCAAAATCGAAGATTTTGACACTTTGACACAAAATACGAATTTTCTAGGAACCCTAATCTGCCGTATAGTGAAAAATCGAAACTTTAATGCCAGAAAACGTCGAAAACACCTTTAGAAGCAAATGGTGACTCTTTTGACTAAAACAAAGGTTTTTGACACCAAACCTAATTGAATCAAATGCAAAATCAAGAGCCAAATCTCTTACATCACTTGTTAGGATCGTGTACGTACGGAGTACTAACTGATTCTGCATTTAAACCGTATCAAATAGTGCGGAATCCTACTTGATTGGTGATCCAATCAGTGAGAATGATAACCCGATCGATATAAGATTGAAATAAATGTTAAGAACGAGTAGAAATAGATCAAGAACGAACTATGAACTTGGACAGGTTGTTTGGGACGCTCTGGACGGCTAGGATTTATGTGTATTCGAAATATCTCTTCAAGTGTTCTGTTTTTCCACGAATTAGGTGGTATTTATAGGTTAGTGGTTTTTATTCGTACGACGGAAGCATTAGCATGGTTCAGTCGTGCGACTGAATCATGCGATTGAGTCATACACACGACTGAAGGTTCAGTCGTGCGACTGAGTCAATCTTATGTCTCAGTCATACGACTGATCCAGTCTCCTGGTTCAGTCGTGCGACAGGTCCATAAGCATGATGTATTCATGCGTATGGTGCATAAGTATGGTCCATTAGCATGAATAATCACCCGACTAGGTTGAACATAATACTCAATCATTATTGACTTAGAATTGTGTACAACAACCTCAAACCTATATAAAAAGTTCATACATATGAATCAAAAATAAATAAACATCAAATCATATATCATATTTCATTACTTTGTCAAATTACACATATGTAAGGCATGAAAGACTTTTACATTTAAGCATATAAATTAGGAACACATGTATCTACACAACTACTCTAGTTCTAAGATTGTATACTCTATAAGCCTTGGCTTAGGAAGAGTATCCAATAAAGTGTCCATCATCTAAATTTCTCAGCAAATTTCGCTACTCGACATTTGGTATTCAAGATGGTGCAAGGACATCCAAATGACTTGAGGAAACCAATAAAAGGTCTCCTTTTGTGCCACAGTTCATAAGGAGTCTTACCATAAGTCTTAACCACTAAAACTCTTTTTTGCACATAGCAAGCAGTGTTCACTGCCTCTGCCTAGAAGGTGATGGGCAATTTAAAGTCTGACAACATGGTTCTTGTAGCTTCATTTAGTGTCCTATTTCTCCTTTCAGCAACACCATTTTGCTGAGGAGTCCTGGGAGCATTATATTGTCTTGTAATACCCTTTTCATCACAAAATCTATCAAGGATTTGGTTCTTAAATTCAGTTCCCTGATCACATCTTATGGTCTTGACCTTGTGATCACATTGATTCTTAATCTTCAGAATGAAATTCTTCAAGATCTCATGAGTTTCATCCTTAGTTCTGAGGTGAAAGACCCAAATGAATCTTGTGAAGTCATATGTGATCACTAAACAATATGAGATCCTTCCTAGACTCATTACACTGGTGGGGCCAAAAGGATCCATATGTAATAATTGTAGGGGAGTCATGATGGAGTTTATTTCTTTTGGCTTGTGAGATACCTTATGTTGCTTTCCTTTCAGGCATGCAACACAATAGTCATCACTTGTAAACTCTTTCTCTGGCATTCTAGTTACCAAATCATTCTTAATTAATTTATTCATGTTTTTAAAGTTTTCATGGCACATTCTTTTATGCTAAAGGAAAGACTCATCACTATTTTCTTTAGATAGAAAGAATGAAACTTCTCCTGAAGGGGATGTTTCTTGCAAGTCCATCTTGTACATGTTCCCTTTCTTGGGGGCTCTGAGCAAGATATGCTCCTAAAGAAGACCTCCTCGAGCTTGAGAACAATGCACTCATGCTCAGTGAAGAGCATGTTATGTCTTTGATCACAAAATTGGGATACACTCAATAGATTGTACCCAAGCTCCTTGAAAAAGTTTACCTTCTCAATGCTTAGCTTACCATTTGTGACCCTAACCCTTCCAGTAATGTAACCTCCAGTATCTCCTCCAAAAGCAACTGGCCCTCCATCAATCTTCTTAAAATTTTAAAGTAAAGCGCCATTGTCTGTCTTGTGCCTGGAACAGCCACTATCAATGATCCATACATTCCTATTGGTTTTTAGTTGTTCCTACACAAAAAGAGATAGTTAGCTACATTTGAAAACCTAGGCCTTGATGGTCTTAGGCTTGTCAAAGTGAATTGAAGACAATGTAACCGTGATTGATCCTATGTTCAAGCTTTGAGGATCTTCAGTTGTTGTCGATGAAGAACTTTCAGTCACATGGTCTTCCTTTGTCTTCTACACCACCTTTTGGAGACTGTACCTTTGAAAGATCTTGCTATCACTGTAGCAGGCTTTAGTGCTTCGGAAGCATTACTCTCTTTCGAGGCCAACTTTTCTTCTGAAAGCAAGTTTTTACTTGTCTTCTTCTTCACTTTGTAGCTTCTAAAAGGAACATATTTTCCTTTCGAAGCTAATTTCTTCTTGATCTTCTCAGAAGTTTTCTTCTTGATCAAATGGACGGTAATTTTAGGTTTGTAGAGGCAATCCTTAGCAAGATGAGAAGTACTACCACACATGATGCAGTCCATTTGCTTTCTTCTAAGAATCTTCTTTCAGAAGGAAGGCTGAATGTGATCACTTTCCATCTCCATCTTCATCTTCTCAGATGATGTAGAAGGCTTTTTAGGGTGAAGCCAACCTTTGGATTTGGATGGTTCAAGCTGTGTAAGAGTGGTACTCAACTGATCAGCCTTCTTTTTGGTGCTAGAATGATTTGGACAAGAACTAGAACTCCTGGTACTAGAGTTTATAGTTGAGTCTTTAGCCTTTACCACTTCAAACCTTGTAGAGATAAACACTTGTTTCTACTTAGAGTTGAAAGTGGCCTTGATCTCTTAAGCCTTCTTTGACTTCCTCTTGGCTTTTCTAATCAAGTTCTGTCTCTTGGACTTGGTTATCCCAACTTCTTTTCTCTCCTCAGGAGAATGTGACCCTTCTTTGGATGCTCTTCTTCACTTTTCTCAGAGTCATCCTTCACTATCTCCTCATCATCCTCTTCATTTTTTTGGGTCTATAAGGGGAAGCTCATCTTCAAAAATTTCACACCTTGGAGATCTTACAGACAATAGAGTGTGTGGATGAGCTATCTCAGTAGATCACAGTCCCTGCTTATTCTGATAACAAAATTTTGCATGCAAGGATAAGGATATCATGTTCTTGAAGGTCTCTTCTTCAAGTACATATTTTTCTACCCTGGCTTTGCTAATCATAAGCTCAGCCAAACATTCAGTAAACTTAGTGATAAGATCTTTGATCTGAGTCCTGTAGTTGCTATGTTCATGTTTAAGAGTGGAAATGATGTTCTCTAAATCTTCTATTTTGAGTTTGTTATCATTTTCAGCTCTTTTGAAGTTAGATATTAAGATGTTCAAAGACTCAAGATCAAAGGTGAAGAGAAAGTTGCATGTGCTTTCATCAGCAGACACAAAGGTTTGTGAAGAGCTTGTGTCTTGGAACGGTCTTCTTTGGATGTACTTCTCTCTTGGTGTCTCCGGGAAGGTGATAAAAGAACCCTTTTTTGAGTTGTCAGGGTAGCAGATGAGATGATGTTGTGGTTCTCTGCAATCCTTTTCAACCACATGAAGGGATGAACTCTGCTGATTGTTGGTGTTACCAGATGGATTTTGCATGTTCATCTCCATCTGGTAGACACTAAGAATACCATACAACACGGTAAGAGTTAGAGTCTTAAGGTTCTCAGTTCTCTTGATAACAACAAAATAATATGTCCATTGTCTAGGGTTGTCCCTGTTTTCAAAATTTACTCCAACATCCATTAGAGTATTCACATTCTCAACATACCTGAAGTATTGTTAAGTCATGGTTTCACATGTCTTGTAGGTGAAATTCTCAAACTGCTGCTTCAAGAGGTCCTTTTGTTCTCCTTTGCTTCAGTGGACCTTCATACATAAGCTTCAGTGCATCCCATAGTTGCTTAGTAGTCTTGCACTTCTTGAAGCCTCTATATATTGAGTTTGGAATAGCAGTTTAGAGGGCAGTCATGGCTTTCTGATCTATGTCAAACTTCTTGTCTTTTTCAGAATAGTCAATCACCTCCTTTTGTAGCATACCACCTCCAGCAGCAGTTAAATAGGAGCTTGGTATGTGAGGTCTAGAGACAACATACTCTCACATCCTAAGGGATTGAGACTTGATGAAGCCTTCCATTCTTTGGCACCAAGTATTAAAATCTTCAGGAGTGATCAGTGGGGACTTTGTCATGGTTTTGATTTCCATACAGCCATTGTGAGAGCTGCAATTTGAGATGTGAAGTGTTTTGTGAAACTAAGGGATCTAAGATCGTGAGATCTTACAATCAAGAGCCTGGAATGCTCTGATACCAATTGTAGGACCGTTTAAGGGATGGTCAATACAACCAGTCTCATAATGAGAAGAGTGTTTAGAACACTTAGCAGATCAAATAGGGAGTCGGGAATTATTATGATACTAAGAACACAAGCAAACAATGAGACAGAACTAAGAACAACAACAAGATGAATATGGTTTTCAAGGATAAAGTATATTACTCTCAAGTTCTTTTACAAGTGTTAGAAAGCATACATAGAAAGATAAGGACCTCAGATAGTTTATACTACTATCCTACAGCCGGCCATACTTTGAAGGCCAGCTGGGAACACTAATCTAGACAACAAGATCAATATAAAGTCAAAAAGCAGATTGCATTTTGATTAGTGACTATGGCATGCCATAGCACACATCTTAATATATTACAAAAAGGATAAAAGTACATAAAGTAGAAAGTTACTAACTTAAGACCTTAATTTATAGTTGCAAAAGCATGGACCTTTTCACCAACTTATATAAGTTGGTGAGTATTCAGAGTTGCAGCGGAAAGTGGGTCAGCTTTATACAAAAGTACATCCAAGAAAAGCATATTCTTCTTTGTCTTTGGAAGAAATCTGTCTTCACTTCAAAAGGCTTTAGAAGACTTTGTCTTGAAGCTTTGGAAGATTTCATCTTTGGCTTTGGAAGATTTGGTCTTTGGCTTCGAAAGATTTTACACTTAGAATAATTTCTATGTATAGTGTAAATATTCCGAAGCAGCTTCTACTGAGTACCAAGTACATGCATGCAGGAAGCGCTTTGGTTGTTTTGAAATCAGATTTTAACATATCCAAAGACTCAAGATCATATATCATCTCTAAGTTATAGGACCTACATCTGTTAACCATAGCAATACATTCAGATGTACAAAGATGTTCCAATACCTTGGCTTCTTCATGATCAACCATCAGTTCTTGGTTTGGAGATGAATCCTCAACCTGAAAGCTCCAGTCAAAGCTTTCTTCTTCGACAACAACTGCAGCTTGCTGCTTTGGCTACTCATCTGGGTGGCTCCATCAGTGTAGTTTGGTTTGATTTGTGCTTGGCCATCATTTCTTCTTGGTGCCTTGCACTCTCTGGCAAAGTGTCCCATTAGGTTACAATTGTTGTTGATGCATGTATGTCCCTAGATCATGATTTGTAATGTAATAAATCTTGTCTGTCTGATTATGATGTAAGTTGTATTGATTAATGAAATGACATGGATTGTTTGTTATTTGTAATGTTTAATATTTCATTAATGAGTCGTGATTGAATTGATTGGGTTTATGATTGTTTGAATGGTTATCCAAAATGTTATATTAATTAAAACATTCAAACTTAACTTAATGAAGTTCTCATGCGAATGGCCCATGCGAATGGACCACACGCATGAATAACTTCATACGATTGACTCAATCGCACGACTGAACCAGGAGACTGGATCAATCGTATGATTGACACATAAGATTGGCTCAGTCGCACGACTGAACACTCAGTCGTGCGGATGAATCAACCGCATGGTTCAATCGCACGACTGAACCATACTTATGGCCCAGTCGCACGATTGAACAATACTAACCTATAAATAGACCCAATTCGTGGAAAAATGTAAGCATTCATACCATTACGATTCCAGACGTACCCTAGCCGTCCAGAGACCTCCCAAATCGTTCTCCAAGTTCACAGAACACATTAGATCAATTCCTAATCGACTTCTAACGTTAGATTCAATTCTTGATTGATTCTTCGTGTGTTCTCACTGATTGGATCGCCAATCAAATAGGATTCCGCACTATTTGAGTTGGTTTAACACGCTAATCACTAGGTATTTAGTTCAAATACCAGGTCCTAACAAGTGGTATCAGAGCTTTGGCTCTTGATTACGTGTTGATTCAATCAAGATTGCATAAAAGTTTGTGTTTTTGCACTAAAAACGCAATCTTTGGTGTCAAAAGTGATCTTGGACGTTCCCTGCTCATCGAAGTTTGGTTTCTACGGACTTAGGCGATTAGGACTTGTGAAATTTCGAATTTTTACGGCTGAAACCCGTCAAACCTAGAAAATTTCGCAAAACAGCAGCTTCAGTCGCACGAGTGACCCATTCGCACGACTGGACTCCATTCCCATTGCTCATTCGCACGATTGGACCTAGTCGCGCCTTCATTCGGCCGACTGAACCGTTCGTTCGCATAGCTCATACGCACCAGATTCATTCGCACGACTGAACCAATCGCCCAGTTCAGCCGCACGATTGAACCAGTCGCGGAGTTCATACGCACGACTAGACCATTCGCATCCTTCAGTCGCATCAGTGAAAGTTTGTTAGATTAGATTTAAAGTTATTCGCCATGGAAGATCAGATGTCAGCCTTTACTGCTGGGAAGGACTCGAGGATACAGAACCTGTTGCTGCTTGAGAGTGAGGTGGGTAATCACAATAAACCACCAAAGCTCTGGACTTTAGATGAGTTTCCCCACTGGAAACAACGTTTTGAGATCTACCTCAATGGAGTAGATCCTAATCTGTGGGAAGCCATTGAGATTGGGTATAGTACGCCGGTGGGAGCTGATGGTGTTAAGCTAACGTTAGGTGGGATGACGGACGCACAAAAAGTCAAGTACAGGCAGAGAAAAGGGTTTATGCATTGATCACTCGTCTATCCCCAAAGACATATTCCACCAGTATTCAGAGAATAAGCAGTCCAAGAAACTGTGGGATGAGCTAGAGAAGAGGTATGATGGGAATGCTTCGTTGAAGGCAATCAAGGCAAAGGAGTTAAAGAAGGAATTCGATAACTTCTCATCGATTGGTAACGAGAGTTTAGACGACGTCATAGATAGATTCTACCACTTGATGAGCGAACTGCATACACATGGAGTGGAAACGACCATGGAAGAGAAAGTGAGTAACTTCGCAGACGGATTGCCTGATAAGTGGGCTTCATTGTGTCTAACCTGAGACAGAATGGAATGCTTGTAAAGCTGGATATTAATGACTTCATTCTTAAGTTGCGAGAAGAAGCACTAAGGATGAAGTACAGAGCTCAGAAGTCTTCGTACACACAAAATCCAGCTTTATACAACGCCACGCCTCAAGCTAAGACATCTGGAGCACTCTCCAGACTGCTTTTGTGTCTAGCTCGTCAGGTCCTTCACATGCTTCTCCTTCTGGATCAGACACGTCAGGGTCGTCTTGTACCCACTATATTGGATCAGAAGCAAGTGCTACCAAACTGAAGACCGAGAACCTCGGTAATGTGACTGTGGAAGTAGCTCGAGAGCATATGGATCTTTTAGCTGCAGTGGTTCATTCATATGATGGACTTGTTGCCGGGAAGATTGGAAACTGCCATCTGGCAGATGAGGACTACGAGCAGGTGGACGAAATGGAGCTTGAGAGGATGGATATAATGTGGGCCTTAGCTAGTGCTGTCCGGAGGGCGAAGAAGTTTGTTAAAAAGACCGGACAGAACTTGGTAGCTACTAAGGATACCACATTTGGCTTTGACAAGAGCAAAGTGACCTGCTTCAACTGTGGAGAGAAGGGGCACTTCAAAAGAGAATGTGTCAAGCCAAAGAAGACGGGTAATGGGAACCCGTTCTCGTCCTTACTCGCCAAGACAAGCAAGCTTCCAGTTCTACTTCATCAAACAAGGATCCAAAAGCCTTGACTGCTCATGATGATGAAGGACAGGATTGGAGCTTTAGGTTTGTCTCACCAGGAGAATCAAACATTGCCAGTGTAGAGGATATTGATGATGATTCTGCGAGTGAAGTGATCTAGCAGTTGAGATAGCGATGTCACATAGTGAAGAAGCAACTGCAGCCGAGGTCAGTTACAAGCCAAAGAGGAGACTTCCACGTCAGAGACAGAAAAGACAGAATCACCAGAACCAGAGACATCTGATGCTGCGTTGATGGCTAGCTCTTCTGAACCAACTCAGGTAAGTACTACTGACCAAATGTTTAATAATCATGCTTGTTCTGATTGTGATACTTTTAGGAATAGCATAGATGAAAAATTTGCTAGGTTATTAGATCATAATGATAACTTAGTAAAAGATTTACAACTGTGCACTGAGGCTAATAGAGTACTAAAACAAAATGAGCATAGTTATAAAGAAAAGATAGACCTATTGACTAAACAGCTTAGGGAAACCGAAGTAGTTGCCTTTAACCAAGCAAATGACATTAGGTACTATCTAAACTCCCTAGAAGACACTAAGAAGCAAAAGGCAGTTCTAGAAGTAGAGAAGTAAATTCATTAAAACAGAAACTGCATAGTTGGACTAGTTCTTCACACATAGTTCAACACTTAGTGAGAGAAAGGAATAACGGGGAGGGATTAGGTTACAAAGTGGTTCCACCACCACCTGAGACCTTGATGAACACTAAGACTAGACCAGTAAATAATAACCCCATCAAGGATCACGTGGTGTCTACTCCTCTTGTTAGTGATCCAGATACCTCATGTTCATCTACTGAATCTGGACACAAACAAAAGGAGGCCACTTCAAAGGCAAAGGGTAAATTGCCTTGTGTTAATCTGGAAAATGAATTTGAAAAAGTTAACTTAAAGTCAGGGTCAAACAGAGTCAAATCAGAACCTAAAAGACTTCAAATGTTAATTTTTCACATGCTTCAAGTCAAAAACCAGTTAACCAAAAAGAGAAAGATGTTAAAACAGGTTAAAACAGTTAATTTTGTTAAACCAGAGAAAACATCAAAACACAAGAGTCAAAACCTAAAGTGATTGATGTTACTAGAGTGTCACGCACTTCTCCACAAAGAAAGTCTACTCATAAAGTTGATAGCCGGTCATGCTACAACTGTGGAGAATGTGGACACATTGCTTCCTATTGTCCTTTCTATCAGACACCTAGGAAGAAGATTGATCTTCAGGACTCTAAGCCTAGGTCTTCTAAGAGGAGTTCTCTGACTCCACCTAGAAGAGCTAGTGAACCTAAAGTCCAACCTGTAAGCCAGACGACTGTTTATCATAAACAGGCCTTGCACAAATCTGGCTTATGGAAAGAGAAGTCATCCTGCGTGTCTGATACTGATGACAAGAAGGAACCTGAGCTACCCTCACCCTCTAAGGGTCAATGGGTGGAGTTTATGATGTGTGATGCCTCTGGGAAACCCAAGCCAGTAAAGGCTTGGGTTCCTAACCTAAACTAATTCATTTACTTTGTATGTGCAGGGTGTTCGATACAGTGCTGAGACTAACACGTGGATTGTAGACAGCGGAGCATCCAGGCACATGACAGGAAATAGAGCCCTTTTATCAAACGTCAAGCAAATAAAAGGAGGGCATGTTTCCTTTGCTGGAAACAAGGGAGGCTATATCACAGCTCAGGGAGAAGTGGGAAATCAGAAAGTTAAGTTTGATAAGGTGAACTACGTTCAACAACTTCAGAATAACTTACTTTCTGTTTCCCAAATCTGTGATAAAGGATTTAAGGTCATCTTCGACAACAAGAAGTGTTACGTGCTGAAGAAAGACTACGTGATCCCAGAGGACCAAGTTCTGATGACTGCTTCAAGATATAAAGACCTTTATGTCTTGGATCTGTCAACAGCTGCTACAACGGATCATGAGGTTCAGTGCTTTCTATCTAAAGCTACTGAGAAGGATTCCATCTCCTGGCATAGGAGAATGGGACACATTAGTCAAAGGAAGATGAATCATTTGATTCAGAAGGATTGGTGAGAGGAGTTAATGTCAAGAACTTCCAACTTCCTGACTTTTGTGTAGCTTGCAAGAAAGGCAAACAGACAAAGAAGTCTCATAAGGAAAAGAAAGTTCATTCAATAGAACTTCCTCTTGAACTTCTTCACATGGATTGTTTGGTCCAGTCAGTACAAAGAGCATTGCAGGCGACTTGTACTGTTTTGTGGTCACTGATGACTACTCAAGGTTCACTTGGGTAATGTTTCTGAAATCCAAATCAGAAACATTTGAGTCATTCAAGGAGTTAGTAACCACACTGGAATCTCTCTACAAGCTAAAGTTAGACAAGTACGCTCAGACAACGGGACAGAATTCAAGAATCAATGGATGGAGGCATACTGCAAGGAAAAGGGAATTGTGCATCAATTCACTTCTGCCTACACGCCTCAGATGAATGGTGTTGCTGAGAGGAAGAACAGAAGCTTGATAGAGACAGCACGGACTATGCTGGCGGACTCGAAACTGCCTATCCAATTCTGGAATGAGGCAGTGGCGAATGCATGTTATACACTGAATCGAGTCCTAATAGTCAAGCGCCACGGAAAGACATGTTACGAGCTACTACAAAGACGCAAACCGAATTTGGAGTATCTTGAACCTTTTGGCGCGCCGTGCACACTTCTGAAGAAGACACAAGAAGGCAAATTCAGCGAGAAGGCGGATGAAGGAATCTTTCTAGGATACAACATACCGAACAAGCGAGTTTACAACAACTCAACGGGTCTTGTAGAAGTGTGGTGTAATGTCGACGTTCAGAGATATACCACACCACCTACAGGCAAAGGACCCGCATACTTCTTCGATTATGATGGATTCTTCAAGTCCTTCAACATCCCTCTCTCTCCCTCGGATGATGAGTTAGCTACTAGGATGATGTATGATATTCTGAATACACCATCTAGCACACAGGAGAATCATCTACTCAGTCAGGGGGAGTAGTCGATGACAGTGACTCCTCCTCTGAAGATGAAGCTGAAGCAGATGACCAGAACAGTCAGGAGGAACAGGTTCCAGTTCCTGAAAGTCCACAAGCATCTACAAGTGATGCACCTTCGACTTCGGAACCTCAAACTCCAACTACCTCAGATGCAGAACCAAATGTTCATAATCTTGGTTCTGAGGTGGCTGTTCCTACTACTCCAGGATCACGACTAAACGTCTATCATCCCCTTGACAATGTTATTGGGGATGTCAGATCAGGAGTACAAACCCGAAATCAGCTATACTCAGCTGATTACGCCTCGGTTATGGAGAAGGGTTACATTCATGATGGTGCTTATCGATGTTTTGTCTCGCAGGTTGAGCCAAAATATGTCAGTGAGGCACTAAATGATGAGGCGTGGGTGAGTGCCATGCAAGAAGAACTTCTGCAGTTCAAGAAGTTAGGTGTATGGACTCTGGTTGATAGACCTAAAGGTGCTAAAGTCATTGGCACCAAATGGGTACTAAAATGCAAGAAGGATGACCAAGGGGTCATTATCAGGAACAAAGCTCGATTGGTGGTTCAAGGTTTTCGCCAAGTCGAGGGATTGACTAAATGAGGTGTTTGCACCCGTGGCAAGGATGGAAGCCATTCGTATCTTCCTTGCCTATGCATCGTACATGAAGATTAAAGTCTACCAATTAGATGTGAAGAGTGCATTCCTTCATGGGGAAATCAGGGAAACAGTCTATGTAAGTCAACCCGAGGGATTTGAAGATCCTTATCATCGGGATAGAGTTTACAAGCTCGACAAGGCTTTATACGGGCTTCATCAAGCTCCTCGAGCTTGGTATGAGAAACTCTCGACTCATCTTGTGAAACACGGCTTTCGCAGGGGAGTCATTGACTGCACACTGTTTATTAAGAAAAGGATGGCGACCTACTGCTTGTACAGATCTATGTTGATGACATAATCTTCGGCTCAAAGAACGAAGAGTTATGCAAAGAGTTTGAAGCAGTGATGAAGAAAGAGTTTGAGATGAGTGCTATGGGGGAGATGAAGTTCTTTCTCGGGTTACAGGTGGATCAGACACCAAATGGGATCTTTCTACATCAGACCAAGTATGTAGGAGACATTCTCAGTCGCTTTGACATGGAGAATGCTTCTGCTGCTGGGACTCCACTTGCTACGAATCACGATATAGCACCTGATGAGAATGGAGATCTTGTAGATGCCACGATGTACCGAGGAATGATTGGATCCCTTATGTATCTCACTGCCTCAAGACCTGATATTATGTATGCTACATGTTTATGTTCTAGATATCAGGCTAAACCTAAGGTCAACCATCTGATCGGGGTCAAGAGGATTTTTCGTTATCTGAAGGGTACACCCACACTTGGATTGTGGTACCCTCATGATGATGACTTTGAGCTTACCGCGTATAGTGACTCGGATTACGGGGGCTGCAAGATGAACTACAAGTCTACATCAGCAGGGTGTCAATTCTTTGGGAGAAGATTAGTTACCTGGCAGTGTAAGAAGCAGACATCGGTTGCATTGTCAACCTGTGAAGCCGAATATGTTGCTGCTGCAAGTTGCTGTTCACAAATCATCTGGATTCAACAGCAAATGCGGGATTACGGTTTAAAATTCTCATCTACTCCTATTTTTGTTGATAACTCTGCTGCAATTGCAGTAACTAAAAATCCGGTTCAACATCCTAAGACCAAACACATCGGTATTAAATACCATTTCATAAGAGATTGTTTTGAAAAGAACTTAATTGATGTGGTTAAAATTAATACTGATTTTCAACGCGCTGACCTCTATACTAAAGCCTTTGATAAACCACGTTTTCAATATTTGCTAGAGGTCAACGGCGTTAAAAAGAAAAGTGAGGTAATTCCTGATGATATAATGTGTAGTCCGATGTAGTTTAGTTAAAGTTTTTTTTTATTATATTTATTTATTTTATTGTTTATTTCGTCGTTAAATTAAACTCATGTTATTTTGCTGTTTATTAAAATCCTAAAATAATTAAACCAGTAATGATTTTAGTATTTTAGGGGGAGAATATGTCAGCAAGTTAACATAAAAAAAAAAAACGAGGGAGAAGGAGTAATAGCTGATATAAGGTAGATCGTATCTGTGATACCGATTCAATACCTTTGGAAAATGATAGTACACAGGAACAAATCAAGAGGGACTTTAAAAATTTAAGTTTTGAAAAGATGCAAAAATTTAAAGTATAAGTCTGTGTAGTCTAGGCAATACAAAAGGGAAGATGATAGAAAACTGGTAACTCCTAAGGTAACACAAAGAAAGTAGACCTAGAGGTTGCTAGACCACAAATGATATGTCGGTAGATTCAACACAATAGATGATTAGACCTGACTGGTGATCTCAAGATCAAACTAAGTTGTTCAACTGACTGTGGGCTTCCATCTTATCACTGGTTAACACAATCAACAATATTCCAATAAGGGGTAATGAGCATTTAAACGCCACAAATGTGTGCGGATGACCATAATTAGAGCAAAGCAAAAAAAAATGAAAGACAAATGCTATAAAGCTAATGACTTATGTTGTTGGTGCATTTTGTGCAAAATAAAATAAGCTGCTCTAACAAGGAGATAGGTTGTGTGCCTCTCTGCTGTGCGATGGCACTGACCTGAGGATAAGCATAACCTAGATATTCTAGATTCATTGTTGTTTGCCGCCTCTCTGCTGTGCGATGGCACTGACCTGAGGACTGGCTTCTCTTTGAAAGCTCTAAGAATAGTCTCTTCTTGTAATAATACCCGTAGACCGCTCAAAAGCTCCTGAGGAATGTTGATTACCATATAAGTGTGGGATCCACAAATGTTAGTTGAAATAATTAAACCTAAATCAGTCACCAGCCTGTGTCAAAAGTCTGTGTATGGATTTAAGTGGACAAACATATTGACAATCATTGTGGCTGCAATTCTCAAAAGTTCAAATCAATGTGACATCTAAGAGTTCAGTATGATTTCCTTAAGTTGCTAAAGACTCTGGATGAACACCGAGAATTGAGCATCAAAAGTTTTGATAACAAGTCCCAAATGATTTGACTTGCCTGTATGATTCCAAAATTGAATTGGTCCAGGTGTGGTCAATCCAAGTTGAAGCTGTCTATTCCAAAACCAAATCCCGTAGATGTCTATCTTAGGATTTATCTCTCACAAAAAGCCAAAAACAAGTTGTTAGTGTAATTAGTTTAAATTTTCTAAGTTAGTTAGTAGTTTTAATTTTAATTATTAGGTTGTCGGACTACATCAGGAAAATCAGAAAGGAATCAACTCACTAAAAGGGTCAGGTCTGAATGACCACATGTGCTTTGAAAATTTAAAACAGTCACGTCTGAGGTGACAAAATGTTTAAAAGGGTCACGTCTGAGGTGACTAAATTGTTTAAAAGGATCACGTCTAAGGTGATCATAAAGTTTTCAAGTTAAAATGATCATGTCTGAGATGATCAAAAGCTCATAACGTTAATTTCAATAATTAAAAGGGTTTTAAATGTAAATTGGAAAAATGGCAGAAAATTAACTAAGTGTGACCCATTCGCACGATTGGACCATGAGAATGGACCAACCATGCGAATGGCTTCCACTCGCACGAATGGACATGAGATGAGCCATTCACACGAATGGATTATTAGAATGGCCCATTCGACCGATTGGAAGGGGGCGAATGAGTCAGTCGACCGATTGAAACTCATTCGGTCAACTGAACATGCGAATGAAAGGCACGACTGAGTCAATCGAGCGACTGAACCTCAGTCGGTCAACAGCATGCGACTGACTGGGCCAATCGTACGATTGAGCCTTAGTCGCCCGAATGAACTGAGCGACTGAGGCCAGTCGGCCGATTGAACTCAGCTTCAGTATTTAAAGGGCACAGTCGATCGCATTTCATTCATCACAACCCAATCGCTCTCAAATCGCACACCCTACCGTTACGCTGCCAAAATTTCAGTAGACTTTGATTTCTTCTTGATATTGATTCACTGACTCTCGGTATTGATTATACAGGTAGTTTGAAGACTCATCGTACCAAAACATGAAAGATTCAAACCCTAATTTTGATTACTCGACTGTGAAACAAGAACCGAGACAAGAAAGACCTAATAACCTATCAAAACTAAGCAAAACGTTAAAATTAAGTCTAATAGGTTATTAGTAACAAGAATGCGAGTCTATTGAACCGGTTATCTGTGTTAAAACACTTGTTTTGTTGAAGATTCGAACGATTGGCGACTAACTACAGGACAGGCGACTGGTCGCCCGGATGAACTCCAATCGCACGATTGAAACTTGCGATTGGACAAATCGCTCGAATGAACCATGCGATTGAGCTCAGTCGGCCGACTGAACCATTCGCAGACTCAGTCAGCAGACTGAACCCAATCGCATGTCACATTGACCAGAATGAGTTCAGTCTCATGAAAGAACAGATGACTGAATTCAGTCGCATGATTCATTCGGACGAATGAATCAGAATGAGTTTCAACATTACACTTAGAACAGAATTTTCTGGTCTTATGTACTAATGGTTCTATGTCATGTGTGTTTCAGGAAAATGGCAAAGAGATGGTCCATAAATCCAAAGCACAACATCTGTGCTCATTTGGATCACACTACCAGGAACGGGGCCGAGTTTACCGACATAAGGCTATCTCCACTCCTTGCACGCCATATAGATCACTGCATCAGGCATTCTGGGAGAATGCCTTTGTGGACCGCTCCCGTGAGCCCTACTGCATTAGGAGCTCTATACTGGGCCATGATATTGAGATCACTGCTGCCGACATTCAGAGAGTCCTAGAGTTTGGGGACGACACTGATCATCCTACTAGATTACATCCACTGACAGTGCGAGGATGCTTTCTGAGGATAAAGTACGCTGGGGACATCAACTCAGGTGTGCTCAACAAGAGCAACTTGAGCCCCCAGTACAAGTACTTAGCACACGTGATCCTCAAGTGTGTTGCATCGAGGAGGGGTGGGTTCGACGACCTCTCAGACCAGATCCAAAATGCCTACGTGGCACTGGTGCTGAACCACCAATTCAGTTTTTCTAGCATGATATTCTCCTACTTGGTGGAGAACTTGGAGGCCAAGGGAAAGGAGGGGTTTTGTATGTACCCCAGGTTCTTACAGCTCATCTTCAACGAGAAGCTGCCACATCTGCCCAAAGAGAGTCATGATGCAGTGGCTTTAGAGATCATGGATGATACGACTCTAGGCCGGATGAGAGTTTATAGGGGGAAGCAGGTGAAGCCCCAAGTGAAGAGATTGATTGGCCACCTGGCCAATGAGAGGTATGTGGCGCCAGGCAGACGCAAATGGCGTCATGAGGATAGTGACTCTGATGATGAGAGGCTGCTCCTCCCAGAGATGGATTCTGATGATGATGATAGCGGAGACGTCGGGGATGATATGCCTGCTCCACCTAGAGGCACCGATTCAGATGTTATTCCCCCGGGGTCTGCCCCTGCCGGAGAGGTTGCTGAGACGGCCGGTTTTCATCAGGAGTTTGTTGTTGGTGATCAGGAGGAGGAGGAGTCTGATGAGGAGCCCCTCACGAGGACTGTGGGAAGCAAGGTTGTTCCCACAGAACACGGGCTAAGGGTGGTTGGTGAACACCCTCGGGACTCCAGAGAGACAGAGACTGACCCGAGCTATGCTCCGGGTTCAGCGGGCAGAGCTGCAGGGGGAGCATCCACTTCCACTGGGACCAGGAGGAAGAGGATGGCTCAGCCCCATGGACTTAAGAAGAAGAAGCGTCGACTGACCTTCGTTACCACTGTAGCCTCTACATCCACCACCACAGCCACCACTACCACCTCCACTGATATACCACCCATCACCACAGCCACCACATCCACTACTGCTACCACAGCCACCACCTTACCTACCACCACTGTACCTTTCCCATCCACCACCATACCATTTACACCTACATCACCTTCACCAGTTTACCGACCCATATTCACCACTGCCACTACCACCACCACCTCACATCATGCAGGACCATCAGCCCAGTCCTCACACTTGTATGGATCACCTCTACCTCCAATCGGAGTATAGGAACAGCTGTCGGCGCTAAACCGTATGGTGATGCGCTTGCTAGCTGCAGACGAGGAAAAAGCTGCACAGATTCGCCAGCTGACCAACCTGACTGTTGCCCAGTCTCAGCAGATGGCAGAGCAGGCTCGGGTGATAGAGTAGCAGACCCAGCTGATGGATGCACAGAGAGTCGAGATGTCCCAACTCCAGGACCAGCAGGCCCAATCAGCCAAACGTATAGAGGAGTTGGAGACTACCAACAAGACCATCATGCTGCGGTTAAAGGGATCAAAGGATGAGCCCTTAAAGATAAAGGAGGGTGATGGAGATGATGGAGATGGTGATGACGAGGATGAAGATGATGATGAGGATGAGGAAGATGATGAGGATGAGGAAGAGACAGATGAAGAAAGGACAGAGGGAAAAGATGATGATGACGAAGCAGAAGGAGGGGATGCGGCTGCATCGGCCTCTGCTTCTAGTCAAGAACGAAGATCGAAGAATCGACAGGACCAGTCATCTACCACCTCTGCTCCTCCGAGCGATGAGACCATGATTCAAGACAAAAGTACAGATTAGATGTTTTATGTATTTAATTATTTTTGTGTTTGAATCATGTACTGAAAAACAAATGTTTTGAATGTTTATATACTAAGTTAATGTATTTCTGTTTGATTACTTACTAATGATTTATGTGTTGAATGTTTAAATCAAACAGATCCAAATTTTCAAAGAGATGAGTTTGATATTGCTCCCCTTCAACAGGTCAAGACTCAACTAACCATGATTCTTGATCTGCAAGGGATTGTAAGAAGGTCTGTGAGTTATACCACTGAAGAAGGGGAAATAATTCATGACCTATCTAACGAGCAACTGGCAGAGATGTTCAGACTCAATCCAGATGAAATCGTCAAAGATGCTCCAACAGTTGATTCGACTAGCGATGAAGAGCTGAATGATGTTGATGAAGTCGAGGTCGAAGATATCACTGCAGAAGAGTATCCTCAGTATGCTGACAACGAGGGTAATGTGGTCCCCAATCTGGGTGAGTCCCTAGTCAGTGATACGTTTGAGGTACTGAACAAGATGGAGCAGGAAACTGAAAAGGCAGAAGGAACAGCCCAAGCCTCAAATGATGACGTAGACATTCGAAAGGCTGAGTGGGCTGCCTGTTTTGAAGAAGTGAGAGCCCAACATGCTGCACCAAAGAAAGATGCCTACACCAAGCTCTACAGAGTCAAGAAACACCACAAGGTGTCAGGCAGGATTATAGCATGGGCTTATTTTGATGATCTTAACGCGTATGCAGTTAAGAGGGAACAGGGCATAGAGTACTTCAGATTTCCACATGATCTGAAGACTCTACCTGGTTTTGAGCTCAACCAGCTGGCTAAGCTAAAGCTTTTGTACGTTGACCCAAGGAAAATGTCAGGCTGGTTCGAGGCTGCCCTTAAGAAGGAGTACCACACCAGATGGGTTAACTTCAGACCCCAACAGCCTACTAGGTACATAAGAAGGTCTGAGGTTGATGCCATTACTGGCAAGCCCAAGATTGTGTTGAAGTGGAGTCCTCCGCGCACTATGTCGAGAATCCCTCTCAGGGAAATGCCACAGGACTTCACTCCACACTTCAAATGGTGGTACTATGATTGGAGAACAGCTGAAGCTGTCATAGTTCTAAATAAAGAGGGCCAAATGGATACTATCAGGGTATTCGACCCGATGTGGCTAACTAACTTGTCTGCTAATGATCTCTATACATTATACAAGTGGCCACTGTTCTATGACACGCAAGATATTGTACAAGCCCTCTAGTTCCAAAACGTTATACGACTCTACTTTGCGTTTGAGATTCACGCAGGAGTCACCAAAGAGGAGAAGTACAAGAAGTATAAGGAGGTTATGCAGAAGACAAGAGATTAGATAGATCTAGGTCCAAGGGGGAGTTTGTTGATGCATGTATGTCCCTAGATCATGATTTGTAATGTAATAAATCTTGTCTGTCTGATTATGATGTAAGTTGTATTGATTAATGAAATGACATGGATTGTTTGTTATTTGTAATGTTTAATATTTCATTAATGAGTCGTGATTGAATTGATTGGGTTTATGATTGTTTGAATGGTTATCCATAATGTATATTAATTAAAACATTCAAACTTAACTTAATGAAGTTCTCATGCGAATGGCCCATGCGAATGGACCACACGCATGAATAACTTCATACGATTGACTCAATCGCACGACTAAACCAGGAGACTGGATCAGTCGTATTATTGACACATAAGATTGGCTCAGTCGCACGACTGAACACTCAGTCATGCGGATGAATCAACCGCATGGTTCAATCGCACGACTGAACCATACTTATGGCCCAGTCGCACGATTGAACAATACTAACCTATAAATAGACCCAATTCGTGGAAAAACTGTAGGATTCTATGTGCCCAAGACACTTAGAATATTGATGTGGTTAGTACGTTATGATCCAAGTCGGGTTATACCCAATAACAAGCTTAGCAAACACCAATTAATATTTAATTGATGATATGATCATGCAATTAAATATTTACACCAAATTTAGAAAATTGGTTTTCTAAACAATTATATGTGAAATGGGTCAAATCATAAGGATGATTTGTTGATGGGTTTTATTAATCATATTGTTATTTAGAAGGGTTTAAATAACATAAGATAATGCAATGTTAGTGATCTTTAATTAAAATGTTTAATTAAAGATTAGTGCATAAAACATAAGTATAGTTCTTGCACTTGTCACACATTAAAATTCAAGAGGGTCCATGAACTTTTAATGTGTTCACAAGACATTAAAATGAGAGCGAATCCCAGCCAATTTTAAATAAATTCGGCCACCCCCATGGACCAATGGGGTTCTTTCTTTTCCCTTGGTAACTCACACTCTTTATGAAAGAGTGTTGGACTCTCCAACCCACATGATTTCACTTGCAAAAATAAAAAAAAAAAAAAACTCTCTTTCTCTCAAAAGGTTACGGAACAAGCAGCAGAAAAAAGGGGTTTTGGAGTTGATTTTGGTGTTCATTCTCCCTAACAAGAGTTGTTTGCTTCAAGGGCTTGGGGTATACAAGCTTGAGGACTTCTAATCTTGAAGTCTTGGCCGATTTTGAGCATCAAACATCAACTTTATCTCGGTTTTCTGCCTCTGAAAGAGGTGTTAGGCAGCTTATCTTGGTTGTCACATTATGTATGTTTTATGTGTTATATAGCTTGCTTATTCAATATTAAGATCCTTTTGATTTGGGTTTGTCTTTCATCTTAAAACATCATTAAGAACATGAAATTTTCAGATTATTAACATGTTATAATGCTTTACTTCCGCTGCGTCTTTCAGAAAGTTTAAAAGGTTAAACTATGTTTTGATGTTCTAACAAACCCATCAATGGCATCAAGAGCCGGTTATGTGGATAACTTGCTTGTTCTTAGCCTTTAAAATCGGTTTTAAAGATGTATTATCAACATATTAGAGGCTGATTTTGGGCTGCTATGTTTTGTATGAATGATTCCCCAAACTTTCAAGGTCATATCACACATGCTAGTGATTAGACCTTGAAAGATATATATTATGAAATGTTGATTGTTTGGACAATGTTTAAAACCCAAAATTTCAGTTTATGTTGGCTGAAATTTGGTGGTTTTAAGTGGGGTTTCATTATATGTTTGGATGATATGTTCATTGGATGTTAGTGTGCATAACCTAGCCTTTGGCCTTTTGATTTGGATGATTGGAATGGTTGGTTTTATTCATTCAATTGGGTTGTAATATTTATGTTTATTATTTGGGTTGTAATTATTTATTCATTTGGTTATGTAATAAATAGAATAGGTGCATTTCTTTTATTAGAAAAATGTATTAGGATACAATTTTGTAAAAGGAAGATGCACAAGATCAAGACCCAAAGATGGACATCAAAGACATGTACACTTGAAGCATTTGGATGTGGAATCGAGTGGGAGTTCATGGACACATATGATGTGTCATTGTTAACCCTTAGGAAAGACCTTATGACAACACTTGTGATGGCAAACAAGTGTAGTCAACTTAGTGGCTATGGTTATGCACATGTGGTTGAATGATATATGCTTGTTTGATTATTCATTTTATGTTGATTGTTTGATATATGGATATGCTTAACAATCTAAATAAATTATCATAACAAGCTGAATTTTTGGTTCCTAATCATTAAGTGACTAATAAAAGGTTATTAAAAGGATTAATGATTTCAAAATAAAAGAAGTTTTATTAAAAGTGAACCATAGGGTATCTTGTATTTGAAAGCATGCAAATACAAGTACATAGAGTTTTCTAAAACTAGAATTATGAAATCTCTAAACTTTTGACAAACAAGTTTAACACCGTCCTTTTGCACAACACTTGAGTCATTTGGAAACTCTAAATGGGATAAAGGTCACCTAACCATTTAGAGGGAACTTGTGATTTAAGGTGGGGATACCAAATTGGTGGGATAAAGGTCACCTAACCACTTATGTGGGTAAACTCACACGTGTGTGCAAGTAGGATAACTTGATTTGCAAACCATGTTAAATGGATCACCTAAATATGGTTTCCAAATGGTGTTGATGGGATTAACATGCCGACTTTACATATGATGTTTAAAGTCGATCCCATACCTCTAGAAGTTGCAAATGGTTGCAACCGTCAATCGTTGACCACCTTATTAATTTAAATCGTGGGATAAAGGTCACCTAACCACAATTTAAATGTAATGTTGGGTTCTAGATTTTAATATAAAAATGACCTTAAAAGGCATTAATTATTAAAAATAGCAATATCGAAAATACTAAATAGACCTTTGTTAAATTTTGTAGATGGCCACCAACAATGAAAATCACGATAACTCATCCGCGTCAAACCAATCATTACGTGCGATCCTCCAAAAGGAACGTCTAAATCATAACAACTTCATTGATTGGTATCGAAACTTGAGAATCGTTCTCAAGCAAGAGAAACGATCATATGTTTTAGACGACCCTATCCCCGATCAACCTACTGAGGATGATGAGGAGGCCTTCAACGATTGGTTGAAGTACACTGAGGACTCCGTCCAAGTGTCTTGTCTCATGCTAGCGAGCATGACTCCGGATCTCCAAAAGGAGTATGAACATCACGGAGCTTATGACATGATAACCCAGCTGAAGGAAACGTTCCAACAGCAGGCAAGGGTTGAGCGCTTCGAAACGGTTCGAGCACTCCATGCATGTCGTATGGACGACAACCAATCTGTTTCATCTTATGTACTTAAGATGAAAAGTCATATTGACCGCCTCGAGAGGCTTAATTGTCCCGTCTCCAAGGAATTGGCCACGGATTTGATCCTTAATGGCCTTACCAAGAAGTTCGAGACATTGTGTTGAACTACAACATGAATGCTTGGGACAAGAGCATTGGTGAGCTTCACTCAATGCTCAAAACGGCCGAGGCGGCCATGGGTAAAAGGGTTTTACCCGTTCTCACCATCAATGAAGGTGGGAACAAGAAAAGGCCTTATCCCGCACCCAAGGCAAAGGTTGCCAAGGGTAAGGGACCCGTTTGGGAAAGGGAAAGGGGTGGTAAGGGTACCACCCAAACCACAAGAGAAGAAGCAAAAGGTTGCTACTAATGACCCATGCTTCAAGTGTGGGGAGATTGGACATTGGCAAGGAATTGTCCCGTCCATCTCCAAGAGTTGAAAGCAAAGAGGGATGCCGGGCAGACCTCAGGTACAACATACATGATTCATATTGATCTTAATGTTACATCTTCAAACACATGGGTATTAGATACCGGATGTGGAACTCATATTTGCAATTTGTTGCAGGGGTTCACAAGAAGTAGGGACTTCAATCAAGGGGATGTTAGTCTCTTCATGGGCAATGGAACCAAAGTCCAAGTTGAAGCTTGTGGAGACTACATCCTAAAACTTCCAAGTGGCTTGGATGTTATTTTGAAGAATATTTTGTATGCTCCTAGTTTGACTAGGAACATTATTTCTGTATCCCAATTAAGACATTATGATTATGTATTATCTTTTGTTGAAAATGATATTCATGTTTCTTTAAATGATATGTTCTATTTTAAAGCAATTCCCATTAATGGTATTTATGAATTGGTTCATGAAAACGCTTTAAATAGTTCATTGTACCAAACTAACACCAAGAAACTCAAGTTGGACTTGAATGATACCTATCTTTGGCATTGTCGTCTTGGTCATATAAACAAGAAAAGAATTCAAACACTACAAAAGAATGGTCTTTTAAAACAAGTGAATGTGATTCATTTGATGTGTGTGAATCTTTTTTACAAGGTAAAATGACAAAGGCACCCTTTAGTGGGACTAACGAAAGGGCAAAAGATTTATTAGGAATTATACATTCGGATGTATGTGGTCCTTTTAAGCCAATGACTAGGAATGGTGAAAGATACTTCATTACCTTTACCGACGATTATAGTCGCTATGGGTATGTGTACTTATTAAGGCACAAAGATGAAGCTTTTGAAATGTTCAAAATCTTCAAGAATGAAGTAGAAAATCAACTCAACAAGTCGATTAAAGTTTTCCGTACCGATAGAGGAGGTGAATACCTAAGTGATGCCTTTCAAGATCATCTTAGGAGTTGTGGGATTGTCTCACAACTCACTCCTCCTGGAACACCACAACATAATGGTGTGTCTGAGAGGAGGAATCGAACCTTATTGGATATGGTTCGATCTATGATGGCTAGAAGCACATTACCTCTATCATTTTGGGGTTTCGCTTTGCTCTCCGCGGCCCGTATTTTAAATATGGCCCCAACCAAAAAGGTGGAAAGGACACCTTTTGAGATATGGCATGGAAGAGTTCCATCCCTATCATACTTAAGGGTCTGGGGTTGTGAGGCTTATGTTAAGACTCCCACCCCAAACAAATTGGAAGTCCGATCCACCAAGTGTATCTTTGTTGGATATCCTAGAGATTCTATGGGATATTATTATGATCCACTGGAACAAAAGGTTTTTGTTGCCAGAAAGGGTGAGTTCTTAGAAGCAAAGTTCCTTATGGAAGGAGCTAGCAGTAGAACAGTGGATCTTGAGGAAGATCAAGAACCACAACCCGATGCACGTTTGGTTGAAACTAGCTCTCAACATGAGCATGTTGAAGATGATCAAATGGTTGATCAATACACACAAAACGTTCGCAGAAGTGGTAGAACTAGTAATCCACCTGAAAGATACGGATTTTTCATGGATGGATGCTATGTGGTAGATTCAGATGAACCAACCACATACCATGATGCAGTGTCTAATTTGGATTGTGACAAATGGCTTGAGGCCATGAACGTAGAGATGCAATCCATGTATGCCAATCAAGTTTGGGAACTTGTTGTACCACCTCTCAATTCCAAGGTAGTTGGAAGTAAGTGGGTTTTCAAGAAGAAAACCGATATGCATGGAAACTTGGATACTTATAAAGCTAGACTTGTAGCAAAGGGTTTCACTCAAACTCAAGGGGTTGATTATGATGAAACCTTCTCACCTGTTGCAATGCTGAAGTCTATAAGGATATTGTTTGCCATAGCTGCTCATTATGATTATGAGATTTGGCAAATGGATGTCAAACGGCTTTCCTAAATGGATATCTTGAGGAAGATGTCTACATGGTTCAGTCTGAAGGTTTTGTCGATCCAAAACATCCTAATAAAGTATGCAAGTTAAAGAAATCAATCTATGGATTGAAACAAGCATCTAGAAGCTGGAATCATCGTTTTGATGAGGAGGTAAAGAAATTTGGCTTCATCAAAAACACTGATGAGGCTTGTGTGTATAAGAAGGCTAGTGGGAGCACAATAACTTTCCTAGTATTGTATGTTGATGACATACTACTATTGGAAATGACGTTCCAACCTTGGAAGGTGTGAAAACCTGGCTTGGAAGTTGTTTTTCCATCAAGGATCTTGGTGAAGCCGCCTATATTCTGGGAATAAAGATCTATAGGGATAGATCAAGGCAGTTGATTGGTTTGAATCAAAGTGCATACATTGATAAGATCTTGAAAAGGTTCAAGATGGAGAACTCTAAGAAAGGTACCATACCTATTCAAAGAGGAACGATATTGAGTACGACTCAATGTCCTAGCTCAAAGGATGAGCAAGATAAAATGAAGGCAATCCCATATGCATCTGCTATTGGATCCATCATGTATGCAATGATATGCACTCGACCGGACGTGTCATGCGCCTTAAGCATGACAAGTCGTTACCAGCAAAATCCTGGAAACAGTCATTGGATGGCTATTAAGAACATACTTAAGTACCTAAGGAGGACAAGGGATATGTTCCCAATCTATGGATCTGGTGATGAGGAACTCGTTGTAAAAGGTTACACGAATGCGAGTTTCCAAACCGATCGTGATGATTCTCGGTCACAATCGGGATATATTTTCATTCTGAATGGAGGAGCGGTCTCTTGGAAGAGCTCCAAGCAGGATGTGGTGGCTCTATCAACTACAGAATCAGAATACGTCGCCGCCTCATTGGCAGCTCAAGAAGCTACATGGTTGAAGAAATTCATTGCCGATCTAGGGGTTGTCCCTTCCATTCAGGACCCCCTAGAGATCTTTTGTGATAACGAGGGTGCGATTGCTCAAATCAAGGAACCTCGTGCTCATCAAAAGACTAGGCACATTGAGCGGAGATTCAACTACATACGAGATGAAGTTGAAAAAGGAAAGATATGTATTCGCAAAGTTCACACGGATCAAAACATTGCGGATCCTCTCACGAAGCTCCTTGAAAAAGCAAAGCATGAAGGTCATACTTGTGCCATGGGACTTTGATATTCTAGTGATTGGATTTGATCTGTAAACTTTGTATTTGGATATGTGGAACTCTTTATTATTTGAATAAAATTATTTGGTTATAATGTTTCAATTAATGTTCCAATTTAGCATGTTTAATCCATGAGTAAATTGTTTACTCTAAAAGTCCGTAGTCGTTCATACTTGTGGGAATAAGTGTGAGGTAAGATTATTATGAACTTGGATTGGTTGATATTCATAAGGATGAATATAGAGCAATGGGTTGCTACCAAGGTTCATAGATATTTGTGGGATACAAATATTGGACTAACCCGCATCTCAAATTTTACTACATGGAATCTTATTGATTGATCATAAGTAAATTTGAGTAAAGGCGAATATCATTTGGTATCCTCCGACCTGAGATACATATTGGGTTTTGATATTCACCAAGTATTATACCTTGAGCTTTTTCTTCACTGTCCTGAAATAGTGGACAGCACATAAGGGTATGTTCAGGTATGACACGAGGTGTTTGTGAGAAACGTATGTAGTCAAGATGGAATTTGTTCCTCTTATTCGTTGAGAGTTAGATGTCTAAGGCCTGATTAAGTTAAATCAACAAGGAATGATCATTCTGTGTTCTTGGATTTAACATGACATCTGTAACAAAAGGATAAATGATTGATTCACCTAAATCATTTCAAGTAGGGTACTTGAAAGGGATGATGTTATTGAATGGCTATAAGTCATGCGTATTAAGGGTAGTAAACCGTTGTTAGGCGGTATTTACTGCTTGCATCAATCTTCTCTGAATCTTGGGCAAGTGGGAGATTGTAGGATTCTATGTGCCCAAGACACTTAGAATATTGATGTGGTTAGTACGTTATGATCCAAGTCGGGTTATACCCAATAACAAGCTTGGCAAACACCAATTAATATTTAATTGATGATATGATCATGCAATTAAATATTTACACCAAATTTAGAAAATTGGTTTTCTAAACAATTATATGTGAAATGGGTCAAATCATAAGGATGATTTGTTGATGGGTTTTATTAATCACATTGTTATTTAAAAGGGTTTAAATAACATAAGATAATGCAATGTTAGTGATCTTTAATTAAAATTTTTAATTAAAGATTAGTGCATAAAACATAAGTATAGTTCTTGCACTTGTCACACATTAAAATCCAAGAGGGTCCATGAACTTTTAATGTGTTCACAAGACATTAAAATGAGAGGGAATCCCAGCCAATTTTAAATAAATTCGGCCACCCCCATGGACCAATGGGGTTCTTTCTTTTCCCTTGGTAACTCACACTCTTTATGAAAGAGTGTTGGACTCTCAACCCACATGATTTCACTTGCAAAAATCAAAAAAAAACTCTCTCTTTCTCTCAAAAGGTTACGGAACAAGCAGCAGAAAAAGGGGTTTTGGAGTTGATTTTGGTGTTCATTCTCCCTAACAAGAGTTGTTTGCTTCAAGGGCTAGGGGTATACAAGCTTGAGGACTTCTAATATTGAAGTCTTGGCCGATTTTGAGCATCAAACATCCACTTTTCTCTCGGTTTTCTTGCTGTTGAAAGAGGTAGTTAGGCAGCTTATTTGGTTGTCACATTATGTATGTTTTATGTGTTTATATAGCTTGCTTATTCACATATTAAAGATCCTTTTGATTTGGGTTTGTCTTTCATCTTAAAACATCATTAAGAACATGAAATTTTCAGATTATTAACATGTTATAATGCTTTACTTCCGCTGCGTTTTTCAGAAAGTTTAAAAGGTTAAACTATGTTTTGATGTTCTAACAAACCCATCAAAAACGTAAGCATTCATACCATTACGATTCCAGACGTACCCTAGCCGTCCAGAGACCTCCCAAATCGTTCTCCAAGTTCACAGAACACATTAGATCAATTCCTAAACGACTTCTAACATTAGATTCAATTCTTGATTGATTCTTCGTGTGTTCTCACTGATTGGATCGCCAATCAAATAGGATTCCGCACTATTTGAGTTGGTTTAACACGCTAATCACTAGGTATTTCGTTCAAATACCAGGTCCTAACAATTGTAACACTTCACTTTGCTTTTGTCCAGCTCAAACATTCCACTGGTTGTATTGCTAGGAAACTTCCTCCCTGTCCTTTTGTATAACTTCTTGGCCCTGTGAGTGAGAAGAGCCATTTGCTGAACTATCTCCATGTACTCTAGATCATCTGGATTGATAGAGCTCAGGTCTTAAAAAGTGAAGAGAAAGTTGCTTTTGCTTTCATCAGCAGACATAAGGCTTATGAAGAGTTTGTCCTTTGGAATGGGCTTCCTTGGGTGTAGCTCTCTCTTGGTGTCTTTGGGAAGGTGATGAAAGGACCCTTTTATGAGTTGTCAGGGTAGCAGATGAGATGATGTTGTGGTTCTCTACAATCCTTTTCAACCACATGAAGGGCTCAATTCTGCTGATTGTTGGAGTTACCAGATGTTTTTTGCATGTTCATCTCCATCAGGTACCCACTAAGAATATCATACAACTCTATAAGAGTAAGAGTCTTAAGGTTCTCAGATCTCGTGATAACAACACAATAATGTGTCCATTTTCTAGGAAGAGAGGACATGAACTTCTTCATAATGTCCCTATTTTCAAGATTTACTCCAACATCCATTAGAGTATCCACAATCTCAACATATCTGAAGTTTTGTTGAGTTATGGTTTGACCTGTCTTGTAGGTGAAGTTCTCAAACTGCTGCTTTAAGAGGTCTTTCTTGTTATCTTTTGCTTCAGTGGACCCCTCATACATGAGCTTCAGTGCATCCCATAAATGCTCAACAGTCTTGCACTTCTTGAAGCCTTTGTATATGGAGTTTGAAAGAGCAGTTTGGAGGGCAGTCATGGTTTTCTAATATATATCAATCTTATTCGTGTCTTCTTTCAAAATTTCCAGCCACCTCCTTTGGTATCATACTACCTTTAGCAGCAGCTGAAGAGGTGCTTGGTATGTGAGGTCCAGAGACAACACACTCCCACATCCTAGAGTCTTGAGACTTGATGAAGCCTAACATTCTTTGGCACCAAGTATCAAAATCTTCAGGAGTGATCAGTGAGGACTTTGTCATGGTTCCGGTTTCCATATCAGCCTTTGTGTGAGCTACCATGTGAGATTTTAAGTGTTTTGTGAGACTAAGGGTCTAAGGTGGTGAGATCTAACAATCAAGAGCCTGGAATGCTCTGATACCAATTGCAAGACCATTTAAGGTATGGTCAATACAACCAGTCTCACAATAAGAAGAGTGTTTATAACACTTAACAAATCAAATAGGGAACCGGGACAGTATTATGATGCAATGAACACAAGCAAACAACAATGAGACAGAACTAAGAAGAACAACAAGATGAATATGGTTTTCAAGGATAAACTATATTGCTCTCAAGTTCTTTTCCAAGTTTTACAAAGCATACATAGAAAGATAAGTAGCTGAGATACTTTATACTACTATCCTACAACCGGCCATGCTTTGATTGCCAGCCGGAAACACTAATCTAGACAACACGATTAATGTAAAGTCAAAAGGCAGATTGCCTACTGACTAGTGACTATGAAATGTCATAGCTCACATCCTAATATATTACAAAAAGGATAAAAGTACATAAAGTAGAAAGTTACAGACTCAAGACCTCAATATAAAGTGGTAAAAGCATGGACATTTTCACCAACTTGTATAAGTTGGTGAGTCTTCAGAGTTGCAGCGGAATGTGGGTCAGCTTTTGCAGGATCGGTGTTGGTCTCTCAACACAAGATTTATATCTCAAACTCACTTAACACACTCGGATGATGAAGCATAATTTTTAACTAAGTTGATAATAATATAGTAAATTAATGACACAAGAAATGGTTTTCAAGATACATGTATTATTACTTCTCAACTCAAAGTTTACAAGACTCTTACAAGCATGACTAAATGAGTTACAATGAGAAAATATATATACTACTATCTATAGCCTGTTAAACTTAAATTGCCAGCTGGAACATACTACTAAACAAATACTACATTGTTAGAAGTAAGGTATCTAAGATAAAATACTATCCTAGACTAGGTAGTCATGACAAGTCCATGACTTACCTTTTGTCACCAACTAAACGTTGTAACTGTACTAACTAGTAAAAGGTAAACAGTGGATAAAGTATGGTCAACTACATGGGCGTGGGAAAATGCCATGCAATATATCAGAGTTTTATAGCGGGTGTCAGTCAGACCATACTATGATCCAGTGGTTCATAGTTGGTTCTTCCAAAGGTTAAATGGCTTCGGAAGAATAAGTTCTTCCGAAGCCTTTTACACTTCGAAAGTATCAACTTCTTCCGAGAATTTAGCTAATCTTCAAGACTTAATACTTCGGAAGTCTTTGTCTTCAATCTTCTAAGTGTTTTACTTCGAAAAAGGAATTACATAATCTCGAAAGACTGAGTTCCTCTTCAGAAGTTCTTCTTTCTTGAGCTTCGGATGTTCTTCAACATAGCTTCGGAAGTGCAGCTTTGTCTTCGGATGACATTCTTCAGTTGCACCAAAAATCTTTTAAGTGTTGTTTTGGTTGCACCAGCCTTATCTTATCCAACAACTCCCCCTAGGCTGATGCTACCAAAACTTCACTGTCTTCTGCTTCTCAAAACTTTCAGCACCAAGAAGAGAAGGTACTTATCTGATTCTTTACTCTTTCCTGAGATGGTGCTAAGAAGTTTGTACATGTAATTTATAGTTAATAGATCCAGTTTGTTACTCTGGATGACGTGTACCCTTTGTTGTGGCCCTCTGTAGAGAGTTAGTTGATGGGAGTTGTACTCATACTCCCATCTAACTATAGGTTTCGAAGCTAGGCCTTCAACCATCTGCAGGAAAGCCTTTCCTATAGTAGTTGACCCTTCTTCTTCTTCCTTTGCTCTCATCTTCAATTATTCTTTAGTCTTTGCTTTCTTGGTGAGCTCAGCAAGATGAAGACTGCTCAAGTTATTTTAGATGTGAGCAGCTACTTGAGAGTTGGAGGGGTTGGAGAATGGTTTCTCTGCTAACTCAGCAATGTCAAATTCGCTTGAGTGTAGCAGAGATGGTGTGTGAAGCATGTTGACATCACCATTCTCCTTTTAGACAACAAAGTTGTAAGAAGTTTAATCAAACATCCACTAAACAATCTTCTTCCTAGGAGTGAAGGGTTGGTTTGTAGTTTGTCCCTTCCTAGTGTCCAGCAAGGTCACCAGTCCTCAGCTTCTTCTTTTCATCCTTGAGGGAGTCTGAGTTCGTTGCCAAGAGTTAAGAGCTTGGTCCAAAGTTCCCCTAGGCAAATCAAGGAATGCCTCTCTAGTAAGGGAATAAGAAGAGCCATCAATGCATGACAGCTTGATAGACTCCTCCTCATAAGAGATTGTAACTCCAGGATAAACAAACTTGAATCATATCATGAAGATTATAGATCAAATAAAGATGAACACAATGAAAACCCCTTGATCTCTATTGATTGCATATAATTTGTACAAAGTAAATCCCTCAATCAATTGGTCATGCAACCATTAACCAACACTAATGACAATTAACCTATTTATAGTCTAGACTAATATTCACTAATTGCACTTAACCCCCTAGACTTAGGCTAATTAATACAAAATTACATATTAAGCATAAAAATGACTAAGATAAAGATAAAATATATTTTGTTCACACAAAATATATTTATTACAATAAAACTCCTAGTCATTTAAATCTTTAACGTCTCGTCTCGGTTCCTCGTCTCGAACGTGTTCGGTTTGACTTTTGTTGACTTTGACCGTGACGTTGACTTTTGTTGACTTTCACTGTGTTGATAATATAGACTATCTTTTCCAGCTCCAACAATACTCCCCCTTAGTCTATCATTATCAACGTCTTCAAACAAATTCAGCACCGAGAAATCAACAATAGAAAGATCTTCAAATTGAAGCTTTCTGAATCTGATGAGAAAAATTATTCATCTCATAAGCTCCCCCTATTTATATGCTCCCCCTTTTCGAGTGCTTTACAATGATATTGGAACAGGTTTCCCAAATATCTAATCTCGAGTGCTTCAGAAGATGTAGGAGGAGGATTCCTAGCTCGGTATCTTCTGCAAACTTGAGGAACAGGCTCTCTGATCAGGTACACTGCTTAACTGATGACCGGCCATCACTTAAAGCAAAAATCTGAAACACATTCACAAACACAATCTCGACATTTCTAATTAGATCATATCATTTTAACAAAATAAACCCGTGTTTATCTGTGTGTGAAAAACAAGCGAATCCGTGCTCGTTTGTACGCAATTTCTGTGAAATGCTTGAAAAATGATAAAATTGTAACAGCATAATATGGAAGACCTAAAAGAAATTTTGAACTAAAATTTTATTATATTTTTTATTTTTATTATATACATTTATTATAACATTATTTAATCTATAATTTTTTTTTATAACCGAGAACTGAATCGATCATGAGATCACATCCTCAAGATATACTTTTGCACAAAGATGAATTTAATCATCGACAAGCAATGAGATCACACTGATAACTGAATCTAATAACAGTCTTTGAATGATTTTTGAAATTGTCAAATAGATCAATAACGATTGCTGGTATGTTTGTCCACTTAAACTCATGCCCTATCTTTTTCAACAAGCAGAAGATGATTCGTTAAGGTTCGATTAAATGCTTTTGAATGCTAGGACCCCACAATCATTTGGAAAAAACCCTCACCCAACCTCAGGATTTCTTGAATTTTGTTACGATCTTTATAGAGCAAGGCGTGTGCATTAGTGTGCAAGTGATTATCAACAGAATGTAGCATTCTGTGAATTAGATGATTTGACACTACTTAGACCAAAATGGTGAGAGCTCCAGGTCTATACTCACGTATAACAAAGGAGATGACCATTTAATCATGTGCTGATGAGAGCTCCAGGTCAGTACTATCGTACAGCAGAGGAGATCATCACTCCAGGTCAGTACTTCCGTACAGCAGAGGAGATTAGCACAAACACAAGACACATAAATACACCAATCACGGCTCAAAGATATGGCTTATATGATTTGTATCATGATGGGAGAAAGATCAATTCTCAATCCAATTTTTGTCGGGACTCAGTTTTTGTGCAGGCCAAAATGATTGCGTAAATCCAGACACCCTTAAGCATGATGTTTTAATTTAAATCATTATGCTGCTGTCTACTTTATTCTTCAGGCTGAGTCTACCAAGCATATCATTAAAGAATCTGTTTGTTTTTCTTTTATTTGCAATTAAAAATAAGATGCAAATCAGATAACAGCATCAGTTACGATCATTTCTCATTTTAAAACGCAAGTCATGCAAGAACAAGCATATGAAGAAGATATACAATCATTTCTCGTCATCTCGAAACAAGTTCCCAGTGTACACTTTTCATTTTTATTTACTTATACTCTCCCCCTAAATTTTTATTTTTGCAAACTTTTTTTATATTATATTTATTTTTATTATTTTTTATTTTTTTATTATTTTTCTTTATTTTTTTTTTAGTTTTTTATAAAACTGTACAAAAATAAAAATTTATCAAAGAAGGTCTTCCAAACTACACTGATATGATGATAAAAAATGAATGCTCAAGAAATATGCAGTGATTATGAAGTGAGAACAGTGATTGTGTAGATAAAAATCCAGATTGTGGATAAAATACCATGACCTTAACCTGTTTATTCCGCCTCAAATTTGAATTAGGAACAATCTCTGTCAGTAAACCGGATTACTAACAGTCCTCCTGAATTGTTCCTGCACTCATTAACAAATTAGTTAGAAATGGGAACACAGGCCATCGTAGTCCTGGAAGTTCCTTTTTCATCAAGATAAGTAACAAGCTCTGATACCAAATTGTAACTCCAGGATAAACAAACTTGAATCAAATCATGAAGATTATAGATCAAATAAAGATGAACACAATGAAAACCCCTTGATCTCTATTGATTGCATATAATTTGTACAAAGTAAATCCCTCAATCAATTGGTCATGCAACCATTAACCAACACTAATGACAATTAACCTATTTATAGTCTAGACTAATATTCACTAATTGCACTTAACCCCCTAGACTTAGGCTAATTAATACAAAATTACATATTAAGCATAAAAATGACTAAGATAAAGATAAAATATATTTTGTTCACACAAAATATATTTATTACAATAAAACTCCTAGTCATTTAAATCTTTAACGTCTCGTCTCGGTTCCTCGTCTCGAACGTGTTCGGTTTGACTTTTGTTGACTTTGACCGTGACGTTGACTTTTGTTGACTTTCACTGTGTTGATAATATAGACTATCTTTTCCAGCTCCAACAGAGATTTCACTCAAAGTGGTGCAGTTCATGAGCTTCCTCTTGATCTCCTTAAATTCTTCCAAGGTCAGAGGCTTTGATGATTCAGAGGTTGGCTTGGGTAATGGATGGGTAGTGGATGGTTGGGTTCTGGGTTGTGTTTTAGGCTTAAGGGTAGGTAGTTGTGGTGGTTGTTATGAGGCAATGGGTGAGGATGAAGGTATTGTTGATGATGTAGGTTCAGGGGTGTATGGCTTAATAGTGGGTTTTGTTTTGATGGGGTAAGGAAAAGGTATGGGTTCAGGTTGAGGTTGTGGTTAGGGTGCAGGTTTGGGTACCATCCTCTATACATTTTGAGTTTAAAACACCTCCTTCCTTCTTCCTAAGCGAATTCCAGCTTTGATGTCACTAACAAGTCGATGTAGAGTCATTTCAGTCATGGGGCCTACTTGCCTGCCTGAGAAGCAGTAGGCCCTGAGATATGCTTTCATCCTGGCTTTGTCTCCCACCTTCTTGGCAAGCGCAAGTTGGGCCTCCTCTTCCTTTTTCTTCTTCTCCTTCACTTTTTTCTCTTGCATCCTTCTTCCTCTGCTTAGTGATTTGATCTTGCTATTTATGAGAAAGCCACAAGATCATATCATTGTCATGAGGAGTCAGCTCCTCCTGAGAATAGCCCCATGAGCACAAGAAGGCTATCATCTCAATCCTCTACTTATGTTCAGCCTCTTCCTTCTTTTTCCTCCTTTCCTCCTCTTTGGCCAACCTAGTTGCCTCATCTTTTACTTTTTGCAGCAAGGTTGACTTTTCCAACTGCATCAACTCATCAATTGGGACTAGAATCATTTCTTCCTTGTTTACTCCCATGTTGACAAGTCTTTCTATCACTTTCACTCTTCTCTTATTGTTGATAGCCTCTTGAGCCACTATTGCTGCTTTGCTGCTTAAAGGCAGCAACTTCCTAGTATTGGCTCTACCTTTCTTTTTTAGTTTCTCTATCATTTCCTCCTCTACAAGCTTGTCCGCATTCAACTTCCTTTTTCCTTTAAGATCTTCGAAAGATTCGGCTTTTGGAGATTCTGGCTTAGAGGGTTCAGGTTGGTGAGAGAAAGGTTGAGCTTGTGGTGTTAGAGGTGTTTGAGAGAGAGGGGTTTTGAGAAAGTCCTTACTATTTATCTTATAGGCTAGATCAAGTATGGCCTCTATGATAATCAGATCACCAGACAAAGCTGATAATCTAATAATCCCTTCTGCAACTTGGATTTCTGCTTTGGAAGAAATTTGAATTGCACTACCTGTCCTAACTGGGTCAGTTGTTGGCCCATCATTCTTTATTTACCCTTCGAAGTCAATCTCAGGTTCAATATGGGCCTTAGGTTGACGAATTTCCTTCTTAGTGGTAGGTGGTGCATTAAACCTTTGAAGCTTTTTAGCTCCAAAATAGGCTATACCAATATCGGGTGAGGTTTGTTCAAGTGAGGAGCTTATTAGGAACTTGGTTAAGAACCTATTGAGATCAATGAATATCCTTGGATCCACTTGAAATGTGATAGGAGGTGGCTGAGGGAAGATAGTTGCAGGGTATTGTTTTTATGTAGGATAAAATGAAAATAGAGTTGAGATGGCCAAGTTTGGTTCCACATGTAATTGACTCTATACATTCTCTCCCTTTTTGGTAGCATCATCTTGAGAAGTAGATGATAAACACAAGATTTATCTCTCAAACTCAATTAAACACACTCGGATGATAAAGCAAAATCTTTGACTAAGTTGATAATAATATACTAAGTAAATGAACACAAGAAATAGTTTTCAAGATACTTGTATATATTACTTCTCAACTCAAAGTTTACAAAACCCTTACAAGCATGACTAAATAAGTTACAATGAGAAACTATATATACTACTATCTAACGCTACTTATACTTAGATTGCCAGTTGGAACTTGATACTAAACAAATACAACATTGTTAGAAGTAAGGTATCTAAGATAAAATACTATCATAGACTAGGTATTCATGACAAGTCCATGACTTACCTTTTGTCACCAACTAAACGTGGTAACTATACTAACTGATAAAAGGTGAATAGTGGATAAAGTATGGTCAACTACAAGGGCGTGGGAAAACGCCATGTAGTATATCAGAGTTTGACAGCGGGTGTCAATCAGACCATTCTAAGATCCACTAGTTCATAGTTGGTTCTTCTGAATGTTAAATGGCTTCGGAAGAATAAGTTCTTCCGAAGCCTTTTACACTTCGGAAGTATCAACTTCTTTTGGGACTTTAGCTAGTCTTCAAGACTTTATACTTAGGAAGTCTTTGTCTTGAATCTTCTAAGTGTTTTACTTAGGAAGAGGAATTACTTAGTCTCGAAAGACTAAGTTCCTCTTTGGAAATTCTTCTTTCTTAAGCTTCAGAAGTTCTTCAACATAGCTTCAGAAGTGCAGCTTTGTCTTCGAAAGACTTACTTTAGTTACACCAAAAATCTTCAAGTGTTGTTTTGGTTGCCCCAGCCTTATCTGATCCAACAAACTCCCCTAGGCTGATGCTATCAAAACTTCACTGTTTTCTGCTTCTTAAAACTTTCAGCACCAAGGAGAGAAGGTATTTATTTGTTTCTTTGTTCTTTCCTGAGGTGGTGCTGAGAAGTTTGTACAGGTACTTTGTAGTTAATATATCCAATCTCTTACTCTGGATGACGTGTACCATTTGTTGTGGCCCGTTGTAGAGAGTTAGTTGACGGGAGTTTTAGTCATACTCCCATCTAACTATAGGTTCCAAAGCTGGGCCTTCAACCATCTGCAGGAAAGCCTTTCCTTTAGTAGTTGACCCTTCTTCTTCTTCCTTTGCTCTCATCTTCAACTCTTCTGTAGTATTTGCTTTCTTGGTGAGCTTAGAAGATGAAGACTACTCAAGTGATTTCAGATGTGAGCTGCTACTTGAGAGTTTGAGGGGTTGGAGAATGGTTTCTTTATTAACTCAACAACGTCAAATCTACTTGAGTGTAGCAAAGATGGTGTGTCAAGCATGTTGACATCACCATTCTCCTTTTCGACAACAAAGTTGTAAGAAGGTTCATCAAACCTCCAGTAAATAATCTTCTTCCTAGGAGTGAGGGGTTGGTTTGGCAATTTGTCCCCTTTCCTAGTGTCCAGCAAAGTCACCAGTCTTCTCCTCTGCTTCTTCATCTTCTTCCCTGGGGAAGTTTGAGTTTATTTCCAAGAGTTGAAGAGCTTGGTCGAAAGTTCCCCTAGGCAGATTAAGGAATACCTCTCTTGTAAGGGAAAAGGAAGAGCCATCAATGTATGACAACTTGATAGACTCCTCCTCACAAGAGATTTCACTCAAAGTGGTGCAGTTCATGAGCTTCCTCTTGATCTCTTTAAATTCTTCCAAGGTCAGAGGCTTTGTTGATTCATAGGATGGCTTGGGAAATGGATAGGTAGTGGATGGTTAGGTTTCGGGTTGTGTTTTAGGCTTAAGGGTAGGTAGTGGTTGTGGTTGTTGTGAGGCAATGGGTGAGGATGAAGGTATGGTTGATGATGTAGGTTCAGGGGTGTATGGCTCAGTAGTGGGTTCTGTTTTGATGGGGAAAGGAAAAGGTGTGGGTTCAGGTTGAGGTTGTGGTTTGGGTGCAGGTTTGGGTACCATCCTCTATACATTTTGAGTTTGAAACACCTCCTTCCTTCTTCCTAAGCGAATGTCAGCTTTGATGTCACTAACATGACGTTGTAGGTTCCTTTCTGTCATGGGACCTACTTGCCTGCTTGAGAATCCATGGGACTTGAGATATGCTTTCATCCAGGCTTTGTCTCCCCCCTTCTTGGCAGCCGCAAGTTAGGCATCCTCTTCCTTTATCTTCTTCTCCTTCACCTTTTTCTCTTGCAGCCTTATTTCTCTCCTTAGTGATTTGATCTTGCTCTTTATGTAAAAGCCATAAGATCGTAACATTGTCATGAGGAGTCAGCTCCTCCTCAGAATAGCTCCTTGAGCACAAGAAGGCTGTCTTCTCAATCCTCTGCTTTTGTTCAGCCTCTTCCTTCTTTTTCCTCCTTAGCTCCTCTTTGACCAACCTAGTTGCTTCCTCCTTCTCTTTTTGCAGCAAGGTTGCCTTTTCTAGTTGCACCAACTCATCAAGTGGGAGTAGAATCATTTCTTACTTTTTCACTCCCATGTTGACAAGTCTGTCTATCACTTTCACTCTTCTCTTATTTTTGATAGCCTCTTATCCGTTGCTGCTGCATTACTGCTTGCAGCTAGCAACTTCCCAGTATTAAGTCAACCTTTCTTCTTTAGTTTCTCCATCTTTCCTCCTCTAAAATGTCTTCCGCAGTCATCTTCCATTTCTTTTGAGATCTTCGAAAGATTACGCTTTTGGAGATTCTGGCTTAGAGGGTTCAGGTTAGTGAGAGAGAGGTTGAGCTTGTGGTGCTAGAGGTGTTTAAGGGAGAGGGTTTTGAGAAAGTCCTCACTGTTTATCTTAGAGGCTAGATCAAGTATGGCCTCAGTGATAATCAAATCATCAGACAAAGATGATAATCCAATAATCCCTTCCGCAGCTTGGATTTCTTCTTCGGAAGAAATTGGAATTGCACTACATGTCCCAACTGAGTCAGTTGCTGGGCCATCAGTCCTTATTTCCCCTTCAAAGTCAATCTCAGGTTTAATATAGGCCTTAGGTTGACCAACTTCCTTCTTAGTGGTAGGTGGTGCACTCAACCTTTGAAGTTCTTCAGCTCCAAAGTAGGCTATAGCAACATCGGGTGAGGGTTGTTCAAGTGAGGAGCTTATTAGGAACTTGGTTAAGGACCTATTGAGATCAATGAGCATCCTTGGGTACACTATAAATGTTATAGGAGGTTGATGAGGGAAGATAGTTGCGGGTTATTGTTGTTGTGTAGGATAAAATGAACATAGAGTTGAGATAGCCAAGTTTGGTTCCACATGTGATTGACTCTGTACATTCTCCCTCTTTTTGGTAGAATCATCTTGAGAAGTAGATAAGCTATAGGAAGAACTTGAAAAGACTTGAACAGGTACATGCCTAACAGACATATCAATCTGTTTCTCAGCTAGTTTGGCCTTGAGATTTTAAATCTCAAGTTGCTGAGTGACAGACCTATCCTCTAAAATTCTTAACCTTTGATTCAAGGTTTGAGACTTTATAAAGTAGGTCTTTGATTGCGAGTTGCAGACTTCCCTCATCTTCTTTTTAAGAATCACAAGGAGATGAGATAATATATCTACTATGTTCATTATCATCACCAGATATGGTTTCTTGGCACCCTGGTTTCCCTTGCAAGCTGATGTCTTTTTCAGAGGCATCAATGGGAAAGGTTGTCGTAGACTTAGTCTTAGAGATGTTACCACTGTCCTGAGAGCCCAATGAGACACTCTCAGTAGTGGCAGTTAAGTCTACATGAGTCCCCTCCACATCTGTGGGACTCACCTTAGTTTGGCTTTGCTGATGTGAGCTAGAAATCAAAGGTTTCCTGGGGCTTAGTTGATCTTGAGAGTAGTGAGGTAGATTAACATCACAGCCCTGATGGAACATGACATCTTCATCAAATCGGGTTAATAGGTCAGTGAAGGATATAGAGGTTATACCTAATGACCTGGGACCTTGATCAATATCTAACGGCATTGAACCAGTGATTTAGCTGTCTCTATTTGGTTGCTCAAAGGATTATTGGGACTCACCCTAAGGCTAACGGTTTGGGTTTCGGGCTCATCAGGTTGAGACTGAGGAGACCCAACATTGATATTGAGGTCAATGAGGATGGTCGGACCATAGGCTGAGTGGGAGCCCTTTGTTCCACTCTAGCATTTTTAGCTTGAAAAGAGGGAGCTTGTTCAATCAAAGTAGATTGAACAAGGGTTTGTTTGGGGCGTCTTTGATATGTGAACTTGTTAGGATGGGAAGAAATGATTGGCATTGAAAGGGTGGTGTCTTGCGTGGGTTCATCACCTGTTGGGTTTATAGGGATGTCAGCAGGAGCCATTGGCTCGATCATACCTGGAAGAAGATCCGTGAATCTTCCAGTGAAGTTGGTGGACACCCTCTTCAGAACTTTGAAGATGCCCGGCCTCATATGAGAGACAAGAAGAGTTTCTTCACACTAAAGTTTGTCTTGGTCCAGCTCACAGTTGATAATGTGTTGAATGAACTAGGGATACATGTAGGATGGTTCCCTAAGAAGATTTCCTTTGAGGTTATTCCGCACAAACTTGGAGTAGTTGAATCGGAGGCCTCTGACCAACCCATGAACAAGGCATCCCAGATCATAAGGGATTTGATCCCACCCTCCTGATTTGTTGGAGAGACAATGGAGAACGATGTGTAGCAGGAACTTCCAATTGTAGGAGAAGTTGAATTTGTAAACCGTTGACTTGCTCACATCACCACCATATCCCATTTGGGTGTATGTGTCCTCCAAATCAGACTTGGGAAATTCAGTGGGAGCGCCTTCATCATGAAGCTCCAAATGCTCCCTGATGGTTTATTCACTAATGACCAAATCTTGTCCGTAGATCCTCGATCTGATAACCCTTACTCCATTAAGCATGTCGTTTTGACCATTTGCCAAGAATTCGGCCATATGGTTGGAGTAGACAGTGGGGTTTACAGTGAGGGCGGTGAAGTAGGTAGATTGTGTTAGAAACTGGATGATTGGGGCAAAGTCGGCATCCTTAGAAGAGTCAAGGATTGCGACCTGGTTATGTTGAGGGTTTAGGGTCATTGTTAGGAAAGTACATTGAGATTGAAGGAAAACTGAGAGTGAGCGAAAAAGAAGATGATGGAAATTTAGGGATTTTGGTGTAGGTAAAAAGATTAAAGAAACAAAGTCAGAAGTTTTAAATGGGGGTGAAAGGTCGGATGGATAAGGTGAAAGGACAATTTGGGTTTTGATTTGACAAGGGCGGTAAGGATAAATCATTTAAAATATACCGACACCATTAATAAAATCTTACCTTTTTAGAGAGTGGGGCCCAAAGATTTCCATTACACAGTAAGGCTTTCTTCCGAGAGTAAAGGTTTTCCGAGAGTAATATCTTCCGAGGCCAAATTTACTTCCGAAAGCAAATTATGTCCTAAGAGAAATTTGCTTCCGAGAGTAAGATGGTCTTCCGAGAGAAGAAGTTTTGAAGTTTCAGAAGTAAATTTGATGTATGATCAAATGTTCTTCCGAGACTTAAAACTCTTTGGAAGAATATACTTGTTTAGAGGAATTTGCCTTCGGATGATAGATAAAGATATCTTCCGAGGGTACATTTCTCTTCAGAAGAATCCATTTTTACAAAATTTTAAAGAAATACCTTTTGTAACAGGGCTTATTGTATAAAAGACAACGTGAACAAGACACATACTAAAAGGTTTTCAAAAGAGATAAACTAGTCAATATTTATCATCCCAATAGTTGTGATTAGATACTTAAATCTTTGTTCATCAAAAGCTTTGGTGAACAAGTCAGCATATTGTTCATTTGAGTCAACTTTGACTAGTTTGATCAAGTTTTTCTCATGAATATTTCGAATGAAATAATACCTGATGTCAATGTGCTTTGTTTTAGAGTGCTTGACTGGATTCTCTGTAATAGAAATAGCACTCTTATTGTCAATATGGCTAGGAGTCTCCATGAAGTTGAAACCATAGTCTAACATCTGATTCTGAATCCACAGCAGTTGAACACAACAACTTGCAGCATCATTGTATTCAACTTCAGCAGTTGATGGAGAGACACATGATTGCTTCTTACATTTCCAGGTGATGATTCTTTCACCAAGAAATTGACATCCTCCTTATGTGGATTTCTTGTTGATATTGTAGCCACCATAATAACTGACAGTGTAGCCATAAAGATTGAAGTCTTGATTCCTAGGATACCATAGACCCAATTTGGGAGCTCCTTTGAGGTATCTAAAGATTCTCTTGGCAGCAACTAGGTGAGACACCTTTGGAGCAGCCTGATATCTTGCACAGATACAAGTTGCAAACACGATATCAAGTCTACTTGTTGTGAGATACATTAGAGATCCTTTGATTGCCCTGTACTGATGCGATCAGTATCCTCTCCGGACAAAGATTGTGATTTCTGGGTATAGGTGTCTTGGCTGGTTTACAATCTTTCATCTCATATCTTTCTAAGATGTCATTAAAAAACTTAGATTGATTTATAAAGAACCCATCTTTCATATGCTTCACTTGAATTCCAAGGAAAAAATCCATATTTGCCATGGAACTCATCTCAAACTTCTTCTTCATAATGCTTTCAAAGTCCTTGCACATCTGGCATTTGAAGAACCAAATATGATGTCATCCACATAGACTTGTACAAGAAAAATATCTTTCCCAGACTTCTTTATAAACAAAATCATATCTATTGTGCCTCTGGTGTAGCCATGCTTCAGGAGAAATTGAGAAAGTGTCTCATATCACAACCTAGGTGCCTTGTGCATCCCATAGAGAGCTTTATTCAGTTTGCACATGTAGTTAGGATTCTATGGGTCTTCAAATCCTAGAGACTGGCACACATAAACTTCTTTGTCTATATCCCCATAAAAATAAGCACATTTGATATCAAGTTGGTAAACTGTAAAGTTCTTGGAAGCTGCACGGGCAAGAAAGATTCTCATAGCCTCAAGTCTGGCAACTTGTATAAAGACATGAGTGTAATCTATCCCTTCGTCCTATGTGTATCCTTAAACTACAAGTCTTGCCTTATTCTTGATAATCAAACCTCTATCATCCCTTTTATTTCTTAACACCCACTTTGTGCCAATGGGTACTTGACCATGTGGTAATGGACATAGGTTCCATACCTTTCCAACTATTGTCCTTGAGAGCCTCTTACATCTTATTTGATTCCATTTAAGAAAGAAATCATGAGTACAAGCAAACATTCCCATTGTGGGTTTGTCCTCTTGTTCTCACACCTTCAGAGACATCCCCGATAATGTTCTCAGCTGGATGAGTGTTGTGGATCTTGAGTCTAGAAATCACATCTAGTTGTATAAAGAGATCCCTGTTGGAAAAGTTTTTCTCAGAATTTAAACACTAGCCCCAGCTGATGTCTGATGCTTATTCAATGATGACTGATTGAATGAATGTGAGACAGCATCCATAGTGTTATGCTGTGAAGCAGCATTAACAGTTGTCTGTTCCTCCAGAATGCTACCTTCATCAGCTTGGTGTTGTATGCTGGAGTTGTCATTTGATGAGTTTTAAGGCTCATTTTGTTGACAACTTATTGAAGCTTCACTAGTTCTTGAGATGTTTATACTTTCAAGGCTTTCATCAGTGGGAGCTTGATCTTCATGATCTCTTGGAGAACTTGGAATAGGTCTAGGTAACTCAAACTATCATCATCATCAGAATCACTTTGAGTTCATGTTCTACCTGAAACATTCTCACATGAAGGTTTAGAATAGTTTGGAAACAATTCTAAGTCAAAAATATGGTCAGGTCCATTCCCCTTAACACAAGGAGTGTGCTCATTTACAACAATGTTGGATGATTCCTCAAATTGTTGATTTTTGATGTTATAAACTCTATAAGCAATAGAGTTAGAGGAATATCCAACAAAGATAGCATCATCTGACTTTTTAGAAAAATTTTCCAAATTATCCTTTGTGTTAAGTATGGTACACCTGCTGCCAAAGGACCTAAGAAAGCCAATGAACAGTGGCCTTTTGTTCCATAGCTCATAAGGGGTTTTTCCATGTGGCTTAACAATGAGAACTCTGTTCTGCATATAGCATGTAGTGCTGACTGCCTCTGCCCAGAAAGTAAGACGCAACTTTAAATTAGCCAACATAGTTCTAGCAGCCTCAATAAGTGTCCTATTTCTCCTCTCATCAACACCATTTTATTGAGGAGTTCTAGAAGCACTATATTGTCTAGCAATCCCTTTTGAGTTACAGAATGAGTCAAAAACTTGATTCTTAAACTCAGTCCCTTGATCACTTCTTATGATCTTTACCTTGTGATCATTTTGATTTTCTATTTTAAGAATAAAAGATTTTAAAGTTTCAGTCGTTTCATCTTTAGTTATTAAAAAGAATAGCCATGTAAATCTTGTAAAAGCATCAACAATCACAAGGCAGTATGATTTCCTTCCAATGCTTATTATACTTGCGGGGCCAAATAGATCCATGTGCAATAAGTGTAATGGAGTGGTGATAGAGTTGACCTTTTTGGATTTATGAGATGCCCTGTGTTGCTTCCCTTTAAGACAAAGCAACACAGTTATCTTTACTAAAAAATTCCTTTTTAGGCACACCATGTACCAAGTTATTTTTAACGAATTTGTTCATGATTTTAAAATTAACATGACACATCTTTTATGCCACAGAGTTGACTCATCACCATTAGTTTTAGAAAGAAAGCATGATACTTCACTTAGTGGGGAAGCATTGTTCATATCCAGCTTGTACATATCCCCTCTCCTGGGAGATCTAATAAGCGCCAATTCCTGAGGAATTGTCATCCCGGGTTTGAGGATAATGCACTCATGTTATGTGAAAAGCATTTGGTGCTTTCGATCACTAAAATTTAGACACACTCAAGAGATTGTGTTCAAGCTATTTGACAAAGTTTACTTTATCAACTTTTAACTTACCATTGGACACACTACCTCTACCAGAATGTATCCTCCGGCTTCACCTCCAAACTGAACAGGACCTCCATTGCATTTGGTGCTTTCAATCACTAAAATTTAGACACACTCAAGAGATTGTGTTCAAGCTATTTGACAAAGTTTACTTTATCAACTTTTAACTTACCATTGGACACACTACCTCTACCAGAATGTATCCTCCGGCTTCACCTCCAAACTAAACAGGACCTCCATCAAAATGTTCATATTGTTGAAAAAGAGAATTATTCCCTATCATCTGCCTGGAGCATCCATTATCTATAACCCACATATTGCCATTTTTTGTCATGTGGATGTCCCTGCATATAAGGTGAAATTATTAGTTACTATTGGAAACCCAAGCCTTATTGGTCTTGGGTTCTTCAAATGTGGATGAGACAAATGAACCAAAATGTATGCATGGGGTTCAAATGTGGTTTGTGAAGAAGAGGTTTGGGCTGCAGCATCTTCTCTAATCTTCCATTCCATTCTTGGGTTGATCAGTGTAGATGAGCCTATTGTGGATTGAGCAGCATGACTTGCTTCCGAGGCTTCTTTCTTCTCGAAAGAAGTTATCACCACCTTTTCTTCCGAAGTAGTCTTCTTCTTGGAAGGTTTCTTTTTGTTTCTTTTCTTATGCTTTGACTTGTCTTCCGAAGCTATTTTCCTTTCGAGTGAATGAGATTCTTGCGAAAACAATTTAGCTTCGAAAACAAGCTTTCCTTTCTTTAAAACTTGAACCGTATGATAAGGTCCAAATATGAAACCTTCCTTAACTCATTTTTTCTTAACATTGTTTGCATAATGTGTGCTTGCTGGATTGTAGTAACAATCTTTAGCTATGTGGTTATCAGACCATACATTATGCACTCAATGTTATTCTTCATGGGGCATGAGGACTGTTGTTTCTTGCACTTCCTCTCTTTTTCAACAGCCTTCCCCTTTGACTTCTGATCCTTTAGCTGGACAGAGGTGCTGGTACTACACTTCTCTCCTAGATCAGAACTTCAAACCACTTGGAATCCGGCTGAGATGAATACATCGTTTTGCTTTGGGTCTATTTTCAACTTTGATTCAGCCACCTTCTTGGCAGAATTTCTTGCTACCTTGATTTTGTTTCTTTTGGCTTTAGTTGTCAAAGGTTGACACAGCGATGTGGATGAGGTTTTCTTCCTTTTCTTTCTATGTGGTGGTCACCATTATTGCATCACTCTTCTGCTCATTGGGTAGTGGGTCAGCAGTTGGAACCTCTTACTCATCAGTATCATATCTTGGCTGTCTCACAGACACATAGGAGTGTGGTGGAGCAATTTCATTAGTTCCCAACCCATTTTTGTTTTGATAACACACATTTGAGTAGGAGGATGATGCAATAATGGTGTTGAAGTTATGCTTTCAATAGCATACTTCTTTGCTTTGGCCTCATCTATTACTAGCTGGGCTTGAACCTCAGTCAACTTGGAGATTAAATCCTTTATTTGAGCCCTGTAGTTTGAATGTTCATGTTTTAAAGAAGAAAAGTTTTCTTTAAGCCTTCAATTTTGAGTTTGTAGTCAGATTCTGCTCTCTTAAAATCAGATTTTAGTATATTTAAAGACTCAATATCATATTTGATCTCCATGTTGTAGTCCTGATATAGTTTAACCTTACCAATACAGGCTGGGGTACAGAGATGTTCATATACCTTACTGTCTTCAGTTCCAGCCATGAGAGCCTGAACAGGAGTGACATCTTGCACCATAAAGTTCCAGTCAACTTCTTGAGCAACAATAGTTGTTTGTTGTTAAGTTGGCTTGGCGGCAGCTTTTGAAGTGGCAAGATATTGGGAGGCTTGAGTGGCTCCAGGATTGGACTTTGGAGCCTTGCATTCCCTTGCAAAGTAACCAAGTTGGTTGCAGTTGTAGCACTTGGCCTTTGATTTGTAAAACCCAAATTTGCTATTGGTTGGGTTCTGAGGGAACTACCTTCCAATTCTTTTGAAGAACTTTTTTGCTATGTAGGTTAAAAGAGCGATTTGTTTGACAATGTCCATATATTCCACATCATTTGGGCTGAAACACTCTAGATCATCAAAACAGAATTGAAAATATCTAGAGTGTCCATTTCCTGAAACAAAGGCATAACTATTCTGGAACGGACTTTGTTGAGCCTGTTGAGACCTGGGTGTCTTAGGAAAAGTGATGTAAGGCCCAGAGAAAGATGATGGCTGTTAGGGGTAGTTCAGGTACAACTGGGGCTGGGGAATTCTTGAACCTTTAGCGACAAGTAAAGCATTGCTAGTAGGAAGGCTAGAAGTTCTGTTCATCTGATGGCCCTTCTGAGTTTCCATCTCCGTACGGTATCCATCAACGATGTCATACAGTTCAGTCATGACGAGAGTGTTGAGATTCTTAGTTCTCTTGATTGAGACACGGTAAAAGTCCATTCATGAGGAAGTGCACTCATGAACTTCCTTATAATGTCTCTCTTCTCAAAGTCACTCCCATAGACTGAAGTGAGGAGATTAAGTCCATATACCTGAAGTATTGTTGACTCAAGGTCTCTCCAGCAATATGAGTGAAGTTTTAAAATCGTTGCTTCAGTGTATCTTTCTTGGACTCTTTTGAATCAGTAGAACCGGAGCACATCAATGTCAAAGCATCTAAGAGTTCATTGGCAGTCTGACAGTGGTCAAAGCCTACCATTAAGGAGTTTGGTATGGCTGGAAGCAGTACTATCATGGCTTTACAATCGATGTCCATCTTCTTGAAGTCTTCATCGGAGTAGTCTTCAACAGCTTTCTCTATCATGGCGCCATTACCCGCCGGGGTTTCCACCTTTGGCTTGTATGGACCGTGAGTGACAGACCTCCATACAACTATCTTGATACTTGATGAAACCTTCAATACGTTTACACCAGGCTATGAAATTATCAAGGGTGATAATTGGAGCCTTAGTCATAGTTCCCATCTCAGATTCAGAAGATTTTTGGTTAAGAGCCATTTTTAGTGTAGTGAGCGAATGAGTTATGAAACAAGGTGATTTGGGATAGTTAGATCTCACAATCAAGAGCCTAAAAAGCTTTGATATCAACTATAAGATCGATGTTGGTCTCTCAACATAAGATTTATCTCTCAAACTCACTTAAACACACTCGGATGATGAACCAGAATCTTTGACTAAGTTGATAATAATATACTAAGTTAATGAACGCAAGAAATGGTTTTCAAGATACTTGTATATATTACTTCTCAACTCAAAGTGTACAAGACTCTTACAAGCATGACTAAATAAGTTACAATAAGAAACTATATATATTACTATTCATAGCCGCTTATACTTAGATTGCCAACTGGACATTACTACTAAACAAATACTACATTGTTAGAAGTAAGGTATCTAAGATAAAATACTATCCTAGACTAGGTAGTCATAACAAGTCCATGACTTACTTTTTGTCACCAACTAAATGTGGTAACTATACTAACTGATAAAAGGTGAACAGTGGATAAAGTATGGTCAACTACATGAGCGTGGGAAAACGCCAAGCAGTATATCAGAGTTTGACAGCGGGTGTCAATCAGACTGTACCATGATCCACTGGTTCATAGTTGGTTCTCCCAAAGGTTAAATGGCTTCAGAAGAATAAGTTCTTCCGAGCCTTTACACTTCGGAAGTATCAACTTTTCCGAGACTTTAGCTAGTCTTCAAGACTTTATACTTTGTAAGTCTTTGTCTTGAATATTCTAAGTGTTTTACTTCATAAGAGTATTTACTTAGTCTCGGAAGACTGAGTTCCTCTTCGGAAGTTCTTCTTTCTTGAGCTTCAAAAGTTCTTCAACATAGCTTCGAAAGTGCAGCTTTGTCTTCGGAAGACTTTCTTCAGTTGCACCAAAAATCTTCTAAATGTTGGTTTAGTTGCACTAGTCTTATTTGATCCAACAGCTTTATGCAAAAGTATATCTAAGAAAAACATATTCTCCTTTGTCTTCAGAAGAAATCAGTCTTCACTTCAATGGCTTTTGAAGACTTTGTCTTGAAGCTTCGCAAGATTTGGTCTTTAGATTCGAAAGATTTTACACTTAGAATATTATATATATATATATATATATATATATATATATATATATATATATATATATATATATATATATATATATATTATATATATCTATATATGATATTTTAAAATTTTTATGAAATATCATTTTTTAATATTATTTAGCGTAACACTTCTGTCACCGATTGAGTAGTTTGGAAATAAAAATACGCAAAAATTGATTGATATATTTATATATATTTTCTTAAGTATGTAATATGTTATTTCACATGCCACGACACAAACAATGTTACTTGTCACGTAATAAAAAATTAACAGTGTTAACAAATATTTAGACCGAAACTATTATCGTTTATGAAATTGAAATATAGAATTAATACCGGTTATATGATTAGTTTGGATTAGTATTAATAAAAAACCAAAAGTATGCCTTATTAAAAAATAAATAAATAAAAACATGCAATGAAATTTTACCATCATAGTACGTAGTACTTCAAAAAGAGAAACAAATTAACTTTGGCTCTAACTTTAGTGGTGGAAGTAAATATGCTTTCTTCAACTTGAATCACCACACTACAATAGGAGAGAGGCAAGCAAGAGAGCTTAAAATCTCTCTCTCTCTCTCTCCTCTCTTTCTCTCACTGAAACCAAAGGGTACTGTTTAGGTGCTTTATAATTATTATTCTGAAAATCAACATCCTTGAAAGCAGCAGCAAGCAGCAGCTACAAAGCAAAGCAATTGATTATTCTGCTTCAATTCTGCAACTTATTAGATAAAACCACCCTCCATCACTTTATATAGCAATAACCAGCGTCGTTGCTTCAGTTTCATGATCAGTTTCAGTAACTTTAGATTTGTTTCCCCTCATCATCATCCACATCATCAGCTTCATCTTCATCTCAACACAAGAAGATAACACTAAAGCTTTCTTCTTTAATGGGGGTAAGATTAACTCCTGCCTTTTCAGCTTTCAACAAGCTACTTCTTTTCGTATCAGGGAATAAAAAAAGTTTCTAGAGATAGACAGATAGATACATATATGTATGTATATATATGTAGAGAGAGAGAGAGAGAGAGCATGTAATGGTGTCTTACTTTTGTTTGATCATCTTTTTTCTCTATTTGTCTAGTGTTGTTTTCCATTCATCTTTTTGCAGAAAATTTTCAACCAACTCCCTTTCACGGGTGTTCTTTCTTTTTCTTTTTTACATGAATTTTGACAATCTTTTTTCTTGTTTTTTCTTCTTTTTTTCATGTTCAGTAAAAGAATGAATGCTTTCTTTGATGGGTTTCTCAAATCACCTTTCATTTTTCGTGGGTCGAGTGAAAAAAATGCGAGCTTTCTTCAGTGGGGTTTCTGATTTGAAGGTTTTTAAGTTGTATATGAAGTTAAAATGCAAGCAATCATGGATTCTTCTGATTTCAACTGTATTAATGGTTTTTTGTTTTGCTTCCCCTACAGGAGCAGTGAAGCAAGCAATAAATTCAACTTCAACCACTTTCCGTTTCAGCCATGCTTACTTGATTTCAAACTCATAAATCTTTGTGGGTGGGTTTGGTCTCAAATTCTTCCAAAAGACAACAACTTTACTGGATTAAGCATGGATTCATATGAAGCAACAAGAATCGTGTTCACGAGGATCCAAAGTCTAGATCCTGAATACGCATCAAAGATCATGGGTCTTCTTCTGATTCAAGATCACGGTGAGAAAGAAATGATTCGCTTAGCTTTTGGCCCTGAATCACTCCTTCATTCTGTGATTCTCAAAGCTCGTAAGGAGCTTGGCATTTCATCACCCTCAACACCTTCAACTCCCTCGTCTCCTTCAGCCTTCAGCTCACACACTCTTTCTCGTCAAAACTCCACAAATTCTTCAACTGCTTCAAGGCTTATCAATGGCGGAACCACTAATCTCCCATCGCCTTTAAGCATCCCCAGTTTATCTTCTTCATGGACCAACTCCAATTTCTCCGATTTTCAACCCACCGAAGAACACCACCTGAATTCCTCAGCTCCACCGTTCTACGGCGGAGCTACTGAGCCTGATCTGATCGATGAGCTGCAAATTCAAGATCACCTCTCGTTCCTCAACGACGGTTCTCCGACTCTCGGCCCTAAACCCACCGACTTCATCTACCCCGATTTGGTCTCCCCCAACGGCACCGGCGACATGTTTTCGCCGTGGGCCGGTGGTAGTCCACACCGCCGGAGCTCCTCCGTCAACGATATTTGCTTAGGAGCCGCCGGAGAAGACCCAAATGGGTGGAAACCTTGCTTGTACTTCGCTAGAGGCTTCTGTAAAAACGGAGCTAGCTGCCGGTTCACCCACGGCGGCGGCGGCGGTGGTGGTGGTGAGGGTGATATCGCCGCCCTGCCGGTGGGTTCGTTGAGCAAAATCGACGTCATGGAACAGTGCCACGAGCTTCTCCGATCTAAATCCGCCCACCAGCAACGGCTGCTGATGGCCGCCGCCGGCGGCGGTGGTGGTGGTTCTCCGAACTTCCCCTTTCCGAACAGCCCTAAGTCAATGAATCTTCTTCTTCAACAACAATCCGACAGCCCAAGGTAAAGAAACATTCATTCATCACTGTAATTGAACAATCTTTAAGTTTAATCTCCGATGGTTTTGTTTTTCAGGATGGCAGCAGCTGCATTGATGATGGGGGAAGAGATGAACAAATTCAGCCGCTCAAGAAACGATTTCTCCATGGGTATGCTTAACCCTGGTTCACGCCAAATCTACTTAACTTTTCCGGCGGATAGCACATTTAGAGAAGAAGATGTATCCAATTACTTCAGGTTCGTTGATTATTATCATGGAATTCGATCAATGATGGTCATGAGTTCTTACATTTTGTCTTTGTGTTCATAGCATGTATGGCCCTGTTCAAGATGTTCGGATCCCATACCAACAGAAACGTATGTTCGGATTCGTGACATTCGTGTATGCGGAGACTGTTAAAATCATACTTGCTAAAGGCAACCCACATTTTGTTTGTGATGCTCGGGTTCTTGTGAAACCGTACAAGGAGAAGGGGAAAGTCCCTGATAAGTTCAGGAAGCAACCGCTGCAGCCGCTGGATAGTCCCACCGGGTTCGATTCTCGTGATCCTTTCGATCTGCAGCTTGGTATGTTCTTTTGAAGTTCAAATCTTTGATTTAGATTCGTTTGTATTCATTGTAGTATGAATGTTGAACATTTGAAGTTGGTGTTTGGATCACAGGTGCAAGGATGTTGTACAACAGCCAGGATTTACTCTGGCGGAAAAAGTTGGAGGAGCAGGCGGATTTGCAGCACGCAATCGAGCTGCAGAACCGTCGGATCATGGATCTGCAGCTTCTTGATGTAAAAAGGTCGCACCACCAGCGTGCATTTTCCACTGGTTCAGCCATTCCGTCTCCCACCTGTTACTCTCCTAGTTATCTCAACCACTCGTCGGTTTTTGCTTCTGATAACCGCAGCAGCTCCAGTCCTGATTCGGGTACTCTACCAGTGTTTTAGTTCAAAATTTCAAAATGAAGGCATTTTTAACGTTTAAAGAAGTATAATTATGTACTAATTTGTGCAGAGGATGGTTTGATTTCAAAAATGGTGACTCCTGTAACTATCAATGTTGATGAACCTTTGGAGGCAAATTTAAACCTGGAGAAGGAGACATTGGAGGTTAAAGATGAAACCAGCAATGGAAAATCAAGCCCCCATCATGAAGAAGACGACGACAATTTGCCCGAAAGGTATAAACATACTATTTCAAGATATATCATATGATTTTACTAGATTTTGTTCAATATTTCTCAATTTGAGCGTGAACTGCATTGCAGTTTGGAGCACAATCTACCTGATAACCTGTTTGCATCACCAAAAGCATCAGGAAATTGTCAAACCATCTTCTCGAATAATGACGTTGCCCCTGTTTCTTCACCCCTGATTTCCACCAGCAGTAGTAACTTGATGACCTCTCCTTTGCTTCCCGCCACCTCGACATTGGATTTAGCTTCTCTGAAATCATGTTACTTTCAGTTTCCTAGGTACGATTTGGCTCATGATTCTTCTAAATATAACAGTCGGGTTGGTTTGGCTAACCACATTGGCCGTGGTGCTGCAGGTTTTCTTCGGGTCATGGTGCCATCGGAATGTAGTTCTTATTTCGTGTTTTTTAGCTTCCTTAGGTAAGCTATCGCGATTAAAATCACCGGTTTACATTTTTCACTCATTTATTCCGTATGTTTATAGTTCCATATGGTTGGGTAGTTTACAGGAAGAAGTTGAATATATGTAACAAGAAAGGATTACCAAGATAAGATGTTTAGTAAAATCAACAACAATAACCACAGCAACCGTCACAGCGATCACCACCATCCGTCACCAGCCGCCGCCGTCAATACTACTTACTACAATACAAAGTTATATAGGTAAAAAAAAGAATGCAGTAGAGTGTCTTTCCTTCTTCCTCCCTTCATCATGTTGTTGTAACCCTACATCAGTGTAGTTGAATTAAAGATGTCATTAAAAAGGCTTGTCATAGGATTAAGAAAGTAAAAGTCTAGAAAAAAGAATCAAAATGTATTTAGCATTACCCGCTCGACCCGACCCGGCCCGGCCCGTCCGTTTTACCAGGCTTACTCGAGAAGATAATTACAGGGCTACCCTTGACTCTAGTATGAATTTATTGTTTATCATATGTGAAGAAGGGGCAAATTTGTAAAATGATTGGGGGTTGTGGGGGGAAATGATGTGTAGTTGTGTTTTATGGTTTAAAAAAGGTAGAAAAGAGATGGTGGCATTTATACCACATCTAGTTAATGTTATTATTATATAATGTATGTATGTATGTATACATCATCATCATGATCGAGCAATGAAAAGGGACATGACATTGAAATAATGACAAACACAAGGGTTTTTTTCTATATTTTATTTCTATATTGTTTGATTTAAATATTATTGTTTGGAGCATCTTTATTTGCTTGTACTTTGGTTTTAGTTTATCTACTTTTACAAGTGGAACGGTCAAATCTAGGCTAATATATGCCATGTTCCAGTGGTATGATGGGTTTATCATTAAAATAATTTATACATTATTAACATATAAAAAAATATTTATATTCTTTATTATTTTCTATTTCCTTGAATCAGTGTATAAAAAAATGGGGTGTATTAGTGTATAAATGAGGTGCCAAGTTGACGAGCTTGGGTATGTAGTTTGACATATTGAACTGATAAAGACGAATACAACCTTTATATTTGTTCATATCAAAAGGTATTAACTTTATCCAAAGATTATGTAACTCATAAATAATCCATTAAATAGCATTTTCATCTCATTTTCATTCTCAACCTCATACTCAGATTTTATTAAAAACACTTTAAAAATCAAACCACCTCATTCTCCATTCTTATATAATTTAGAGAAAAAAACGAAGTCGTATCTTATGTTATCTTGGACTCACTATTCTCCCCAATATCCATTATTAAAGAAAAATAAATAAATCATCTATAAATCTATAAATTATAATAAAATAAAGTTTTTCTTTAGACACATGTCATAATTCTAGCATATCAAATGAAACGTGTCATTATTTTAGCATATCAAAAAAATTATTTAAATTTCCGTCTTTCTCTCATAAATAAATAAGAAAATTATAAAAACAATCAATTTGACTTTTTTTTACTAAAATATGTTAAAACAAACATATTTATATTTATGTTTATTGTCTATCTCATAGTAAATGGTAATTATTTTAAATAAGTAAACTAAACTATTTAACATCTAAAATATAAATATTTTTATTTTAATAATTTATTAATACATACTAACTTATATGATTTTAGACATATTTTATCTTTGAATATAGAGTAATAATTTCTAATTTTATTATTTGTTATAACTTTTAAATATTCATTATATTTTTATTTCACAAATAGTTAATAAAAACTAGAAAATAAAATATCCATACAACTAATGATTTTGATATGTTTTATTTATTCCACCCATATAATACATGGGCATTAACCTAGTAATAGTAATAAATTTAAGAAGTAATGATAAACTGCATAGAGAATATATGAAGAATTAAATGTGAGAGACTTTTAAAAAATTATTTATAAGTTTAGAAAATGTCGGTTTTTAGTAATCTTCCTACTTTAATAAAAGAGTATATTGATATGACACGTTTTTTCACTACAATCATCCTCACCAAAATTTTCCCGCATCTCTCTCCTATTAAATAATTAACATAATTACTAATAATATTATTTAGTATTTTTTTAAATTTAATAAGTTAAAAGAGATATCTATTTATTAATGCTATTTCTAAATAAAAAAATTTATTCTAAAATATAATTTTTTTTAAAGCGTAATTTTTTTTGAAAATATGAATATTTTAAAATTGGTATCTTTAAAAAAAATTTAAAACCAAAATAAATTAAATTTGGGAGTTATAATAAGAAATTTTTAAAAATGACATTTTTATACGGTTTGTTTTAAAACAAAATGTTTGTTTGGAAAAAAATTTAAAAATAAAATTTTAAAAAGTTGATATCATTGTTTTATTACTTATAGTCATTTCTCATACGTAATTTCAGTCAATATTATTTTATAATTAATAAAGTTTATTATATTAATATTTTATTTATTCAACCAGTGTAACGTACGGGTTTACTAAAGCTAGTTTAATAATAAAGATGGAGATGTAGAATGGATCATTAATACTTTAACTCATCTATACTACTAAATAAAATAAAAGCTTGGCACATAAATGTATGTTTACAAAAAATTAAGACATCTAATACAACTTTTTAAACATTAGGTGTAAGATTTAATGCAATCATTTTTATTTTATCCCTTATTAATAAACTTCTTGTAATTAATACATTGATTAGTACATATTATTAATACATAATTAATTAATGTAAGATTATTTAATTCACTATATTAAATATTATAATTTATAATATTTTAAATTAATATATAAATTTATCAATAAGTATTATCTTATTTGAATACTTAACTAAATACTTTTATATCACATACCCGCAGAAGCGTGAAATGCTTGGGTGTGACTCGTTAGTTCAAAACGCATTGATTATCACGACATACAAATCATAGCAATAAACTAAATATTAGTTTCATTAGTTTTATAAGTTATAGGATTACATGATACAAAGTTTAGTCTAACTTCTAGACTTATACATTTGTAATCCTAATCAAAAGTATATTTTCAACACATCACATATCTTCAGCTAGTAGTGAATGTAAACATCCACGTAAAGTTTGAAGTCAAACAAGTCAATAGTCAACTAGACGCACAACTTTCCTAGGTAACCGTGCCGATCACTATACATATTGAAGGTATACACAAGATTATAATACATTCTGCTGATCGATATAAATCATTTTGAATTGATGCAATACAATCAAACTCAAACCAAACCTATACACATGTCAAGTGATTCATAACAGTCATATACAAATCAGACAATCAAATAATATAACACTGTTTCCCTCATCTCAGCATATGCAGAGTGACATTTCCTAAGTAGCGCTACCTATATTATTTGACGGTTCCTCATCCGAATTAATGGTTGTGTCAATATGATAGTAACAAATCAAATTTCTCAAAAATGCATCAAATTCAACACAAATAGTATGTTTTTCCCCAAAAAATTTATAAATGAAAAAAGAGCCATGTTACTCACCTTAATTCCAGCCAATAAGTCAAATAATTTCTATAAAATAATTATTTGTTAGAATAAATCTAATTTCTTTAAAATTTTTAGCATTTAAATCACTTAATTATATCAAAATTCTTAATCAATCACTACTGTTACCCAAAAATTACCATAATTTACCATCATATACATTCCGAAATCTATATTATCTCATAAAATTTCAGACTAATAACTCATAACATGCATTTTTCTAGAATTTTTACAAATTTCATAATACTTGGCATAAATAGTTAAACCTCTCTAAAAATTCCAAAATTTATACAAAAATGTTTTATTCTAAATATTATAATTTATGTAAATTGTTCATAATTTATCTCACTGTTTTGCTATTTCTTTTAATTTTATATTTACAGAATGTTCTAAAATATGAAATTAAGTCATACATGCGAATTAAGTCATGAAATTTATTCTGTAATTCCTATAAAATATAAGGTTTATTATTTTTTTCCAGATATTTATCAAATTCAGATCTTTAGTTTAATTATTTTCTTTCACTTTATTGAAATAAGCATATAAATTAATCTATCCAATTTTACTACCTCATATTTTACAGATCATTATTTCCAATATTTCTTAACAAGTTCCTAATTTTATTCCTACAATCATAGTCACTTAAGTATTTAATCCAATTCATCAAGAACATCTATGTTTTCAACCCTTTGATTTGTAATCTCTATGTTTAAATCCTTGATTTTTATAAAACTTTCAAATTTTTAGTTCTTGAATCCCTCTTTCTTACTGGTTTTTGAATAACATCATTTGTTTATGAGTTCTTGTAAATAATCTTGATGATTCTTAAAGGGTTGGTTTGTATGTGTTTAGTTAAACACATACATTACATCTATCTAATGGGTTTAGAAATCAAACCTTGAGTGAGGATGAAAGAACTTAAAAAGATTGCTTGGTTAGATCTGATGATCCGCTTGGGGTGCTTGTTCTTTGAGCGTAAAGATTGATCATAAGCTTGTGGAAGTAACTTGGTCCATATTGTTCTTAGGGTTGTTAATGATTAAGATATGGTGATGAGATGAGAACCGAAGGTATGAGGTGATGGATTGAGAATCGAGAGCGGGAGAAAGGCGAACCGAGAGATGGTTACGTGTGTGGTGAGTTGTGGTGGTTTACTGTTGATGGAGGTTTGGGATTGTAAAGGTTCCATCGGCCGAGGGGTTTGGGAGGGAGGTAGAGTTGTCATCATGAGCTCTAGGTTTAGGGTGATGAGGTAGGGATTATAGCTTGTATTAGTGGCTTATTAGGAGGAAAGGTGGCAGATTTCTAATTGTGTTTACTGTCATGTAATGCTAGGTGGGGGGTTTGGAGCAAGGGTTAGTGTCAAGGGATGGCTAGGTGGCGATTTGGTTTTAATGACTTACTTAGTCATTAAACTAGGATTAGTTAATGGTTTAGGTGCTCAGTTGGGTTAGTTAGTGTCCTAATGAATTGGTATTATGGTTAAGGTTATATTTTAGTTAGTGTTTAAGTGTTTGAGATTTGTTTTAGTTTTAGTTTTTGATATAAGGTTAACTTGATGTAGTGTAAGGCCCCGATCCCGGAGACCTCACAGTTGGTCATTCACAGCATTAAATACATTAAACATTATAAATTTACAAACTTAAGCAGCGGAATCATTTTAACAAAAACCATTCATTTCATTTCATTAAACACTGTTGTTAAGCAATACACTATTGTTTGATGAGATACAAAAAGAACTGTTTAATTGCATTACAAAACAACAGCAATAATAGTTATGAATGGATGTCAGTCTTTCCCTGCCGAGTAGCTAAACCCTCGTGTCATCCTCAGCAATATTTACCTGCCAACTGAAAATGCATAAAAGTCAGCGTTGCTGAGTGAGTTCTAGTTTTATAAGTAATAAAATACTTTCTGTATGATGTATATGAAAATACTCTTTTCTTTTAAAATACAACTCTTTACTGTATATGCGAGCACGCATTAACTATATGAACAAATATTGTTCGTTCTCTTTAATGTATGCCTTGTTTACTTTGTTTTCTTTTATCTTTATCTTTCACTGTCTGTATGGACCAATGAACAATACCCCAACTATATGCGTGATGGAAAACGGGTGATGCGCCATCTATATCCCTCGAAAGGGTCAACTATATCCCTCGAAAGAGTGAACTGTATCCCTCGAAAGGGTGCTGTGTACTGTATACAAGGCCGACCCAATCACCCACGGTACGCTACAAGGGTCCTGCCAATCTCCAAGACTGGCCCTGTGTGCATAATAGGGTAGCTAACCCGCAACACAGTTGAGCTAACGACAACACGGTCGTGTACCTCCTATAAGCTTGCAAGACTTGTTAACATTTTATTAATGTTCCTCTTGTTTTCTTTATTGCTCTTTCTCTTTATTATTACAATATACTTTACGTTACGATAATATATATACCACGTAAAGTCACATACTATAAGTAATAATAATAATAGCAATAATAATAATAAGAAACAATCATAAAGCAATCATAGTTAATCATAATCATGCATGAAACCCATCATTAATATGCCCTAGTCAACCCTCGGTCAAAAGCCTAAAGACACAGACTCCCAAAACATTTTGTAATAAATTCAAAGGGTTAGGCGCTTTAACACTATTTAGGCGCATGAGCCCTGTTTGGGCGTTTCATCACTATATAGGCGCATCAGCCAACACTTAACTATTTTTACTCTTAGGCGCATGACAATTCAGGCGCATGGAAATACTTAGACGCATGGGCCACTTGGGCGTATGAGCCACCTTAGGCGCATGGGCCACATTGGGTGCATGGGCTATACGTAGACATTTCTAAGGCAATCTCAGACGCATGGGCTACTGTTCAGACGCATGGATTACACTTACATTTTTCTAAGGCAAATTTCAGGCGCATGGGCTACTGTTCAGGTGCATGGGCTACTGTTCAAGCGCATGGGCTTATACTTAATTTTTCTAAGGCATTTTTCAGGCGCATGGACCTTATTTAGGCGCATGAACCTTCTGTTTAACTTGATTCTAGCATGATTTCAAATCCAAACATCAAACCTATCTGTTCTAAGCTTAACATGGCTATTCTAAACATAAACAACCTATAAGCATCTAAGAACCAACATTCAACATGCATAATACATACGGGTAAACATACATAAACTTGTAAAAAAGTTTAAATACATTTTCAGCCCCAAAGATGTTTAAAAACAAGTAGAAACCGGAGTCTAGAAACTCACCTGGTGCAACTTTGGGTCTATCTTCCTTCTAACCCGAATGCAAATGAGTTCAAACACCTAGAACACCACCAAACACACACACCCGAGCACATACACAAACACATAAGCTCATAAACATATAACCGGGATAAAACCCGTCATAAACACTTATAAACCACGAATTCTTACCTTGAATTCGATTTCTCTTCTTCTCTTCTTCTTCAAAACCGAGAGTTTTCTCCTCTCTCTCTCTATAATCCGAAGTGAAAAAGTGATGTGAAGTGAGGGTGGGCGGCCATGCTCACCTTTACACCAACTTTTTCAAAGATTTGTCCTTTTGGACACTTTTAGTCCCTCCACTTGGACTTTGTTGCTTTTCTTTCTTTTATTCTTCATTTCTTGTCTTTTTAAAATAACCGGGTGTTACAAGTCCACCCTCTTATATAGGTTTCGTCCCCGAAACCTGTTATTCCTCAAACAGACGAGGATAATGGTGCCTCATCTCCTCCTCAGTCTCCCATGCAGATTCGGATCCCTTCCTGTGCTTCCACTGTACACACACAAGAGGAACCACTTTATTCCTCAGCCTTTTCTCTTTACGATCGATGATTGCCACTGGTTGCTCCACATAATTGAGCCGTTCATCTACTTCTATATCTTCAAGTGGAACAATCATGTCTTCATCGGCTAAGCACTTTCTCAGATGAGATACATGGAATGTCGGGTGAATTCCACTTAACTCTTCTGGTAACTCCAATCTATAGGCCACCTCCCCAACTCGAGCAATGATTCGGAAAGGGCCTATATATCTCGGGCTTAGCTTACCTCGTTTCCTGAATCGGATGATTCCCTTCCAAGGTGAGACCTTCAACATAACCCGGTCACCCGCCTGGAACTCGATCGGTCTGCGTCGTTTATCGGCATACGACTTCTGTCTATCTTTGGCTGCCTTCATAAAGGCCTTAATCTTTTCTAGCTTCTCAGTCGTAGCCTCGATCACCTCGACACCTCCCAATTCTTTCTGCCCAATGTCTCCCCAACATACGGGCGTCCTACATCTTCTACCGTATAACATCTCGTATGGTGGCATGCCAATACTGGCATGATAACTGTTATTGTACGAGAATTCAGCTAACGGTAAGTGGTCATCCCAACTTCCCCCGAAATCAATCACATAAGCCCGAAGCATGTCTTCCAATGTCTGAATGGTCCTTTCTGACTGACCTTCAGTTTGGGGATGATAGGCCGTGCTAATGTGTAATCTCGTCCCCATAGCATCGTGGAATTTTTTCCAAAACTTAGAGGTAAACCGGGTGTCACGATCAGACACGATAGACACCGGCACACCATGACGAGTTTCAATTTCCTTGATGAACAGGTCAGCCAACCTCTCCGATGAATATGTCTCGCGGATCGGTAGGAAGTGAGCGCTCTTCGTCAAACGGTCTACAATCACCCATATGGCATCGTACCCTTTCGGCGTACGCGGCAGCTTCGTAATGAAATCCATGGTGATGTGCTCCCACTTCCATTCCGGTATATCTAAAGGTTGAATCTTCCCATACGGCTTTTGGTGCTCGGCCTTCACTTGTAAACAAGTAAGGCACTTACTCACATACTCCACCACATCACGCTTCATACCCGGCCACCATAATCTTTCTTCATATCCTGATACATCTTTGTGGCACTAGGATGAATGGAGTATCGAGTCTTGTGAGCTTCATCCGTAATCCTCACACGTAGATCCCCAAAACGAGGAATCCACACTCGTCCAAATCGAGTTTTAACACCAAGTGTGTTTTCACCCAATTCCCCAACCAGACCTCTCATCCTTTCAGAGTTAAGATGATCTTCTTTCAGTGCCTCATCTTGAAACTCCTTGACTTGCTTCATTACATCAGAGGTCATGATCAGTTGATATGCTTTCACCCGAATCGGCTCGGGCCTCCCTTTTCGGCTATGGGCATCAGCCACCACGTTGGCTTTGCCCGGATGGTAATGGATTTCGCAATCATAATCCTTTATCAGTTCCAACCATCGTCTCTGCTTCATGTTCAGATCCTTCTGCTCGAAGAAGTACTTCAAGCTCTTGTGGTCAGTGAAGATGGTGCACTTCGTCCCGTACAGATAGTGCCTCCAAATCTTTAGTGCGAAGACCACTGCTGCTAACTCCAGGTCATGAGTAGGATAATTAACCTCATGCACCTTCAGTTGTCGGGATGCGTAGGCTATCACCTTACCTCGTTGCATTAACACGCAACCCAACCCTGAGTAGGAAGCATCTGAATAGACCACCAAATCCTCGCTTCCTTTGGGTAATGACAAGAGAAGGGCTTGAGTCAATCTTGCCTTCAACTCCTCAAAAGCCTTTTCTTGCTCTTGACCCTACATGAACTTTACATCCTTACAGGTCAACTTGGTTAGTGGAGAAGCGATCTTGGAAAAGTCTTGGATGAATCTTCTGTAGTAGCCCGCCAAACCCAAGAAACTACGAATCTCGGATGGCGTCTTTGGTGACTTCCATTGCATCACTGCCTCCACCTTTGCGGGGTCTACCATAATCCCCTCGGGATTTATCACATGACCTAAGAATTGAACCTCGCGTAACCAGAACGCGCACTTAAGAATTTAGCATACAACTTCTCCCTTCTTAAGGTTTCCAACACCTCCCGAATGTGACCGGCATGCTCTTCTTCGCTCCTCGAGTAGATCAGGATATCATTAATAAACACAATCACTGATGTATCCAACATTGGCCGACACACTCGGTTCATCAAATCCATAAAAGCAGCTGGCGCATTGGTCAAACCAAACGACGTAATGATCGTACCTGCTCCTTCACCTTCAGTTGATGGTAACCAGATCGTAGATCTATTCTCGAGAACCAACTGGCACCTTGGAGTTGGTCAAACAGATCATCGATTCTTGGTAAGGGGTATCGGTTCTTCACCATCAACTTGTTCAGCTCTCGGTAGTCAATGCACATCCTCATACTACCGTCTTTCTTCATCACAAACAGGACCGGAGCACCCCAGGGAGAGATACTCGGTCTAATGAACCCCTTATCGAGCAGCTCTTGCAACTGCTCCATTAGCTCTTTCATTTCTGTCAGAGATAACCGATACGGTGCTTTGGCAACGGGTTGAGCACCGCGTATCAAATCAATTTGGAACTCAATCTCGCGGTCCAGTGGCACGCCGGGTAAGTCTTCTGGGAATACGTCCGGAAAGTCGCACACCACTGGCACTTTGGATAATTGCGGTACCGACGCATCCACATCTTTTACATAGTCCAAGTAGGCTTTACATCCACGTCTTATGCACTTCCCCGCCACCGCCATCGAAATCATCTTCGGGATCGTAGTAACGCGATCTCCATGAACCGTAACTAAACTCCCATCGGATGCAACCAATCGAATCATCTTCTTTTGACATACGATGTTTGCTTCATAGGTTGCTAACCAGTCCATCCCTAGTACTACATCAAATCCACCTAGGGGTATCACGTGCAACCTAGCAGCGAACCTATGACCTTCTAATTCTATGGCACAGTCCTCTATCACGTCAGTAATTTTAGTGGACTTACCAACAGCAGTTTCTACCTCGAATGGTTCACTAATCTTTCTACTACTAATAGGCAACTTAGCACTGAAAGTAGTGGAAACAAAACTCCCGCTAGCACCGGAATCAAACAATACAGAGGCATAAATTTGGTTTACTAGAAACATACCTGACACAACATCAGGATCAGCTCTGGCTTCCTCCCGGGTCATAGTGTAAGCTCTAGCACTTGCCCTCTGCCCTCCTTCCTCCGGCTTCTTATTCCCCGCTCCCGAGCTCTCTGCCCTCGGCTTCTTGTAGTCTCTAGCGATGTGGATAGGCTGGCCACACCTGAAGCATACGTTCATCCCCATCTCACCAGTATGCTCCCTTCCACATTTGCCACACTTCTTTCGCCCTGACCCAGTTGTGACCACACGTCGGTCACCCACCTTCGCCACCTTATTGTTTGGAGCGGCTCCACCACGTCCAAACCACTTTCCATTCCAGTTACGATCACTACCACCCTTCTTGTTCACCTCAGCCACCACCACCTCGCGCTCATCATATAATCTACCAGCCAAATCGACTGCCGATCTAAAAGTGCTCGGCCGGGCGGTGATCATATGCCTACGGATATCCGCCGACAGCCCCTGGATGTATCTCTTAATCTTTCGTGACAGCGGTGTCACTTGATCGGGCACTAGTCGTGCCATTTCATTAAATTTAGTGGTGTACTGCTGGTGTGTCATCGTTCCCGCCTCCAGCTGCAAGAACTCTCTTTCTACCTTATCCATCTCTCTGTGAGGACAGAATTCCTCAATCACTAACTTCTTCAGTTCAGGCCATCTCATTCTCCCAATGGCCCTGCTACCCTCGGCGTGCACAATGTTTTCCCACCAGCACAAAGCCGAGTCTACAAAGGAGTGGGTAGCGAATTTCACCTTCTGATCCTCACGGCACTCACTGATATCAAGAACGACCTCCATTTCCCTCACCCACCGGTGAGCAGCAGCCGCAGTGTCGTTTCCGTCGAAGGTAGGGGGCTTGCATCTCATAAACGCCCCGTAGTTACAGCCTCTGGTCGCCTCCGGCGCAGGCTCTTCTTCTTCCTCCTCCTCGTCGTCAGAGAGAACCGTTTCCGGCTCTAGTTGTTCCCGTCCTCCCGAGGACCGGTTTCTTTCCCTTTCCTTTAGTGCCTTGATCACCTCGGTCATCACAGACGGTAGAATCGTCTGCATGACCTGATGAACCTCTTCCACCACAGCCTCCTTTACTGAGGCTCTCAGATTGGCGCTCTCGTCGCCACCCTCCGGATGGGGGGTCTCTATTCCCTCATGAACCACCTTCTCGACTCTGGGTCTCCCTCTCTTAGGTTGCGGAGCAGCACCGTGACCTCCACCACGAGAGGCCTTTGAAGATCTACCGCCAGCCATCCTCTAAAGCACACTATAAGATTCAAACACTAACGCGGTCATTCAAGGTAATAGCTCAGTTTATGTTAAGTATAGTAAGTCCCTAATTACAGTGGCCAGTTGTGATTAGCCACTTACTTTACTCTTCATACCCCAAGCATTTCCTATCCTAACTTAATCAGTATCTAAATCTACTAAGAGCACATAAATCAAATAGCATGCGCACATAATACCGGTTAACATTAAGAAAAGACATACCTGATGGCACGTAGCTACTCGGGCTGACATCCCTCTATTTGTCCCATTTTCAGTTTAAGTTTAGGTTTTAAAAATTTTATTTAACCCAATTCTCTTAAACTTTGGCTCTGAAACCAACTTGTAAGGCCCCGATCCCGGAGACCTCACAGTTGGTCATTCACAGCATTAAATACATTAAATATTACAAATTTACAAACTTAAACAACGGAATCATTTTAACAAAAACCATTCATTTCATTTCATTAAACACTGTTGTTAAGCAATACACTATTTGTAAGGCCCCGTTCCCGGGACGCTTACAGTTGGTCATTCAACGCACATAAAACATATAATTACATTTGCATTAAGAAAACATTGCAGCGGAAACATTCAAAAATGACATCACGTTTCATTATAATTACTTTTGCCAAATAATACATCATTATCCGGTTACAAAATACATGTTTGCATTACATCACAAAAGCTTTATAATTGGATGCCATCCCAAAAGAGCCGAGTAGCCTTGCCGTGCCATCCTCAGCAATCATTTACCTGCCAACTGGAAAACGTAATAAAATTCAGCGTTGCTGAGTGAGTTCTAGTTTTATAAAATAAATATACTTTACTTTCATTGAAAACTATTCCTTTATCATGCGATCATTCAACATACGTATACACAGATAATATCATTATTATCTTTCATTTCATTCATTATCTTCCATTCTTTCGTTCATTCTTTCTTCCGAGTCTTTTGCGACAACATAGTCACTCACCTCAATGGCAATCTCAATGATTGCACGCTATCCGAGTCTTTTGCACCCCTAGGGTTGCTCACCTCATTGCCCATCACGATAGCAAGCTATCCGAGTCTTTTGCAACAACAAGGTTGCTCACCCCAAGGCAACATCACGATAGCACTTTACTCGAGTCTTTTGCAACGACAAGGTTGCTCACCTCATAGGCAATCTAAATGATTGCACTTCATCCGAGTCTTTTGCAACACAAAGTCGCTCACCCCAATATATATGCTTGCAAGCCTTTCTTTCGTTCATTCATCATTCATTAATGCATGCATTCTTACTTCATGTTCCTCTTTCATTATCTTTCGCTTTACATTACATAATACTTCATTAATTCATTCATTCATTAGCATGACATGTAAAGCCACAAGAAAGATATGCATACATCATAATAAGGAACATATCATACACATTCATCATCATCATACAGGGCAACATCGTAAATTCATAATATGCATAAACATGCAACATCATCATCATCATGCCCTACATGCTCTCTAAGGCCATAACCATCCTCTTACATGCTCTTACGGGTTACTTTACGTCAAAACTTACATCTGCACCTTTCCCCGAAGGCCAGAAGTCAAACTACACATTCCTTCGAGTGCACCAGCCCTATTCGGGCGTACGGACACCCTTCAGTCGCATGGCCTCCATGCGACTGAACATCATGCGACTGGACTCATGCGGATGAACATCTATGCGAATGAACATCCAATCGTGCGTATGGACCTTATGCGAATGGGATTACTGCGAATGGGCACCTATGCGACTGACCTCATGCGAATGGACTCATGCGACTAAGCATCTATGCGACTGAACCCTCAGTCGTGCAATCCCCATGCGACTGGACTCCCAGTCGTGCGACTGAAGCCTTAGTCGTGCGATTGAACCCTCAATCGTGCGAATGAATCCCAATCGTGCGAATGACCCTCAATCGCCTCTCATTCGGCCGTATGGCCTTCATTCGGTCGCCTAGCCCTAGCTGATGCAGAATGGAGTTCATCCCGAACCCAATCTGCCATTTTCGGCCTCCAAGCTCATCCAAACCCATTCTAAGCCTAGATTAACCCTCCTGGACCTTAGGAATGCATACCATAACACTATACAAGCACACACAAGCCCGAAATCATACTCTAAACGCATCATACACATCACACACCAAATGGGTCAAACACATACACACACAAAAACGGGTTTTGAACATTTTCCAGCCCTAAAATCGGTTGAAAACAAGTAAAAGTGGGGTACTAGAACTCACACAATCGAGCACAACGTCAAGGGCTTCGATTTGGCTTGCCACACGACGCATTTGGACACCCGAATCACCTGAAACACCCCTTTTTCTCATCTTTTCTCTCTTCCCTCTCTTGAAATCTGAAAATTGTGGTGTGTGGGGAGAGTGGGCTGCCCTCTCCCTACACATAGCACCACACTTCCCAACTTTTCTTCGTTGGCGAGTTTGGTCCCTCGACTTTGGACTTTATTTTCTTTTCTTTCTTCGCCGGCTTCAAAATAATAAATTTCCGGGTGTTACAAGTCTACCCCCCTTAAATAGGTTTCGTTCCCGAAACCTGTTATTCCTCGAACAAACGTGGATAATGCTGTCTCATTTCTTCCTCAGTCTCCCACGTTGACTCGGATCCCTTCCTGTGCTTCCACTGTACACGCACAAGAGGAACCACTTTATTCCTTAGCCTTTTCTCCTTTCGGTCGACGATTGCCATTGGTTGCTCCACATAATTGAGCCGTTCATCTACTTCGATATCTTCCAATGGGACAATCATATCTTCATCTGCTAAGCACTTCCTTAGATGAGATACATGGAATGTCGGGTGAATTCCACTTAACTCATCTGGCAACTCTAGTCTATAGGCCACCTCTCCTACTCGAGCAATGATTCGGAAAGGGCCTATATACCTTGGGCTCAACTTGCCCCGCTTTCGGAAGCGAATGATACCCTTCCAAGGTGAGACCTTCAACATAACCCGGTCACCCACCTGGAACTCAATCGGCCTGCGTCGTTTATCAGCATACGACTTCTGTCTGTCTTTGGCTGCCTTCATGAAGGCTTTGATCTTCTCAAGCTTCTCGGTCGTAGCCTCGATTACCTCGACGCTTCCCAATTCCTTTGACCAATATCACCCCAACAAACGGGCGTTCTGCATCTCCTACCGTATAGCATCTCATATGGGGGCATACCAATGCTGGCATGATAACTGTTGTTGTATGAGAATTCGGCTAACGGTAGGTGGTCATCCCAACTTCCACCAAAATCAATCACACATGCCCGAAGCATGTCTTCCAGTGTCTGAATGGTCCTTTCTGACTGACCATCAGTCTGGGGATGATAAGCCTTGCTAATATGTAACCTCGTTCCCATAGCGTCGTGGAACTTCTTCCAAAATTTAGATGTAAACCGGGTGTCGCGATCCGACACAATAGACACCGACACACCATGACGAGTTACAATTTCTTTGATAAACAGATCAGCCAACCTCTCAGATGAATATGTCTCGCGGATCGGTAGGAAGTGAGCACTCTTCGTCAAACGATCAACTATCACCCATATGGCATCATACCCTTTCGGGGTACGCGGCAGCTTCGTAATGAAATCCATGGTGATGTGCTCCCACTTCCATTCCGGTATATCCAAAGGTTGTATCTTCCCATACGGCTTTTGATGCTCGGCCTTCACCTGTAAGCAAGTAAGGCACTTACTCACGTACTCCACTACATCGCGCTTCATACCCAGCCACCAATAATCTTTCTTCATATCATGGTACATCTTCGTGGCACCAGGATGAATGGAGTACCGAGTCTTGTGAGCTTCATCCATTACCTTCACCCGTAGATCCCCAAAACGAGGAATCCACACACGATCGAAATGGGTTTAACACCGAGCGTGTTTTCACCCAATTCTCCAACCAGACCTCTCATTCTTTCAGAGTTAAGATGATCTTCTTTCAATGCCTCATCTTGAAACTCTTTAACCTGCTTCATCACATCGAGGTCATGATCAATTGATAGGCTTTCACCCGAATCGGCTCGGGCCCTCTCTTTCCGGCTAAGGCCATCAGCCACCACGTTGGCCTTGCCCGGATGGTAGTGGATCTCGCAATCATAGTCCTTTATAAGTTCCAACCACCGTCTCTGCCTCATGTTCAGATCCTTCTGCTCGAAGAAGTACTTCAGACTCTTGTGGTCAGTGAATATGGTGCACTTCGTCCCGTACAGATAGTGCCTCCAAATCTTTAATGCAAAGACCACGGCTGCTAGCTCCAAGTCATGAGTAGGATAATTGACCTCATGAACCTTCAACTGTCGGGATGCATAGGCTATAACCTTTCCTCTCTGCATTAACACACCCCCAATCCCGAGTAAGAAGCATCGGAATAAACCACCAGATCTTCACTTCCATCGGGTAACGACAGAACAGGAGCTTGAGTCAATCTCGCCTTCAATTCTTCAAACGCCTTCTCTTGAGCTTGACCCCATACGAACTTCACATCTTTTCGGGTCAACTTAGTCAGTGGAGAAGCAATCTTAGAGAAGTCTTGGATAAATCTTCTGTAGTAGCGCGCCAAACCCAAGAAGCTACGAATCTCAGATGGCTTCTTTGGTGACTTCCATTGCATAACCACCTCCACTTTCGCCGGGTCCACCATAATCCCATCAGGATTCACCACGTGACCCAAGAACTGAACTTCGCGCAACCAGAACGCGCACTTGGAGAATTTAGCATACAATTTCTCCCTTCTCAACGTCTCTAGAACCTCCTGAATGTGACCGGCATGCTCTGCCTCGCTCCTCGAGTAAATCAGGATATCATCAATAAACACAATCACTGATTTATCCAACATAGGCCGACACACACGGTTCATCAAATCCATAAAAGCAGCTGGCGCGTTGGTCAAGCCAAAAGACATGACAAGAAACTCGTAGTGACCATAGCGCGTACGGAAAGCTGTTTTAGGAATATCTGCTCCTTCACCTTCAACTGATGGTAACCAGATCGAAGATCTATCCTTGAAAACCAACTGGCACCCTGAGCTGATCGAACAAATCATCTATCCTCGGTAAGGGGTATCGGTTCTTCACTGTCAACTTGTTCAGCTCGCGGTAGTCGATGCACATCCTCATACTACCGTCCTTCTTCTTTACAAACAGGACCGGAGCACCCCAAGGAGAGATACTCGGTCTAATGAACCCCTATCAAGCAACTTTTGCAACTGCTCCATCAACTCTTTCATCTCGGTCGGAGCCAACCGATACGGTGCCTTGGCAACAGGTTGGGCACCCGGTATCAGATCAATCTGAAACTCAATCTCTCTGTCAGGTGGCACTCCTGATAAGTCTTCTGGGAACACATCTGGAAAGTCACACACAACCGGTACATCGGCTAGTTGTGGTGTTGGCGTATCCACATCCTTTACATAGGCCAAGTAGGCACTACATCCACGCCTCATACACTTTCCCGCCACCGCCATCGAGATCACCTTCGGAATCGTAGTAACCCGATCACCATAACCGTCACTGAACTACCGTCAGGCGCCACAACCGAATCATCTTCTTGCGACACACAATGTTCGCCTCGAAGTCCGCTAAGCAATCCATCCCAAGAACCAAATCAAAACCACCTAAGGTCATCACGAACGGTCTAACAGGAAACTTATGACCCTCGAGTTCCACATCACAATTCTCTATCATCTCAGAAATCCTGGTAGACTTACCTATGGCAGTTTCTACATCAAAGGGCACATCAACACGTCTACTACTAACAGGCAGCTTAGCACAGAAAGCAGCAGAAATAAAACTCTTACTCGCACCAGAATCAAACAACACAGAAGATAAAGTTTGGTTCACCAGAAACGTACCGGACACGACATCAGGGTCGTTCTAGCTTCCTCCTGTGTCATGGTGAATGCCCTGGCGCTCGCCCTCGGTCCATCACCTCCCGTCCTCTTTGCCCCTGAACTCTCAGCCCTCGGCTTCTTACAATCCTTGAGCACGTGACCCTCTTCACCACAGTTAAAGCATCGGACCGTACGACAGTCCTTTGCCATGTGCCCCGCCTTTCCACACCTGAAGCACAAGTTCGACCAAACCTGCACTCCCCGCTATGCTCCCGTCCACATTTACCACACCTTCTCGATCCCGCACCCGACATGCCCACACGACGATCATCCACCCGTGCCTTCTTATTACCCGTCGAGGCATTACCCGACCAAACCTCTTCCCCTGCCAGCTTCGATCACCACCGCTCTTCCTGCCACCATCAGTCACCACCACCGTCCTCTCATCATACAATCTTCCCGCTAAATCCACCGCCGACCTAAACGTGCTCGGCTGGGCGGCGATCATGTGCCTGCGAATATCCGCCGGCAAACCCTGTATATACCTCTTGATCTTTCGGGACAGAGGCGTCACTTGATCCGGCACCAGACGTGCCATCTCGTTGAACTTCGTGGTGTACTGTTGTGGTCATGGTTCCCGCCTCCAGTTGCAGAAACCCCTTTCAACCTTATCCATTTCCCGATGAGGACAAAACTCCTCGATCACCATCTTCTTCAGTTCGGGCCACCTCATTCTCCCGATCGCCCGATTACCCTCCGCTTGGACAATGTTGTCCCACCAGCATAGTGCCGAGTCCACAAAGGAGTGGGTGGCAAACTTTACTTTTTGATCTTCCCGGCACTCGCTGATGTCGAGAACAGCCTCCATTTCTCTCACCCATCGGTGAGCAGCAGCAGCATTGCCATTACCTTCAAAAATAGGGGCTTGCATCTCATAAACACCCCGTAGTTACAGCCTCGTGCCACCTCTCGCACAGGCTCCTCTTCCTCTTCCTCCTCATTATCGGAGAAAATGTTTCAGGCTCCGGTTGCTCCCCCGAGGCCCGTTTTCTCTCCTTCCTTTCCCCTTCCTTCACAGCCTTGATGACTTCGGTCACCACAGACGGTAAATTTGTCTGCATGACCTGATGTACTTCCTCAACAACAGCCTCCTTTACCGAGGCCCTCAAGTTCGCACTCTCATCCCCAGCTTCTGGATGAGGAGTCTCAGGTTCTGCAGGAACCTCTTTCTCAACTCTAGGCCTTCCTCTTTTAGGGCGTGGTTCAGCATCAGGGCCACCACGGCCTCCACCCCTAGAAGCTCTAGAGGATCTACCACCAGCCATTCTCTATCACACTGAAAGATTCAAACACCAACACGGTCATTCAAGGAAACAACTCAGTTTATGTCAAGTATAGTAAGTCCCTAATTACAGTGGCCAGTTGTGATTAGCCACTTACTTTACTCTTCATACCCCAAGTATTACCTGTCCTGACTACATCAGTATTCAAATCTACATACACACATAACCACATACCATGCGCACATAAAACCGGTTAACTTTAAGAAAATACCTGATGGCACGCAGCTACTCAGTTTGGCATCCCATTCCCCTTTTCGTCCCATTTCAGTTTAAGTTAAGGTTTATTTTGAAAATTTACCCATTTCACTTAAACTTTGGCTCTGATACCAACTTGTAAGGCCCCGTTCCCAGGACGCTTACAGTTGGTCATTCATCGCACATAAAACATATAATTACATTTGCATTAGAAAACATTGCAGCGGAAACATTCAAAAATGACATCACGTTTCATTATAATACTTTTGCCAAATAATACTCATTATCCGGTTACAAAATACATGTTTGCATTACATCACAAAAGCTTTATAATTGGATGCCATCCCAAAAGCCGAGTAGCCTTGTCGTGCCATCCTCAGCAATCATTTACCTGCCAACTGGAAAACGTAATAAAAGTCAGCGTTGCTGAGTGAGTTCTAGTTTTATAAAATAAATATACTTTACTTTCATTGAAAACTATTCCTTATCATGCGATCATTCAACATACGTATACACAGATAATATCATTATTATCTTTCATTTCATTCATTATCTTCCATTCTTTCGTTCATTCTTTCTTCCGAGTCTTTTGCGACAACATAGTCGCTCACCTCAATGGCAATCTCAATGATTGCATGCTATCCGAGTCTTTTGCACCCCGGGTTGCTCACCTCATTGCCCATCACGATAGCAAGCTATCCGAGTCTTTTGCAACAACAAGGTTGCTCACCCCAAGGCAACATCACGATAGCACTTTACTCGAGTCTTTTGCAACGACAAGGTTGCTCACCTCATAGGCAATCTAAATGATTGCACTTCATCCGAGTCTTTTGCAACACAAAGTCGCTCACCCCAATATATATGCTTGCAAGCCTTTCTTTCGTTCATTCATCATTCATTAATGCATGCATTCTTACTTCATGTTCCTCTTTCATTATCTTTCGCTTTACATTACATAATACTTCATTCATTCATTCATTCATTAGCATGACATGTAAAGCCACAAGAAAGATACGCATACATCATAATAAGGAACATATCATACACATTCGTCATCATCATACAGGGCAACATCATAAATTCATAATATGCATAAACATGCAATATCATCATCATCATGCCCTACATGCTCTCTAAGGCCATAACCATCCTCTTACATGCTCTTACGGGTTACTTTACATCAAAACTTACATCTGCACCTTCCCCGAAGGCCAGAAGTCAAACTACACATTCCTTCGAGTGCACCAGCCCTATTCGGGCGTATGGACACCTTTCAGTCGCATGGCCTCCATGCGACTGAACATCATGCGACTGGACTCATGCGGATGAACATCTATGCAAATGAACATCCAATCGTGCGTATGGACCTTGTGCGAATGGGATTACTGCGAATGGGCACCTATGCGACTGACCTCATGCGAATGGACTCAAGCGACTAAGCATCTATGCGACTGAACCTTTAGTCGTGCGATTGAACCCTCAATCGTGCGAATGAATCCCAATCGTGCGAATGACCCTCAATCGCCTCTCATTCGGCCGTATGGCCTTCATTCGGTCGCCTAGCCCTAGCTGATGCAGAATGGAGTTCATCCCGAACCCAATCTGCCATTTTCGGCCTCCAAGCTCATCCAAACCCATTCTAAGCCTAAATTAACCCTCCTGGACCTTAGGAATGCATACCATAACACTATACAAGCACACACTAGCCCGAAATCATACTCTAAACGCATCATACACATCACACCCAAATGGGTCAAACACATACACACACAAAAACGGGTTTTGAACATTTTCCAGCCCCAAAATCGGTTGAAAACAAGTAAAAGTGGGGTTCTTAAAACTCACACAATCGAGCACAACGTCAAGGGCTTCGATTTGGCTTGCCACACGACGAATTTGGACACCCGAATCACCTGAAACACCCCTTTTCTCCTTTTTCTCATCTTTTCTCTCTTCCCTCTCTTGAAATCTGAAATTGTGGTGTGTGGGGAGAGTGGGCTGCCCTCTCCCTACACATAGCACCACACTTCCCAACTTTTCTTCGTTGGCGAGTTTGGTCCCTCGACTTTGGACTTTATTTTCTTTTCTTTCTTCGCCGGCTTCAAAATAATAAATTCCGGGTGTTACAAGTCCACCCCCCTAAATAGGTTTCGTCCCCGAAACCTGTTATTCCTCGAACAAACGTGGATAATGCTGTCTCATTTCTTCCTCAGTCTCCCACGTTGACTCGGATCCCTTCCTGTGCTTCCACTGTACACGCACAAGAGGAACCACTTTATTCCTTAGCCTTTTCTCCTTTCGGTCGACGATTGCCACTGGTTGCTCCACATAATTGAGGCATTCATCTACTTCGATATCTTCCAATGGGACAATCATATCTTCATCTACTAAGCACTTCCTTAGATGAGATACATGGAATGTCGGGTGAATTCCACTTAACTCATCTGGCAACTCCAGTCTATAGGCCACCTCTCCTACTCGAGCAATGATTCGGAAAGGGCCTATATACCTTGGGCTCAACTTGCCCCGCTTTCGGAAGCGAATGATACCCTTCCAAGGTGAGACCTTCAACATAACCGGTCACCCACCTGGAACTCAATCGGACTGCGTCGTTTATCAGCATACGACTTCTGTCTGTCTTTGGCTGCCTTCATGAAGGCTTTGATCTTCTCAAGCTTCTCGGTCGTATCCTCGATTACCTCGACGCTTCCCAATTCCTTTTGACCAATATCACCCCAACAGACGGGCGTTCTGCATCTCCTACCGTATAGCATCTCATATGGGGGCATACCAATGTTGGCATGATAACTGTTGTTGTATGATAATTCGGCTAACGGTAGGTGGTCATCCTAACTTCCACCAAAATCAATCACACATGCCCGAAGCATGTCTTCCAGTGTCTGAATGGTCCTTTCTGACTGACCATCAGTCTGGGGATGATAAGCCGTGCTAATATGTAACCTCGTTCCCATAGCGTCGTGGAACTTCTTCCAAAATTTAGATGTAAACCGGGTGTCGCGATCCGACACAATAGACACCGGTACACCATGACGAGTTACAATTTCTTTGATAAACAGATCAGCCAACCTCTCAGATGAATATGTCTCGCGGATCGGTAGGAAGTGAGCACTCTTCGTCAAACGATCAACTATCACCCATATGGCATCATACCCTTTCGGGGTACGCGGCAGCTGTTCAGATGCATGCATTACACTTACATTTTTCTAAGGCAAATTTCAGGCGCATGGGCTACTGTTCAGGTGCATGGGCTTATACTTAATTTTGTCTAAGGCATTTTTCAGGTGCATGGACCTTATTTACGCGCATGGGCTATCTGTTTAACTTGATTCTAGCATGATTTCAAATCCAAACATCAAACCTATCTGTTCTAAGCTTAACATGGCTATTCTAAACATGAACAACCTATAAGCATCTAAGAACCAACATTCAACATGCATAATACATACGGGTAAACATACATAAACTTGTAAAAACGTTTTAAATACATTTTCAGCCCCAAAGATGTTTAAAAACAAGTAGAAACCGGGGTCTAGAAACTCACCTGGTGTAACTTTGGGTGTATCTTCCTTCTAACCCGAATGCAAATGAGTTCAAACACCTAGAACACCACCAAACACACACACCCGAGCATATACAGAAACACATAAGCACATAAACATATAATCGGGATAAAACCCGTCATAAACACTTATAAACCATGAATTCTTTCCTTGAATTCGATTTCTCTTCTTCTCTTCTTCTTCAAAACCAAGAGTTTTCTGCTCTCTCTCTCTATAATCCGAAGTGAAAAGATGATGTGAAGTGAGGGTGGGCGGCCATGCTCACCTTTACACCAACTTTTTCAAAGGTCCTTTTGGACACTTTTAGTCCCTCCACTTTTATTTTGTTGCTTTTATTTCTTTTATTCTTCATTTCTTGTCTTTTTAAAATAATCGGGTGTTACATGTAGTATAGTTTGATTAAGTATAAGTCTTAATGCATTACATATGGTTAAGGTATTTAGTGTTTAATTGACTAATCTCATAACCCTAAAATGACAATCATAAAATTTATATATATGCACACGTATCACATATGCATGCATGCATGCATGCACACATAATATTAAAAAATATATAAAGATTCTAAGTAAAGTTAACACATAGATCTATTTAACAATTTCTAATAAGATATAAGTATGTTCTTTATTAATTTATGAAAATTCTCAAGGTGTAAGATTTACCTAGCCTTGGTTTAGGGTTGTCATATTTTATAATAATAATAATAATAATAGTATAATAATATAATAATAATAATAATAATAATAATAATAATAATAATAATAAATAATAATAATAATAATAATAAGATAATATAATAATAATAAAAACAACAACAACAACAACAACAATAATATAAGAATAATAATAATAATAATAAGATAATAATAATAATAATAATAATAATAATAATAATAATAATATAATAATAATAAATATAAATAATAATAATAATATAATAATCATATTAATAATAATAATAATAATAATAATAATAAATAATATAATGATAATAATAATAATAATAATAATAATAATAATAATAATAATAATAATAATAATAATAATAATAATAATAATAATAATAATAATAATAATAATAAAATTTATAATAAGTATTATCTTATTTTAATAATTAACTATATACTTACCAAATACTTTTATAACAATGATAATAACAATAATCTATATCTATATCATCTATTATTTATTAATATCTATAAAATATCTCTTTAATACAAGATTGTAATTTTACAATAATTTTAAGGTAACATATAATATCATAAAAAAACTTTTCATTATACTCCTATTATGCTTCAAAGAATTGTACCAACTATTTTCTATTAATCTATATTAATATCTAATATCATAACAAATATTTTTATTGTTGTATCAAAACAATTCAACCTATACTATGATGAATGTGAACTTTCTTAAAATGTTATTTAAATCTTAATCATGTTCAACACTTATGTTTACTTAAAAGATGAGTATTCAACTATTCTTGTTAATGCTAATTAGTTTTGTAACAATATGTTAGCTCTAACATATAATAATAGTCATAAGCCGTATAATATATATGTTTTGTAAATTGATAAATAAAGTGAAATATAACAAGTATAGTTTTGTAAATTGTTCACTACATCGCAAAACGCGAGTTACCAACTATATTTATATAAATGATTCAATAAAGTATAATGAAGTTGTAACCATATTCTAACATAGTCTTCAACGATTTTGTGTGTTCGACAAAAGTTTTTTAATTCTTTGACATTTTGTAATTCTTGTTTTAAATTGAGTCAAGATGGTGCAATTAAAACATGACTCGTATATTATAATGAAATAGTAGGTCAAAATAAAACACGAATTTTACCAAGCGTGTAATATTTAATCAATTCAAAACTTCATAATTTTGATTTCGTATAAAAGATTAACAGTTGTATGAACTAATAATTTTAAATGTTTCAAAGTTATAGTGGTATATACTGTCTTCAATGGTCGTGCAAGAAAGCTTTATTTCTCAAAAGGTTAATATTAGCCAGCACTTTTTCGACATCTGTTTCAAGTGGGGAAATTATTTTAAAATAGTTCATATTTTCCTTTTGAGTGTAAAGAAACATTATTTATTGTTTGAAAAGTTAATTAATTTTGAATTATTTTAAATCTATTTAAAACTTTATTATCGTATAAGAATTCATTAATATTTTAATTAATTAAACGAAAGCTTATACAATAATTTAACTTATTAAGAAAACTCTTTGATTGGGGTGTGATTGAGATGTTGTACTCTAATGTGGTGTTTGTTTTTTCTATAAAAGGTAACTGGTCTTTTTTGTTTGCGTCGCACATACCACGCATAAACGTTTAGATCTGCGGGGTGTTTGTTTTTTAAAAAAATTTTTCATTTAAAAAATCTTCAAACCTCTTCTTGATGTAGAAATCGTATTTCTATTTGTCAAATCTTCCTACCTCTTCTTCACCCCTCAAACCCTAAACACAACTCTACCTCCACCTCCCTTCCTACATCAACACAACTCCACCTCCACACACCTCCCGTCGTCTACCACCCACCTCCCGCCCTCACCTCCAGCAGATCCGTCGGCCCTCACCTCCAGCAAACCCATGTGCCCTCACCTCCGTCGTAGAACACCAACTCCTGCAGACCCATCCCACCATTGCCTCTACTGCAGTTGCTCTGCCATCGTCATCGCGTCAATTCATTTCCGGCAAGTAATCAGTCTATATAAGTTAAAAACCAAACAGTCTTATTGTTGCAGACTACAAAGGTTTGGTCCACCTATTCTTCTAAAGATGTGTGTAGATGTAGTCTACAAACTGTAGTAATTTTACCTCTGATAAAACAAATTGCACCTATGTGTTTGCTAAAAAAGTAAACGTTGAAGTTGCATTGTTGAATTTCGATTAGGGGAAGTTGTTGCAGGGAGAGATTTGAAAATATGACGTCTCGTATAAAAGTGTGAAAGACAAACCAACATACCAAACAAGGGCGTCTCTATAGTATAAACAACTAAAGCAACCGCTTTAGGCCTCCAAAATTTAAGGGCCACCAAATTTCAAAATAAAAATATACGTTTTTAGAGATAAATGAGAAGGATAACAGAAATTATCGAAGGGTAACAAAATTATTGAAGGTTTATCAAGGTCAACTTACAAAACTTGGTTCATCGAGGTTGACTTACGAAACTTGTTCACCAAAAGTTCATTGAGTGTTCAATGTTAACGGTTCTTTTGAGTTCATCAATTCTCAATTCTCTTTTGCAATTAATAATCTGATCTACTACTATTATTGTCAGATCTTGATTCATGGTCAATTGTTTTAATGTATCATTGTTCTTTTGCTTATATAAATCTATTGTTGTCAGTTTTGATTTTAATCTACATTTGTAATTGATTTTTCTCTTTACCTTTAATCAGTTGTTACTTTTTATCATTTACTATGCTCTTTTTTTAGTTGATGATGTTTAAGTTAATTAAATTGTTTTCTTCCCTAAGTTGTTTTCTTTCACTATAAGCAAATTTGTTTTTGTCACCGGTTTGACACAAAGGTCTTTATGAATAACATATAGGTGAGAACCTTTATATTTTGTTTCACTTTATGCCTACTAGAATGTTGAGTCGGCCCCGATACCAAATAGAATGTTGCCTGAAGAAACAATGGCAAATAAAACCATTATAAATAGTGAAGAGTTCAACAAAATTCCTTAGTAGCTTTGGTTAGTTGCTTCGATGGGCCTTTGGGTTGTTTAGTTTTAATTTTTTTTTCTTTTGATAATCAATAGAGCAGTTCAAAACCGGACCACAAAATTTGGTATTGGTGAAAACTAATTAAACCGTCCCATAGATACCCTTAAAATCACTAACTGGGGTATTGTTCTACCTGACACATCGCAAGGGATATTTTCTAAGTTAGAATACAAAGTTTTTTCTGTGCAAAGCGTATGTATATATCACGCAATAATGCATGTTTTGGATGGAATAATTACGTAAGAGATGGGCTTATTCAAGCATAGATGAAATTATCATGTGAAAGTATATTTATCACACAAGAAGGTATACTTGCGTGATAATTTCATATTTACGTGATTTCATTCAATGTGATATTCTTGTGTGATTATTACTCCTTATTGTGGGATAAATTTACTCCACCACTTTATATGCTTCACATAAAAACACTACTTTGTATTCTATATATATATATATATATATATATCTTTCTCTTTCTGTATGCATACATACATGCCTACATATATATATATAAATACTAATTTTAGTAAACTCGTGTGTTACACGGGTTGAATAAATAAAATATTAATATAATAAAATTTGTTAATAATAAAATAATATTCTAAAATATGATATGACTTAAATTATATATGAGAAATAAATATAAGTAATAAAACAATTATATCAACGTTTTGTTTTAAAACAAACCGTATAAAATGTCATTTTTAAAAATTTTCTTATTATAACTCTCAAATTTAATTTTGCTTTTAAAAAATTGGATTTTTAAAAATACTAATTTTAAGATATTTCGTATTTTAAAAAAGTTTTATGCTTTAGAAAAAAATATTATTTTATATGAAATTTATTTATTTAGAAATAACATGAAAATAGATCTTTTTCTTAATTTATTAAATTTAAAAAAGTGTTAAATAATATTATTAGTAATTAAGGTAGTTATTTAATAAGAGAGAGAGGCGGGAAAATTTTGATGAGGATGATTGTGGTGTTGACACGTGTCATCAACGTTTTGTTTTACAAATTACAATATGATATTATCGTGTTTTATCGAAAGTGACATTGTTATTTTACAATTTAGATTATTATGTTACAATTACACAACGTAAAATGAACTAACTTTGTATATTGTATAATATCACCAACCTTTCATAAAACATGATTAGTTCATTATAAACAACATAATAGCATATTTATATCGCACATTATTGTAATAAAAAATATATTATAAAACAAATATTGTTCTATGATACAATTTCCATTATGTTATTATCATGTTTTATAAAAAGTGATTGTGCTATTATACAAATTACAATATACTATTATTGTGTTTTATTAAAAAACAACAGTGCTATTATACAATTTACACGATGTTGTTATAATAACATACGTAAATTGTACAAATTAACCTTATGAATTAATATCATCGTTACTTTTAATAAAACGGCATAATTGTATTATTTAGATTTTATAATAAAACAACTATATCATACATTTTTGTAAACTTTTCAGAAAAGTGTATATATATATATATATATATATATATATATATATATATATATATATATATCTATATATTAATATCATATCTATATATTATATATATGTGTGTGTGTGTGTATATATTATATATATAGGGGAGGGATCCATTGAAAACCATATTATAAATGAGAACCATGAAAACTATGGGTTACATATATGTAAATACGTGTTACAAAGTGTACAACTAAGAGTTACATACATGTATGGGTTATGTATATGTAAATACGTGTTACCAAGTGTGCATCTGAGAGTTACGTACATGTAGCTCCTACAAGTTACGTATATGTAAGCCATTTCGTCATTATCGACGTTCCTTGTAGCTTATACGAAAAAATATATAATGACCTTGAAAAATATGGTTGAAGTTTACTCAAATGTACTTTAAACAATTAGAAAGTAATCAATCTATAAAATTTGGTGATTGTCCGCTAATGGTGGTTTTTATGCTTTAAATTATATAACAGGTTTTCATTTGATCCCTCCCCTATATACATATATATAGATATATACACCATATAATATATATATACATATATATATACTAGCTTTAGTAAACCCGTGTGTTACACGGGTTGAATAAATAAAATATTAATATAATAAAATTTATTAATGATAAATAAAATTTTAAAATATGATATGACTTATATATTATATATGAGAATATAATATATATAGTATATAAGAAATAAATATAAGTAATAAAAACAGTTATATCAATGTTTTGTTTTAAAACAAACCATATAAAATGTCATTTTTAAAAATTTTCTTATTATAACTCCCAAATTTAATTTTGCTTTTAAAAAATTGGAATTTTAAAAATACTAATTTTAGATATTTCGTATTTTAAAAAAGTTTTATGCTTTAGAAAAAAATATTATTTTATAAGAAGTTTATTTGTTTAGAAATAACATGATAATAGATCTTTTTCTTAATTTATCAAATTTAAAAAAGTATTAAATAATATTATTAGTAATTAAGGTAATTATTTAATAAAAGAGAGAGGCGAGAAAATTTTGATGAGGATGATTGTGGTGTTGATACGTGTCATCACAAGATACCTTTTTATTAAAGTGGGAAGATGCAATATATTATATAACATATATATATATATACATATATATATATATACATATATATATATATAGATATATATAATATATTTAGATATAGATATATAGATAGATATATAGATATAGATATAGATATAGATATCTATATATTTATAGATATATAATATATATATATATATATATATATATATATATATATATATATATATAGGATTATCATTACCTTTATTTTGTAAGAACTATTTAACCCAAATATACTTTCATTAGCATCAAAATATATTCCATTTGAGTGGTGAAAATTAAATCAAGGGTAAATAGTAATCTTTAAAGTGTCCTTCTTTTTGCTTATCTATCAATTCTACACCATCCACTCTCTTTTTCATCCTTTTCCTAATAACCCCCCTTCTCACCTTGATAGACGACGACAACAAGGTAACCATGAACAGATCTATGATCTACCAGATATCGTTGCCTAATATCTTGCAAGCTTTCATCACCTTTAAAAAATGAAGAACAATGCTACATCACAACCCACTTTGTTTTCTTTCCCCAAGTTGACATATTGGTGTTGTTCACCCCCACCATCTTACTCCAGCACTGAAATCCCTTTATCTTCCTTTGTAACCATCTAAACAATTCTTGCCATTTCCTACCACCATTACATATCATTTAAAATTATTTCCATTTGACTGCAATGAAATCGAATATCTAACCAGTAACCGACCTTAACCAATAAAACTTTCAAATTTTGGTTTTTCCACCGAATACCATTCGCAATTCTTCACCTTTAATGCCATAAATTATTTCATGACTCAGTCTCATCATATCTTGTATCCGACTAACATTCATGCAATTCAATCCCTACAACCCCATAATATTTTACTACAATACCCAGAATACGATGTCTCACATTTCTTTGACTGTCACATACACCACACTTTGTTTATAATCCCTCTTAACAATACTCCCTAACTTGCTTATTGACCACCCTTCTTTATCTGCCTTAACCACATCTCAATTCCTCAATAATACTTTCTTATACCTTGAATCAACCAACTCCTACCACAACAACCCTTTCTATCATTTTTCTATTCATTTGGATTTTCTTTCTGTAATACACCTTTTTCGGTTGAAACATCCCACTGTTCCCACCAAATACACAAGTGTTTTTTTGGGCCGTTGTTGTATCGCCCCTTCCATCAGGTTATTGCCTCTCGAAAGCATCTGATGCCTCCACATCTGTACGATTGTATGTCACGAGGTGAGATAGTGCACATTTGGGTTGTTTGTTCCAGATCTAGTGTTAAATCATTAGGATTTCGTCTTATGTGCTTTACATATTTGATTCTATCCAGTTCAAGATGGTTTAGTTTCAGATCTGGTTGTTTATTGAAGATCGGAAAATTAAAAGTAGGTATGTTTTGATTTTAATTATGACCAAATAATAAGAACAATTTAGATTGTGGGTTTTTTAAAATGAAGAAGAAACAACAGGTTGATTTGCACGCGTACTCGTTTCTAGTTTGTTTAATTCTAGTTCTGCTTTATTTTTTAATTTTTAACAGATAATTGTTATTGATACTGTTTTATTTTATTGATTTTTATATGTGTTTATTCGATGTAGTTCACTGTAAGTAAGTACAATATGATGTAATTTACTATACGTATCATGATTTGAATTCAAATAAGCATGAAGTAATTCATTGTAACTAAGTGTGTTCGTTACATGAACTTTTAATTTATGGTTTCTTGTTGTCAATACACTATGTTTCATTAATATAATTGTTGGGCTCTTTGGTGATGGCTTTGATTTTGGCACTGAAATGTGCAAAAGGAATTTATTTGGGTGGTCACCAAGATGCAAGTTCTAGTAGATCGTTATCCAGCTTTAATATAATTCAATGTAAGCAATTAGGGTATGATGTAATTTATTTAAATATTAGGATTTTCATTCGAATAAACATAATATAATTTATCGTAACGATGATGCATCAGGTGAAAATTTATTTCAAGTTTGGATTTGCATTTACAAAAGAGTTTGAATCCATTTTATAAGGTTCTATTTTTGTTGTTTTCTAAAGTATGGTTTACATTGGTTTAATGTCATTTGGTGTAGTTACGTGGTTTAATACCGTTTGGTTGTTATGTTATTGAAATCACGTTGATGTAATTACATCGTTTAATGATGTATATTTCACATTTGGTTTACATTAGTTTTCATTGGTTTACATTAGTTTTCATTGGTTTACATATTAATTCTCATTGTAGTTTTGCTACAGTTTACAGCAGTGTAACACTGTAACATATGGTAAAATGGTGTAACATATGGTAAAATAGTGCAACATATGGTAAAATAGTGTAATATATGGCTTTAGATGGTGTATTTTTTGTTATTTAGTGTGATTACAATGGTGTATTCTTATTATAGTGGTGTAACATATGGTTTTAAATGGTGTAACATTGGTTTACATTAAGTTAATTTTGTTACAGTGGTGTAATTTATTCGATTTTTTTTATAGTTTTGAAATTTTGTTACAATGGCGTAGTTACATGATGAAATGTCGTTTTGGTTGTTTTATGTGTTATAACGATGATATTACTGAAAGTTTGAACGGTGTAATATCGGGTGTAATGAAGATTCGTTTGTTTTACATTTGTTTTATAGAGTGATTTACATGGTTAATATTGGTTTACATTAGATTACATTGGTTTACATTGTTTTTTTTATGGTGTAACACAGTATTACATTAGTGTATTGCCTTGGCGTGACACATTATTACATTAGTGTATTACCATGGTACATTAGTTTACTTCGGTTGAACTTCGTTACAGTGCTGTACTTTTGTTATTTTGGTTTTGTTACAATGTTTAAATTTAATTACAGTGTTGTAGTTACATGGTGTAATATTGTTTGGTTGTTAGGTTATTGTAATAAGGATGTTATTGTTAGTTGGAGTGGTGTAATATCGGGTGTAAATGTTTGGTAGAGTAATGCAAGATTATATAATCTAATGTCGTTTGCAACATTACATGGGAATTAACGTTGTAACTTGTAACATGGGTTTAATGTTGTTTGGTTGTTAAAATCACGATGTAATTCATGGTTTAATGTTGTTTAGGTTTGCATACGAAAATGATGTAATTCACTGTAATATGTAACGTCTAAAAAATTTTTTTAAAAAAATATCGAGACTATATTAGAATTAAAGAGAATAATTAGACGAGTTTAATGATGTTTTTTTATAAAAAATTAACAATGTATGAAAAAGTTATAAAGGTTATAAAAACAAAAGGGGTAAAATTTTTAAATAGGAAAAAAAGAATTAGGGGGAAATAGGTGGGACATGTGTCACATTCTTGTTAAAAGCTGATTTTTGATTAGTGGATAAAATGACTATTTTGCCCTTTTGTATTAAAAAAACAATAGAAAGATCTAATCCATTGATTTTTTGATCAATGGTTGGTATTGAGTTAAAGAGTTCTCACAAAAATGTTGGGTTCTCATTAGAACCACACCCTATATATATATATATATATATATATATATATATATATATATATATATATATATATATATATATAGGTATATATATATAGGTATATATATACATTATATATGTATATATATATACCTATATATATATATGTATATTATATACCTATATATATGTATATATATATACTATATATATAACATATATATATATATATATAATATATATATATATATATATAGTGTGTGTGTGTGTGTGTGTGTGTGAGAGAGAGTGTGTATATATATATGTCCTGGAAGGAACTTTGCTGAGCCTGTTGAGACCTTGGAGTCTTAGGGAATGTGATGTATGGCCCAGAGGAACATGATGGCTGCTGGGTGTATGTTAGGTACTGTTGAGGTTGGGGGTCCTGAGCCTTCAACAACCATTAAAGCGTTGTTAGCAGGAAGGCTTGAGGGTCTGCTCATCTAGCTACCTCTCTTGTTCTCCATCTCTAGACGGTATCTATCAAGGATGCCATATAGTTTAGTCATGGTGAGGGAGTTCAGATTTTCTTTCCTCTTGATAGAGACACAGTAGAACGTCTACTCATTTGGGAGTGCACTCATGAATTTTCTTGAGAGATCTCTCAACTCAAGGGCAATTCTCACAGACTGAAGGGAGGAAATAAGATCCATGTACCTGAAGTATTGCTGGCCGAGGGTCTCTCCAACAATATAAGTGAAGTTCTCAAATTATTGTTTCAGGGAATCTTTCTTGGAGTCATTAGAGGTTGAGTACATCTGGGACAAGGCATCAAATAGTTCTTTGGCTGACTTGCAATGCTCAAACCCCACCTTAATGGAGTTGGGTATAACAGTCATTAGAACAGTCATAGCGTTGCTATCAATGTCCAGCTTCTTGCGGTCTTCATTAGAGTAGTCTTCTACAGCCTTCTCTATCATGGCGCCATTTCCACCTAGTGCTCCCACTTTTGGTTTGTAAGGGCCACTGACGATAGATTGCCAGAGTTTGCTATCTTGATATCTGATGAAGCCTTCAATGCGTCTGCTCCATGATCTAAAGTTTTCAGGGGTGATGATAGGTGCTTTAGTCATCGTCCCCATCTCAAATTCAGATTTTTGATTGAGGGCCATTTTTGAGTGTGGTGAAGAATGAGTGAAGAAAAAGGTTGATTTGGATGGTAAGATCTCATAATCAAGAGCCTAAGAAGCTCTGATACCAATTGCGGGATCGGTTTTTGTCACTTAACACTTTCTTTTCTCTCAAACTCACTTGATCACACTCGGTTTAAATGATGCAGAATTCCTTCTAAGAGTTGATAATAATATACTAAGTAACTAAGAACACAAGAAGATAAATTTTCAAGGTACTTGAATATATTACTTCTCAACTCAAAGTATAACAAGACTCTTACAAGCATATTGCATGAGTTACAATGAGAAACTATATATACTAGATCCTATAGTCGGATATACTTTGATACCAACTGGAAACCTATGACTAAAGCATATACTACAATGCTAAAGACAAGGTATCTTAGTGTAACACCCGGAAATTTTTCTTTAAGGCCGACGAAAGAAGAAAAAGAAATAAAGTCCAAAGTCGGGGGACCAAACTTGCCAAAACGGGAAAAGGTTGAATGGGTGGGAGTATTAAAGGAGGAGGGCAGCCCACACCCTCCCCGACACTCACACATTTCAACCATAAAGAGAAAGAGGAAGAAAAAGTGGTCTCGAGCTTGGTTCGGGTGGATTCAAGCGTGAAAGTTGAAGTGTAGCGTGTTGATTCGAAGCTCTTCTCATCGGGATCGTTTGTGTGAGTTCTAGGACCCCTCTTTTACATTTTTTCAAATGATTTTGGGGCTGGAACACATCAAAACCCGTTTTTTGAAAAAGTTGGGTGTTGACCCGTTTTTATGCATATGTATATGTGTTAGATGCGTTTGGGTTGGATTTTGGACTTGTGTATGCATGAATGGTGTTGTGGTAGGTGTTTCTAAGGTTTAGAATGGTTGATTTGGGCTAAAATCGAGTTTGGAAGAGCTTGGAGGCCGAAAGAGGCAGTTTGCGTCCGGCTGAGACTGCATTCTGCATCAACTAGGGCTAGGCGACCGACTGGAGTGCGATTGGAAGCCATACGGCCGATTGGCGTGCGACTAAGGTCCATGCGCACGATTGCCATGCGACTGAGGTCCATACGCATGATGGTCATGCGAGTGAAGTTCATGTGCCTGTAAGGCATGCGATTGAAGGAGTGTGCGACTAAGGTTCATTCGTACGAAGGTTATGCGACTGAGGTCCATACGCCTGGAGGCCATGCGACTGAGGTTCATTCGCACGAAGGGTTTGCGACTGAAGCCCATGCGCCTGAAGTCATGCGACTGAAGGCCATACGCATAGAAGCTATACGACTGAGAGTCCATACGCATAGATGTCCAATCGCCCATAGGTCCATTCGCATAGGGTCCATTCGCTTGATGCCCATTCGCATGAGGTTCAGTCGCCTGGAAGACCATGTGACTGATGGGTGTCCATACGCCCAAGTAGGGTTGTTGTACCCGGGGAAATGTGTAGTTTAATTACTGACTTTCGAGGGAAAGTGCAGATGTAAGTTTTGACATGGAAATTCCCTTAAGTTCATGTAAGATGACTGTTGAGACCTTAGAGGGTATGTTGGGCATGATGATGATGACGTTGCGTATTTATGCATGACGTATGTTATGTATGTATGATGTTGCCCTGTATGATAATGATGTTTGTGTATGTTGATGTTCCTTATTGCTATGCATGATTATTTTTCCCTTGGCTTTACGTGGAATGTTAATAACTGAAATGAAAGTATTATGTAACGTAAAGTGGAAGATAATAAAAGAGGAACATGATGAATAAATGCATGCATTAATAAACGATGGAATGTAACAAAAGTCTTGCAAGCATGGTATAACGGGACACGCCCCTTTGTAAGGTGTTAGCCCAACTGTGTGTGGGTTCACGACCCCGGGAGGATGCACATCGGGGTCTTTCTTTGTGATTGACCATTTGTACAGAACCATTGTTTCTTGCCTTAGGTACTGTGGAAGACCTATGATAGGCTTAGGCCCAGTACCAGGAAACTGAAAGGCATAGCACATGACAATGGTACACCTGAACTTTATCTTAGGTACTGTGGCCAGAGGTGCTGTGCACCGCAATGGAAGGTCTATTATAGTCTTAGGCCCAGTACTAGGATACAGAAAGGTAAAGTTCATGGTTTTAATAGATGTAATGATCCTGAACTTTATTTTAGGTATTGTGGCCAGAGGTGCTGTGCACCGTAATGGAAGGTCTATGATAGGCTTAGGCCCAGTAATAGGAGACTGAAGGGTAAAGTTCATGGTGTTGACGAAAAGAAAAGATGTAATAATAAACGAACGGATGAAAATAAAAATATATGAACGAATGGAAGTTAACGAACGAATGATGAAGATAATAAAGATATTATCTATGTGTACGTATGATGTATGACCGCATGAAAGTAATGAACGGTTTTAATGAAAGTAAAGTATGTTTTATTATAAAACTAGAACTCACTCAGCAACGCTGACTTTGATGTGTTTCCAGTTGGCAGGTATGTTGCTGAGGATGGCACGGGTGGTTAATCAGTTCTTTTGGATGGCATCCATATTTATCATGCTTTTGTAATGAAATGGAACATGTATTTTGAAATTGGAAAACGATGTATTCAATTGCAAAAGCCTTTGTTATTAAATGGAATGTTTTGTTTAGATGTTTCCGCTGCAACGTTTCATGAAATATAAATGTAATTATATGTTTTATGTGCGATGAATGACCAGCTGTAAGCGTCCCGGGAACGGGGCCTTACACTTAGATAAAATATTATCTAAGATATGATAGTCATGACATGTCCATGACTTACCTTTTGTCACCAACTAAAGTTGGTAACTGTACCAACTGATAAGGAATGAATAGTGGAATAAAGTATGGTCAACTACATGGACGTGGGAAAGCACCATGCAGTATCTCAGAGATTTGTAGTGGAGTGTCAGAAGGACCATACTTATATGCACTGGTTCATAGTAGGTTCTTCCGAAGGTTAACTGGCTTCGGAAGAACAAGTTCTTCTGAAGCCACTTATACTTCGGAAGATGTTACTTCTTTCCAATGCTTGAGACATTCTTCAGGCCTTCATACTTCGGAAGTCAATGTCTTGAACTCTTATAAGTGTTGAACTTCAGAAGAGAGACTTTGTCTTCGGAAGTTGGAGTTTCTCTTCGGAAGCTCCTTAGACTTAACCTTCGGAAGCTCAGCTTTTGCCTTCGGAAGTTTTTCGTCAGTTGAACCAAAATTGTCTAAGTGTTAGTTTGGTTGCACCAGCCTTACTTGATCCAACAATATGTACATATATGTATATATACATACATATATATATATACACACACACAGAGATATATATATATATATATATAGGATGATATATATATAGATATAGAGAGATATAGATAGAGAGATATAGAGAGATAGAGATAGAGAGATCTCTCCAGATATATATATATGGGAGAGAGATGTAGACATATCTCTCTAGATCTCTATAGAGATAAGAATATAGAGAGCTCTCTCTAGATATACTCTCTCTCTATACAGACAGTGTATATATAGAACACATATAGGGAAATATATCTACAGAGACATATCTGAGCTATATAGAGAGATAGATATCTTATATAGAGAGAGAGTCTCTCTCTCTCTCTCTCTCTCTTAGCTCTCTCTCTCTCTCTCTCAGAGACAGAGACTCTCTCCTCTCTCCCTCTCCAGAGAGAGATCCTAGACTCTCTCTCTCGACAGATGAGCTCTTACTCTCTCTCTCTCTCTCTCTCTCTCTCTATCTCTCTCTCTATCTCTCTCTCTCTCTCTCTCTCTATATCTATATATATATTATAGGGGACGGATAAAGAGGAACTAACTTTTTGTGAGAACTCTAGGAAACAATCTCAACCACTAGTCTTAATGGCAAAAATTGTAATTACAAAAATAGATTTAAAAATTTATAAATCAAAAAATAAAAAAAAAAAATATAAAAACACAAAATGTTCCCCTACTTTCTCTCTTTCATAAAAAAAATAAAAAAAATTATAAAAAATAAAAAAAAATTCACGTTTTTTGACGAAATTCGTTTTACACATGTCTAATATCGGATTTACACATGTGTAAATCCAGTACTACACAACGAGATTTACACATATGTAAACAACGGATGTACGATTTTTTTAGAAAAGTATATCAATATGGTAGGCGTTGGAAAGATAAAAAAATACTGAATTTTATGGTGACTTTTTTTGAAAAAATAATGTCGTGAAAAAAAGTTATGAACGTTTTAAAAAAAAGAAGGGGAAATGGTATGTGATGTGCATGTGATAAAAAATGAGTGGCTGAGATTAGTTCCTAGAGTTCTCACAAAAAAGGTGGTTTTCATTTGAACCCTCCCCTATATATGTATATATTTATATAACAAATTTATACGTATATTAAAGATGAAAAGAAGCTTAATTTTATGATATGAATATTTCTTAAACAATAATATTGTATTAAAGATAAAAGTTATCTACTTTAAATATTATAATAACATAAATGATGAAAATACCCTAAATATATTTAACTAATACACTAATGGTTAATTGATGAGATTCAATCTTATAAGTTGATTTGATTAATTAACATTTAGAATTTGTTCTCAAAGTTTCGAAACTAACAAGAGTTTGTATCAGATCCATCACCCTTCTCTCTCCAATTTTAATTTAAGAACTAGAGAACTCCTTCCTTTTTAAGCTTAAACGTTTATAATTTTTCATACGATGTTATTCTTTTAAAAATATTACACCATTCAATTAAAGTTTTATATATTTTTAAAATTAAGGTAGTGTTATAGTAAAAATAGTATTTAATCTAAAAATTCTAAAAATGATTGTGAGCTTAACACGTGTCCTTCTATTGTTTTAAAAAGAATGACATTTTAGTTATTGCGTCAAATATATCAGCTTTTGTGTCATATACATTCATTGTGTCATATATTTTACGTCGTTTTCTTATATGTATTTATCATTGTAATTTACGTTTTAGGTCATTTTGTGTTATTATTGTTATTTTTCTATAGATTATATAAATTTGTTATCTATTATTGCGTTTTACAATTAGAAGTACATAATGATATGCTCTCATTAATATATTTAACAAAACTCATAACGTTGAAAATAACACAATGTGTTATTTTTATCATTATTTTTTATACATTATATAAACAATCTATCATATTGTTTTACAAATTAAGTACACAATAATGTTATTTAACCAATGTATTTTTCAAAACTTATGGTATTCAAGATTAAACAATGACGTCAAAAAACACAATGAGATATTGTGTTATCTTGTCAGTGTTTTTAATGTATTAGATGAATTAGTTGTTAATTTACTATTATGTTTTATATATTAAAGATACACACAAATGTTATTCCATCATTATACTTTTTTCAAATTAATCATTTTAGAAAACCCTAATAATATTTAGAATAACACAATAACTAACAAAAGGACACAATGAACTACACTAGAAGAGACTATGATGAGATATAAGGTTAAGAACCTAAAAAGTTTTATTAAAATTTTATATAACAATACTATACTTGTTTTAAAGATAAAAATACTCATTTTTATGGGGTAATTTTTATAAAAAAAGAATATTGTATATAAAAATTATGAACATATAAAAAAATTAAAGTAACTTGAAAAAAGTCAATAAAATTGATTATTTAAATAAAACCCTAACAAAGTTTTTCTTACAAATTGATCTCAACCATTGATTAAGGACATGGATGGTTAAGATTACTTCTTACACTTTTTAACTTTAGAGCACTTTGTATTTAAACATTTTCCTTAAAATCAAGTATAATATTGTTATATCAAAAATTAAAAAATTAACATGGGTAAGTTTTTAATAATAAATACAAGTATAATATATTATATACGTGTCGTAAGTCTTGCATACACGTGTCGTAAACACACACTAGTTGTCGTTTAACATTGGTGACCTAATAATAATTAATAATGTTAAATTAATGATAATCTAATTGACAATGTGATTATGGTATTATGTTTATGTGTTTGCATGTTTTAAATGTTAATTAGGAAATTAATCGCGTAACGTGGAAACGTGCCTATTTATTCGTATGTCTTGTGTTTTTATAAAGATAAAATATATAATGAGTATCATTAGTTTTTTTTTATATTATTAAGTTAAAAACACTTTACAAAAAGTTTAAAGTCTAGTTTTTATAAAATACCAAAACACAAGGGTTTAAATGGTAATTATGTAAATTAACTTAAACAAAACAATTCCAAACCCTAGCCCCCACCCCATTCGGCCGCAACCATCTCTCTCAACCCCCTCCCTTTGCGAAATCAGCCTAGAACAAGCAAGAGAACTCGAAATTTGATCGATTTCAAGGGTTACAACAAGTTGGAATCATCAAATACAAGCCATTACACGTTTAAATGTTAGCTTTTACAAGTTTTTGTGAGTCTTTTTGTTAGGGCCGAACCCTAATTCGTGAATGATTGTTCATGGGGTCGAAATTGATGATGTTAGTATGTTAGTTGGATTGTATACATGTTGTTTGATGTTGATTATGCATGAATGATACGTTTTTAATGGATTGATCGTGAACTTTGATTCTAGACAAACCCTAATTCGAAATTGATGAGATTATGTATGATTGATGATTGTTTGATGAATGTATGATGATTAGTAGGTTGTATGAATGCTAGGATACATTGATCTTGCAAGAAATTGATGAGTTGAAGTTGGTGTTCATAGGTTACTAATAATAGTAGCTTTATTTTCCATGACATGATGATCTAATGATGAATTGATGTTGTTGATGTGTTCATGATAATGATTAGATGCTAGATTGTTGATATGAATGCTAGAAATCTTAAAATGAATGTTGTTATTCATATCTTGCCCAAAGTGGAAACTTTTGTTCATGATGATTGATGGGTTATGATGATTAGGCATTGTTGATCATGTCTAGATGTTGTTATGAACTTGAAATGGTATAATTGTGATGAATTCATGAATACATTGAGTGTTTGATAGATTTTGGAATGTACTTTCCCAAAAGGAAAACTTTATTTGCACAAAGTTTGAAAGATGATAGTTTGAGCATGTTTGGAATATTAGGAGCATGTTAGTATGTTCATGGATGATTTCTAATGTGATAGAACATGTTAATTTAGTTGTATGGAATGTTTGGATAATCATGGGTGATGTATGGACCTTGATGATCATGTATGATGTGATGTTGGTTAGTAGTTAAGACATCATGTTTGGGACTGGAAATTGATTATTGTGGTGTATGTTGAATGCAATGAACATGGTTAATGAATATGATTTTGATCATCATACACGCGTGCGAATCTGAGGCCCCTACTTAGTAGGATTGGCAGGGTTTAGGATGTGAGGTCGTGAGTGGCGTCACATGGCATGTAGTGCGTGATTTGATCCTTGTGTGGCGTGTTAGTTAAGTTATAACTGATGGACATGTAATGTTTTAGATTCGCATTACTTGTATGATATATAGTGGTATGATGATCTAAGTTATGTATTGGGTTATGTAGCACCTCATGTGATTCAATTGAATGTTAACCATGTATGTTATATGTTCACATTTGCTTAATTGAATTGCAACGCATAATGTCACCAACGGGTCAAACGGGTCAACTGAGTCAAGCGTGTCTGTTTCTGAAACCTTGAGTCTTTGGTTGTAATGTGCTTAGGGTTCCACATGTTCTTTGTTTACACGTACTTATGTACTTACATGATCTAGGTAACCTTTGAAGGTTGTCTGTCCCCTCTGTCTTTCAAGTAAACCCTAAGTATTACCTACGCGTATCAGGTGAGTTCATGCCCCACTCCTTACTTAATCTCTTTTGGGGGAGATAGCATAATGGTAAACTACAAACGCTTTATATATTCAAGTTGTGTATAATATTAATATAGTGCTGTTTATTATGGAAAAGTCCTCACACTTTCGAATTGTTAATATTGAATAGCGGGGAAACTTGGGTAGTACTACTGGGTTTGACGAGCCCCACCTGTGTGACTCGAGGTCAACCGGGTGCAATTTGTCCTATTGAACATTGTCACGACCTGTTAAGTCGTGACAGGAGGCAACAACGTAACACAGTCAGCTTCAATTGCGAAATCACTATGAGTTAATATTTATTGTTAAATGGACTAGCTATCTGTTACAATGCACTACTTTTATATCTCTAGTGTTAAACTGCTTATGTTTAAATATCACTCTTGAACTCACCAACCATTGTGTTGACATTTTAGTATGCTATTCTCAGGTCATTAACTTGCTTGCCTTTAGGAGCACCACACGGATTCACCTTGCATTCTAAGACTTGGTCTTCAAGACATCTTTATTGTTTTAACGGTTAATGTTTACTCATTTGGGTTGGCGTATGTTTTGCCATAGTATGCATTTATATTCTTTGGGTTGTTTTACAAAACACTTCTGCACAGTTTCAAGTTTAAACTTTGGTTGATTTTATTTTAATTGTGGCATATAGAGTCGTTCTGAGTAACTATTGACTGTGATCCTGGTTTGTTCACACGCCTAGCGGTAAAACTTTGCACGTGGATTTTGAGGGTGTGACAGATTGGTATCAGAGCCATTGGTTATAGGGAACTAGGTTGCATACACATTAGACTATAACCGTACACAGTTAGTTAGTTACCTGTGCCTTATTTTCATCTACTGTATACTCATTGGCATACACGTCTCACTTTCTGCCACATGGCATCATCATCGAGAGCTCCGGGTAAGCGACCTGCATCACCTACACGATCTGAGTCCCCACCTCCCGCACCTGTACCCGACAATGGACTCGACTGGCCCCGTCTAGCTTATCCTCGAGGGGAGATTGATTGGGATCAACCTTTTGCATTGATGAAGCGTGACCCCCCACGAGACTGGAGTTTCTACCCCAAGTTTGTTAATCACATAATGTATAGGGAACGTGTACCTAACCCGAGACCCAAGACTAGGAGCAACGCTAATAAACCAATGCCTTCACTCCCGCGGACGGTGCAGTCCAATGAGCAACTGATTGCTGCACTAGTGGCAGCACTGTATACTGAGCAGCAACGAGTCAGGCGACTCACGAGTGATGTTTGTACACTGCAGCACGAGGTGTACAAACTACGAAATCAAGTGGATGAACTCGAGGAGCACCACGGGAAGACCGTAAACGGGTTTTACCACATGGAAGATGGAATTATAGCACTTAGAGGACGCGTGGCTGCTCGTGAACAGCGGGATGCAATAGCTGATAACAGGATTGCTACCTTGGAAGCCCAATTGGCAGCGCTTCAGATTGCCATAGCTCCTGCTCCTGCAGAGGACCTTGGGGATGAGGATCCCGAGGAGGAGGTACCGGTGGATACGGAAGATGACAGCGACGGGTGGGATATAGTCGATTGATTTCCTTTATATATGACTTGGACTATGTAGTGTTTTCTCTCTTTTGGAAACCTATGTGGGAAGGGTTGTTCCCCACCCTAACGACAAAACTTAAATTATGACATTTGTGGATACATTCTGACTCATTTACAATTTATTTATCTTGGTTATCATTTTTGTTATGAATGTTGTGGTTGTGATGATTTATTAATTCCTTATTGTTTACTGTACTTCAATGAGATAAATGTGTTTGATGTTACTCATTATTGTATTTGTGAATGTAAAGTGGAAAATGGACGCCCGTGGACGTGGACGTGGGCGTGGGCGCGGACGTGGACGTGGCGCCGGAGACCATGGCGGTGGTGCTGTAAACATGACCCCTGTGGAAGTTATATGTCATGAGAAGATCATACGAATTCCTGTTGGTGACAAAATCCTTACTGTCAGAGGTGATAGGAGTGGTGCTGTGATAGGTATCATATCATACATGAAAGCCCAAAAGTTATTACGAAAGGGTCGTGTGGCTATTCTAGCACTCGTAACCGATAAGCAAGCGCAAGAAAGGAGAATGGAGGATATTCCCATAGTGCGCGACTTTCCAGAGGTGTTTCCAGAGGATCTTCCTGGATTACCACCTCACCGCCAAGTGGAATTCCAAATCGAGTTGACTCCGGCGCAACCCCGATTGCTAGGGCACTTATCGATTAGCACCGAACGAACTACAAGAGTTGTCATCACAACTCCAGGAGATTTTAGATAAGGGCTTTATTCGACCTAGTACATCACCTTGGGGAGCCCCTGTCCTTTTTGTTAAGAAGAAAGATGACACATTCCGGATATGTATCGATTATAGGGAGTAAAATAAAGTAACAGTCAAGAACCGATACCCTTTACCTCGTATCGATGACTTCTTTGACCAGCTTCAGGGGTCAAGTTATTATTCGAAGATTGACTTGAGATCCGGTTATCATCAACTCAGAGTCCGGGAAGAAGACATTTCCAAAACTGCATTTCGTACTCGTTACGGTCATTATGAGTTCTTGGTCATGCCTTTTGGGTTGACTAATGCACCTGTTGTGTTCATGGACCTCACAAACCGAGTGTGCAAACCCTATCTCGATCAGTTCGTCATTGTGTTTATCGATGATATACTGATATATTCTAGGACCAAGGAGGATCACGAAGAGCACTTACGAATGATCTTAGAACTATTGAAAAAGGAACAGCTGTACGCCAAATTCTCTAAGTGTGACTTTTGGATACGATAAGTGCAATTTCTAGGTCATATTGTTAATGAGAAAGGGATACATGCTGATCCTGCCAAAATTGAGGCGATAAAGAATTGGACTACACCCAAAACGCCGAGTGAGATAAGACAATTTCTGGGATTAGCAGGTGATTATCAACGATTCATAGAGGGATCTCTCTAAGATCGCACAACCTCTCACAGCCTTGACTCACAAAGGAACGACAAAAATGGGGTGAGAGTCAAGAATCGGCTTTTCAATCGTTAAAACAGAAACTCTGTACTGCCCCGATATTAGCACTGCCAGAGGGAACGGATGACTTCGTGGTGTATTGTGATGCATCCGTTCAAGTATTGGGTTGTGTCTTGATGCAACGAGAAAAGGTGATAGCCTATGCCTCAAGACAATTAAATGTTCATGAGAAGAACTATACCACCCATGACTTAGAATTGGGTGCAGTGATTTTTGCCTTAAAGATTTGGAGACATTACTTGTACGGTACCAAGTGCACTATCTACACCGATCACAAGAGTCTTCACATATCTTCGAGCAAAAGGAGTTGAATATGAGGCAACGACGTTGGGTGGAACTACTAAACGACTATGATTGCGCTATTAAGTACCATCCGGGAAAGGCGAACGTAGTTGCCGATGCCTTAAGCCGGAAAGAATCAGCTAAACCCAGACGGGTGCGAGCTTTAGAGCTTACTATCAGTACTCAACTGCCCGAACAAGTTAAGGAGGCACAGATAGAATCTTTGAAAGCAGAAAATGTGGTTCTGAGTCGTTAAGGGGAATGGAGATAAACAACTGGTGGTGAAGGAGGATGGAATTCGGTATTTCATGGATAGACTTTGGGTGCCTGCCTATGGAAATCTAAGAGACTTAGTTATGAGTGAGGCACACAAATCTAAGTATTCTATACATCCTGGATCCGACAAGATGTATCATGACCTAAAGGCGCACTACTGGTGGCCTGACATGAAAGCAGATGTAGCTACGTATGTGAGCAAGTGTTGACCTGCTCGAAAGTAAAGGTGGAATACCAAAAACCATCCGGACTGTTGCAACAACCCGAGATACCAATGTGGAAATGGGAAAAATCTCCATGGATTTTATTACCATGTTACCCCGGACTAATACTGGTTGTGACACGATATGGGTTATTGTGGATCGATTGACAAAGTCTGCTCATTTTCTTGCAATTAAGGAAACTGACAAGATGGAGAATTAACTCGACTGTACCTTAAGGAGATCGTTTCGAGACACGGTGTACCGATCTCAATTATTTCTAACCGCAACGCTCGTTTCACGTCACACTTCTGGCAGTCATTGCAGAAATCTTTGGGTACACGATTAGATATGAGTACTGCTTATCATCCACAGACGGATGGACAGAGTGAGCGTACCATACAAACGTTGGGGATATGCTACGAGCTTGGTGTTCGGGAATAACTGGGAAATTAACCTGCCATTGGTGGAGTTTTCTTATAACAACAGTTATCATACTAGCATACAGGCAGCACCTTTCGAGGCGTTGTATGGGAGAAAATGTAGATCACCAGTTTGCTGGGCGGAAATTGGTGATAGTCAACTAACGGGTCCCAAGTTAATTCATGAGACAACTGAGAAGATTGTGCAGATACGAAACCGTATGGCTGCAGCACGAGACAGACAGAAGAGTTATGCTGATAAGAGACGGAAACCTTTAGAGTTTCAGGTTGGTGACAAGGTTTTATTGAAGGTCTCACCATGGAAAGGCGTAGTTCGGTTTGGCAAGCGAGGAAAGCTAAATCCGAGGTACGTTGGACCATTTGAAATAGTGGAAAGAATAGGTCCTGTGGCCTATCGACTAGCCCTACCTGATTCGCTAAGTGGAATCCACGATGTATTTCACGTATCAAACCTAAAGAAGTGTTTAACTAATGAAACGATGGTTGTACCACTAGAAGAAGTTCAAGTGGATGAACAATTGCATTTTATTGAAGAACCAGTCGAGGTGATGGACCGTGAGGTGAAAACACATAAGCAAAGCAAGATACCCATTGTCAAAATCCGTTGGAATTCGCGACGTGGACTGGAATTCACATGGGAGCGAGAAGATCAAATGAAGCTTAAGTATCCTCAACTATTCGAAATGACGATGCCAGCAGACGAAGGTATTAATTTAAATTTCGGGACGAAATTCTTTCAACATGGGGATGATGTGACAACTCATCCAAAACTCACTCGATTTCGATTTCTGTGTGCCAATGCAGTAGACCAGTGATGGAACAATTTCACCATGTAACGCAATTTCGGGACGAAAATTCTTTCAATATGGGGATAATGTGATCCGGTAAATTTCCGTTGCCAAACTCCATTAGTTCCGTTAAGTCTTGCATACACGTGTCGTAAGCACACACTAGTTCGTTTAACGTTGGTGACCTAATAATAATTAATAATGTTAAATTAATGATAATCTAAATGACAATGTGATTATGGTATTATGTTTATGTGTTTGCATGTTTTAAATGTTAATTAGGAAATTAATCGCGTAACGTGGAAACGAGCCTATTTATTCGTATGTCTTGTGTTTTTATAAAGATAAAATATATAATGATTATCATTAGTTTATGTTTTCATATTATTAAGTTAAAAACACTTTACAAAGAGTTTAAAGTCTAGTTTTTTAAAATACCAAAACACAAGGGTTTAAATGGTAATTATGTAAATTAACTTAAACAAAACAATTCCAAACCCTAGCCCCCACCCCATTCGGCCGCAACCATTACTCTCAACCCCCTCCCTTTGCGAAATCAGCCTAGAACAAACAAGAGAACTCGAAATTGGATCGATTTCAAGGGTTACAACAAGTTGGAATCATCAAATACAAGCCATTACACGTTTAAAGGTTAGATTTTACAAGTATTTGTGAGTCTTTTTGTTAGGGCCGAACCCTAATTCGTGAATGATTGTTCATGGGGTCGAAATTGATGTTGTTTGATGATGTTAGTATGTTCAATCGAATTGTATACATGTTGTTTGACGTTGATTATGCATGAATGATACGTTTTTAATGGATTGATCATGAACTTTGATTCTAGACAAACCCTAATTCGAAATTGATGAGATTATGTATGATTGACGATTGTTTGATGAATGTATGATGATTAGTAGGTTGTATGAATGCTAGGTACATTGATCTTGCAAGAAATTGATGAATTGAAGTTGGTGTTCATAGGTTACTAATAATAGTAACTTTATTTTCCATGACATGATGATCTAATGATGAATTGATGTTGTTGATGTGTTCATGATAATGATTAGATGCTAGATTGTTGATATGAATGCTAGAAATCTTAGAATGAATGTTGTTATTCATATCTTGCCAAAAGTGAAAACTTTTGTTCATGATGATTGATGGGTTATGATGGCATTGTTGATCATGTCTAGATGTTGTTATGAACTTGAAATGGTATAATTGTGATGAATTCATGAATACATTGAGTGCTTGATATATTTTGGAATGTACTTTCCCAAAAGGGAAACTTTATTTGCACAAAGTTTGAAAGATGATAGTTTGAGCATGTTTGGGATATTAGGAGCATGTTAGTATGTTCATGGATGATTTCTAATGTGATAGAACATGTTAATTTAGTTATATGGAATGTTTGGATAATCATGGGTGATGTAAGCACCTTGATGATCATGTATGATGTGATGTTGGTTAGTAGTTAAGACATCATGTTTGGGACTGGAAATTGATTATTGTGGTATATGTTGAATGCAATGAACATGGTTAATAAATATGATTTTGATCATCATACACGCGTGCGAATCTGAGGCCCCTACTTAGTAGGATTGGCAGGGTTTAGGATGTGAGGTCGTGAGTGGCGTCACATGGCATGTAGTGCGTGATTTGGTCCTTGTGTGGCGTGTTAGTTATGTTATAACTGATGGACATGTTAATGTTTTAGATTCGCATGACTTGTATGATATATAGTGGTATGATGATCTAAGTTATGCATTGGGTTATGTAGCACCTCATGTGATTCAATTGAATGTTAACCATGTATGTTATATGTTCACATTTGCTTAATTGAATTGCAACGCATAATGTCACCAACGGGTCAAACGGGTCAACTGAGTCAAGCGTGTCTGTTTCTGAAACCTTGAGTCTTTGGTTGTAATGTGCTTAGGGTTCCACATGTTCTTTGTTTACACGTACTTATGTACTTACATAATCTAGGTAACCTTTGAAGGTTGTCTGTCCCCTCTGTCTTTCAAGTAAACCCTAAGTATTACCTACGCGTATCAGGTGAGTTCATGCCCCACTCCTTACTTAATCTCTTTTGGGGGAGATAGCATAATGGTAAACTACAAACGCTTTATATATTCAAGTTGTGTATAATATTAATATAGTGTTGTTTATTATGGAAAAGTCCTCACACTTTTGAATTGTTAATATTGAATAGCGGGGAAACTGGGTAGTACTACTGGGTTTGACGAGCCCCACCTGTGTGACTTGAGGTCAACCGGGGTGCAATTTGTCCTATTGAACATTGTCACGACCTGTTAAGTCGTGACAGAAGGCAAAAACGTAACACAGTCAGCTTCAATTGCGAAATCACTATGAGTTAATATTTATTGTTAATGGACTAGCTATCTGTTACAATGCACTACTTTTATATCTCTAATGTTAAAATGCTTATGTTTAAATATCACTCTTGAACTCACCAACCATTGTGTTGACATTTTAGTATGCTATTCTCAGGTCATTAACTTGCTTGCCTTTAGGAGCACCACACGGATTCACCTTGCATTCTAAGACTTGGTCTTCAAGACATCTTTATTGTTTTAACGGTTAATGTTTACTCATTTGGGTTGGCGTATGATTTGCCATAGTATGCATTTATATTCTTTGGGTTGTTTTACAAAACGCTTCCGCACAGTTTCAAGTTTAAACTTTGGTTGATTTTATTTTAATTGTGGCATATAAAGTCGTTCTGAGTAACTATTGACTGTGATCCTGGTTTGTTCACACGCCTCGCGGTAAAACTCCGCACGTGGATTTTGAGGGTGTGACATAAGAGGTCTAAATGATTAAGTGCTTAATCAATAAGTGACTATTTGGTTTTGAATACATATGCAAAAGGACAATTTTACCCCTCAAAATAATCATCAACATTAACATTCAAGTATTCAACAATCATCAACATTAACATTCAAGTAGTCAAAATTAACATTCAAGTATTCAACAAGCATCACTAGATTCAACCATTTGTTCAATTACATGTCAAAAATTCAAAATTGGGAACAAATAAACTCAAATCAATTGCTGCGTATCCTCGTAAACGTATCCCAGATGCTATCACCTTTATTTCCTTCATCAATTGCACCTTCAAACTGCAATCAATGAGAAATTGATCAACCCCACATGACCTTCAATTGAATACACACAAGGTGTTCGATCAAAGACAAACGGTAGGAGTGTTGGGTCGATGATAGAAGAAGCAGAAATTGATCAACACAAAAGAGTTTAATCAACAAACACGAAGTTGATAAGCAGAAGAAGCAGTTTCGAAGGAGTGTAGGGGTGTTGGGTCGGCGGTGGAAGCCAATGGCGTACGGGAGGTGGCGGTGGAAGCCAACGACGAACGGGAGGCGGCGACGGAAGCGAGCGGCAAACGGTGGCTGAGGAACTGTTGCCGACGGCGGTGGAAGCCAACGGTGGCAGGCGACGGGGAAATGGGTGGGGGTCGATGGTTGTGGAAATGGGGTAGGGGTCGATGCTTTTGGGTGATGTTGAGGGGTAGATGAGTAATATTTCTCATTCAATACTCCCTTATTACTAACCATTCAGCACTAAATGGTCCCATTAAGAGGTGTTTTTTTCTGAAACAAATATATACACTTCTTACCGGTTCAGATGTAGCCTCTTAATGGCCCCATTAAGAGACTACCAAACAAACTCTTAGTGTAGGACTAGTTTCAAATCTAGAATGAAAAATAAAAATCAAACCTAATGAAATCATTCGAGTAAACAACTAAACACATTTAAACTAGAATAGATCACAATTTAATAATACATATATGTAGAATTCGTATACAACATACAAACATTTGGTTTTTAACATTAATAAATGGATCATTTATGGTGCACGAGTTGCGAAAGATGTTGAGTTGCTTGGGAGAAGAGCACGCCCTCAGGGAGTGCTCAGGGAGTGCCGTAACATGATCGCTTTGATATATTCAAGATGATGATGAAAATGAATGGATCATAATTTTTAAAGGATTGATTATTTTTGTGATTTTAATATCATTTGTGATTACAAAAGACATTGAAGATTATTTAATACATAATATTGGTGTAATAATACTAAAATATTGTAGTATAAATACAGTTTGACATGTTAATATTCTATTTTTTAATATAAGAATATTAAATTAAAATTGAAGTGATAAAAATTCTTGATTTTATGTTGCAATTTTATTCTAGAAAATAATAATCTAGGAAAATATTATAGGCATTTGACGAAAAAATAAAAGGAGTTATCTAAATAAAATTGGTTCTTAAGCGGTCATCTCTTTATATATATTTACTAGCTTTATTTACCCGTATATTACACGGGAGGTGGAGAGTTAATTATTAAAATAACACAAAAACATAAATAAAACTAAATGTATTAACGGGTTGAAAAAATAAAATTGATTAGTTGTTGATTGTTATTTATATAATACTAACATTAGTAAACCCATATATTACACGAGTTAAAAAATAAAATATTAATTATAATGAAAGTTTATGAAGTATAAGAATGATATTTTAAAATAAGATATGATTAAATTTACATATGAGTAATAATTATAAGTGATGACTACAAGTAATAAAATAATAATATTAATTTTTAAACTTTAGTTTTTAATAATTTTTTCCAAAAATATTCAACCAATTTTTCAAAACAAACTTATTACAAATATCATTTTTAAAAATTTCTTATTATAACTCCTAATTTTAATTATTTTAGTTTATAAAGAAGTTTACTTTTTAAAAACATCAATTTTAAGATATTTTATATTTTTAAAAATGTTTTAGAAAAAATCTTATTTTATAAATATTTAATTTCTAGAAATAACATTAATAAAAAGACATATTTTCTTAATATATTAAGAAATATTTTTAATCTTAAAAAGAATTAAAATTATTTAATATTAGTTTAGGTAAGTATTTAAGAGAAGAGAGAGACGAGGAAAACAAATTCAGGGGGGCTAGAATGTGACAAGTGTCTCCTCAAGTTACTCTTTTAGTATTATACATAAATACTACTTTATAAAGCATTTAAAGATGATAGAAATATTATTATATAATATTTTAAGACACTTAGACCTTAGAACAAAATGTATAACTTTAAATTGCTTGCCTGAAGAAACGTTATCAAAGAAAACCCTCACAAATGGAGAAGAGCTCAACAAAGTTCCTTAGCAGCTTTATTTCGTTGCGTAGATGGTTCCTTTTCCTTGTTTAGTTTTAATCTTTTCTCTTGGTTAATGGACCCATTATTAATAATCAATTGGCTGGTTTAAGTAGGAATCAAAAATTTTGTTTTTGATTTTGTCTCAAAATAGATCCGAACCGTCCCATACATACCACTAAAATCATAAACGTATGTGTTGTGTTATTGTCACATCACTAAAGAAAGTTCCTAACACAGTAGCTTATCCATAACATTATGTAAACTAATATTACATTCACATGCTATCAAAAAGAACATAGCTAACAACCCTACTCATATACAAAAATAAAATAAACAAAAGCTAAAATGTACAACCTTATAAAGCTGGAACTCTCACATAAATTTTGTTGTCAACTGCTTGCTTGAACAAACATTGCCAAAGAAAACTCTTATAAATAGAGAAAAGCTCAACAAAGTTATGTAGCAGCTTTGTTTAGTTCCGCCGCTAAACCCTTTAATTAGGTTGTTTATTTTTAATTTTTTCTTGGTTAATGGACCGATTATTATTAATCAATAGGTTGGTTCAAAATCAAACTGAAAATTTTGCTTTTCTCAAAATTGATCAACCGTCTTATGCATAACCTTAAAATCATCAACCTGGGTGTTGTGTTAACACTCGTAAACCCGCTTATGTGTGTGTGTATATATATGTATGTGTGTATAATGCACTATGTATGTATATATATTTAGGATATGGATTAAATGTTAATCATTGTTTATTGCGATAACCTAATAACCAACTAGTGGTTCACAACAGACATACATCATCACTGTAAGTTAGAGTTACAATGCTAAAACTAGTGACTCATAATAAACGTTAATTGTTTTTAAAATATAGCAAGACTATACTCAATTAAAGATATTAAAACAATCTATTTAATGGTGTAATTTGTTTAAATAATAACATCATACATAAAAGTTAAGAAGGTTTTAGGAATATGATGAAGCTTTTTTTTTAAATGGAGGGAAATTTAGAAATGGGGGAAAATTGTTAGTATAACGGGATATAAAAAATAGTTACACTGCATAATTAAAATTTAAGTATTCGATAAATTAGTGTTAAAGTGTTATCAAAATAAACAAGGGTTAACAAAGTAACCTTACCCTATATATTTATATGTATGTATATGTATATATACACACACATATACATATATGATGAAAAGAAACACTTGACAATAATACAAAACAATTACGGACAATAATTGACTATATAATGTGGAACATGTTTGTGAATACGAGATATTATAAAATTTTCTTCATTCAATGTTCATTTTCGTCTCTTTTGTTTCTATGTGATCCAACACATAAATTAAATCAATTAACCCTCTTAACCATTTTGTACTGGACTTTGACCATTATAACTCTTCATGCCTTGTATAATATGAGATCACGTAAAATTCAGTTATACATATTTAAATCAATACACCCTTTATTACAAGTTAATGTGCCAGGGGTGTACCTACATACATTCACACACATATTTTTACATGTGCTTATAGGTTGAGCTGGCTCAATGGGAATTAAAATTAAACTTTCGTTTTAAATCTTATTTATTTTAGGGTCTTCAATTAAAAAAAAGTGTATATACTCATTATGTGTATATAAAATTTGTGCTTTAGATTTTTTTAATCCTCAAAGAGGCTCCAAAATTTATTTCCAAAAAAACGCCTTAAAACTTCATTAGCTCATTTTGATACATTATAACAAGAAATCCAAAAACGGGTTTTAAAATTTTAATTCACTCAGACCTCCAATAAGAAGATTAAGCCAGACTTGTTTATCATGTTTGAAGTAATTATACATATGGTATTTGTATATTATTAGTTTCGGTTAAAAATATAAACAAATAATAATTTAAAAATGCAAAACCACATACTATTTAGCAACAAGATCTACTTTATGAAGAGCTCTTACCATGTACATTTTCACAATTACTATGAAAACATGTTTTTGTTACTAATGTATACATCATTCGTAAACATATAGGGTATACATTGATGATTACAATTAAACACAATTCCTAAACATGTTTTTGACACTATATACATTTGATGAAACAATTACGATTTTGCAATTAATGTAAAAGCAAATTGTATTTACCTTGTGTGTTCATAAGTGATTACAATTTAATATTAGTTCTAGATATATTACTATAAATCTTTCGGTTAGTTGATTCATCTCTGCTTCTAAGATTTCCATTTATATCTATAATTTAAGTATAATGTATTCACATATCTATACTATATATAAAGCATATGAAAAAGAAATTTTAAAATACTATAAACTTAAGAACAATTACATTACTCAATGCATAAAATACAACCACTTTTGAGGGTAAAATAGTATTTTAACATTATTTAAAGATTACTCATTACAATTAGTTACATAATAACCTTATACTTACTGTTTAAAAAAAATTAAGACTACAATTGTAGCCTTCATAAATGTTTTGGTGTAGATTGTTTGCTGAACCGATCAGTATTTTTGTGAGGTACGATAAGTTAATGCGTAAATATACAAGTCGTCATGAAAAAGTCATTCATTTGGTGTTTTAAATTTTAGTTTAGAAAAAATATAATAGAATTTTGTAAAATCGCAACAAGAATAATAAAAATTAGGAACACATATCGGATATAAAATATTGTCCTGCTGCATTGCGCGGACACCCTTTTAGTAAACATATAATTAATTCATTTCTTCCCCTAAGATTTCCATTTATAACCCAAATTTAAGTATAACGTATTCACATATAGATATATAATATTAAAACACTTTAATATGTTCAAGGTTCAAACCTTTACATAAATGAATATTACTAACTTGGTGATACTATTAATTAACAAATAACAACTAACCAACCGTTCAAACAAAATGTTTACTGATTAATAGAAGATTACGAAAATGCTAAATCATGTAAAATAAATAATAAGCAAATATGATGACTAAAATGATTCTTATTTTGTCGGAATGATTATTAAATTTTAGTGGTTTTTATTTAAGTCAATAAGTCAGTGAAAAAATGAAGAAAAGAAAAACACAAAAGTGTTAGGAGGAGATTTTGTAATGTTGTGTGGGGCTGATGGATGGAAGGGAGGGAAAAGGGGCCCACATGCAGGGACACTTTCACATGGGTGCTGACTATGCGATGGGGCCCACTTGTCTTTTTTTTATTTTAATATATTTGTTTTGCCAGGTTGTGTGGGGTCCCCCACTGCTTCAAAACCCATGTGATTGATGCTCAAAAAATCAAACTTTTAGTTTTCTCCCTCCGTAAAATCTTCAAAAAAACATACTATCCCCTTTTTATTTATTTATTAAGTTTCTACATTAAATATTTTAAAATCGTAGAGCACCTGCATTTTGTCCCCTCCTGCACGAGTTCTTATTATAAATATTTTGATTACTAACTTGAAAGTATATATTTTTATGTATTATGATACAATTATATAATTTTTTATTTTATACTTAATACTTTTACATTATTTACAATTTAACCCTATAAAATTCAACTTCAACTTTGTTACCCTATATTTTTCATCTCTAACAAAATTTTATTTACGTTTCATCCTAAATTTTTGAGAGTTACACTTCGTAATGTGCATATGTGGTTTAACGTTTTACGTCTATTTCTTCCCGTTTAGCGGCCCCGTCGCAACGTGAGGGTGGTCCTAGTTTGGCTTAGTTGCTTTGTTTTTAATGTTTTACGTTCACGTGTATGGTTTAATATTTTTACGTCTATTTTTCCGTACGATTTTATTTTTTTTCTTTTTTATTTTTTTAGTACGAGTATTATCCGGTGTTGCTGGTCTAGTTATTTATTATTTGTCACTTTGATATTTCCTGCACCGTAACACAATTAAATATCACATTCAAACTTTGTTTTGTTTATTTATATATTTTCTTGTAGTAACTTTAATTAAAAATAACTGAGAAACCTACTCATTCGTTTTCCAGAAGTTAATACATTAGAGCAAAGGGTTTAAATTAAAAAAAAATTAAATTAAATAGTAATTTTAACATAATTATTTTTAGTCAATACTTGAGATTGAAGTACAGAGAATAATATTTTTATATATGTATTATAAGTATAGACACGGTTTTTGGCTTTTTTTCTAAAGTTTTATTAACTTTTTACATTTTTATAACTTTTATGTACGATATCACTTTTTAATAAAAATTAAATCATAAAAACAACCTTGTCTTTTTTTCTTTAAAATGATTACAATATCATTATATAAAAAGATAATATTTGTTTTATACTTTTTTATGCTCATATGATTTAACTCATCATGTATATTTATTGTAATGTATTATGTCTTTTTGTTAATTATTGTTTTTTTGTAAACGAACATTTATCAAGCACTAATTTTTCGAACGCAAGTCGATCTAGCGCACACGAACGACAAACAATTTGTACAACCCAACTATCTAGTGTGACATCCGTGTAAGGATTTCTATAAGTCTGATGCAGCCAAAACATCCAAAGTCTCTCTGCATGCATGCACTGAAGAACAGAAGTAGAAATGTTTCGGAAGTTTTACACCTTGCACTAGAAATATTCTATGTGTAAAATCTTTCGAAGCCAAGACCAACATCTTCCGAAGCTAAAAGTGAAGTCTTCCAAAGCTTCAAACACAAAGTCTTCCGAAGCCAAAGAGTGAAGACAGATTTCTTCCGAAGAATTTTAGATACATGCTTTTATCTGATGTACTTTACCATAAAGCTGGACCACCTTTTCGTTGCAACTCTGTTCAGTCACCAACTTACATGAGTTGGTAAAAATGTCCATGCTTTTGATAACTGTACATTGAGGTCTTGAGTCTTTACTTTCTACTTTATGTACTTTTATCCTTTTTGTAATATATTAGGATGTGAGCTATGACATGTCATAGTCACTAGTCAAAAGACAATCTGCCTTTTGACTCTACATTTGATTTTGTTGTTGTCTAGTCTTATGTATCCAGCTGACCTTCAAAATATGGCCGGCTATAGGATGTAGTATAAAGTATCTCAAGTACTTGTAACTTTAATCTATGCTTTGTAATATATGTAAAAGAACTTGAGAAGCAATATACAGCATTCTTGAAAACCAAATACTTGTGTTGTTAGCTATCTAGTTTTGTCTCTCATTTTACTTGTGTTCTTAGCATCTTTCACACAAGTTAACCAGTTCCCTATTTGATTTGTTAAGTGTTCTAAAGGAACTCTTCTCATTGTGTTATTGTGTTATAATTGCATACCTTTCACCGGTCCTGCATTTGGTATCAGATCATTTCAGGCTCTTGATATAAGATCTCACCATCTTAAGATCCCTCACACACACAAAATACTTAACAACTCAAATGGCAGCTACTACCAAAGCTGATATGAAAACTAGGACTATGACAAAGTCTCCACTGATCACTCCTGAAGACTTTGATACTTGGTGTCAAAGAATGGAAGGCTTCATCAAGTCTCAAGACTCCAGGATGTGGGACTCTGTTGTTGTAGGACCTTACATACCAAGCACCACTTCTGCTACTGGTGGTGGTATGATTCCAAAGGCTGTGGCTGATTATTCTGAAGAAGACAGGAAAAGAATAGAGATTGATCAAAAGGCCATGACAGCCCTTCAAACTGCTCTTCCAAACTCCATCTACAAAGGCTTCAAGAAATGCAAAACTACCAAGCAACTATGGGAAGCACTGAAGCTTATGTATCAGGGGTCTAATGAAGCAAAGGAGAACAAGAAGGATCTTCTGAAGCAGCAATTTGAAAACTTCACCTTTAAGGTAGGAGAAACCATGACTCAACAATACTTCAGGTATGTTGAGATTGTGGATGCTTTAATGGATGTTGGAGTAACTCTTGAGAACATGGACATTGTAAGGAAGTTTATGTCCTCTCTTCCTAGACAAGGGATACATTATTGTGTTTTTATCAAGAGGACTGAGAACCTTAAGACTCTTACTCTCACAGAGTTATATGGTATTCTTAGTGGCTACCAGATGGAGATGAATATGCAAAACTCATCTGGTAACTCCAGCAATCAACTGAGTTCAGCCCTCCATGTGGTTGAAAGAGAAAGCATTGAACCACAACATCATCTTATATGCTACCCTAACAACTCACAAAAAGGTCCTTTCATCACCTTCCCTGAGACTCCAAGAGAAAGCTACACTCAAGGAAGTCCTTTCCGAGAGACAAGTTCTTCTCATGCATTTGTCTCTGCTGATGAAACCACAGGAAACTTTCTCTTCACCCTTGAAGACTTGGACTGTATCCATCCAGATGATCTGGAGTACATGGAAATAGTTTAGCAGATGGCTCTTCTCACTCATAGAGCCAAGAAGTTCTACAAGAGGACAGGAAGAAAGTTTCTAAGCAATGCAGCCACTGGAAAGTTTGGGCTGGATAAAAGCAAAGTAAAGTGTTACAATTGTAACCAGATGGGACACTTTGCAAGGGAGTGTAAGGAACCAAGGACAAATAGTGGCCAAACACAAGCCAGACCAAACTACACTGAGAGAGCTCCCCAGAATGAGAAGCCATAGCAACAAGTTGCAGTTGCTGTTGAAGAAGGAGGCTTTGACTGGAGCTTTCAGGTGGAAGATGCATCTCCAAACCAAGCACTCATGGCAGACCACGATGAAGCCAAGGTATTGGAACATCTTTGGACTCCTGAATGTATTGCTAAAGTTAATAGATACAGGTCATATAACTTAGAAATGAAATCTGATCTTGAGTCCTTAAATATTTTAAAAGCTGATTTTAAGAGAGCTGAAAATGATTATAAACTAAAGATAGAGGACTTAGAGAAAACCATTTCAACTCTTAAACATGAGCACACAAACTACAAGACTTGGATCAAAGACCTCATTACTAAGTTAACTGAATGCCAGGCTGAGCTTGCGATCAGCAAAGCCAAGGCAAAAAAATGTGTTCCTGAAGAAGAGACCTTCAATAACATAATATTCTCATCCTTGCATGCAAGAGGTTTGTTATCAAAATAAGCAGGGATTGGGATCTTGTGAGATAGCTCCTCCACACACAATCTTGTCTGTAAGATCTCCTAGGTGTGGAACTTGTGAAGATGAGCTCCTCTCATAGACCCTTTGACTAAAGAGGATGGTGAAGAATGGCTTTGAGAAGAGTGAAGAAGAGCATTCTAAGAAGGGTCACCATCCCTCTGAGGAGAATAAAGCTGTTGGCATGACCAAGTCCAAGAGAAAAAACTTGATCAGGAAGGCCAAAAGAAAGTCCAAGAAGGCTCAAGAGATCAAGGCCACCTTCAACTCTGCACGGAAACAAGTCTTCATTTCTGCAGGATTTGAAGTGATGAAGGCTGAAGACACGAACTTGAAATCCATCAACAAGAGTTCTGGTTCATGTCCAAATCATCCCATTATCAAGAAGAAGGCTGATCAGTTGTACACCACTGCTGTATAACCTGAACCATCCAGCTCCAAAGGTAGTTCTGTCCCCGCAAGAATTGCCACAACATCTGCAAAGATGAAGATGGAGAAGGAAAGTGATCAAATTCAGCCTTGTTCACAAAAGAAAACTCCTAGAAGGAAGAAAATTAACTGTGTTATGTGTGGTAGTACTTCTCATCTTGCTAAGGATTGTGTTTACAATCCAAAGAGTACTCTCCATATGCCAAGAAAGAAACTTCTAAGAGTTTGGAGAAGAAGAAGCAAGCTTCGGAAGGAAAATCTCTTTCCTTCGAAAGATCTAAAATGAAGAAGAAGACAAGTGGAAAATTGCCTTCGGAAGAAAATTTGGTCTCGGAAGAAAGGAATACTTCCGACGCACTGAAGCCTGCTGCAGTGAAAACAAGATCTTCCGAAGGTCCAGGCATCAAAACTTCCGAAGTCAACAAAACTTCTGAAGTATTGAAGGTCAAGTCTAAGCTTCCAAAGGTGGTGTGGAAGACAAAGAAAGACCAAGTGGCTGAAAGTTCTTCATCAACTTCATCAAATGATCCTTCTAGCATGACTATAGGATCAATTACTGTTGCATTCTCTTCAACTTCTTTTGATGAGCCCAAGACCTGTTGGACCAAAAGAACCAATGAGCCTGATCAGAAAAACCTCTAAGTCCCACAGACATTACAACTGCTGAAGAAGATCACAACAGCTGAAGACATCAGCTGATTACAAAGGTCTGAAGACAAAGTCTGAAAGTAAAGAACTGAAGACAAAGTCTGAAAGTGAAGTACTGAAGACAAAGACTGAAGACCAGAGTGATCAGTAGCCGTCACAACAGCTGAAGTTGTTAACTTCAGTAGTTGTGATGGTTTTCCTTTTCAGTACTTGTAATTTACTTTTCAGTAGTTTATTGTTTCAGTAGTTTTAAGTCAGTAGTTTTATGTATTTGTACTTAGCATTCTCTGAGATGTGATCAATTGTTGAGAACATTTCAGTAGTTTGCATTATTTCAGTTGTTTTATATAATTCTGTTAGATGTCACTATCAAGTGACATTAGCAGACGTCACATTCCTCTATATAAGGGATGTTGACCTAGCTGTATTCGAATGGAAGCATTACGCGTGAATGAAAACATTCCTTTAACAGAAATATTCTCTCTCTATAATTGTGATTGAGTGTTTGCATATTCATTACTTTCTTGCTTGAATTCGATCTTATTGTGTTATATGCCGCTGCAAAATTCAAATCTAATTGATCCGATCCTATCAAATGGTATCAGAGCTGGTTAATCATTGATCGATCTAACAATTGATCATTGAAACTGCTCTTTTGATAGCGAAGGTTGATCGAATTAGCATTTTTGCAAGAATTGATTATAGAGATTGATTTTCTGTTGCTTCCGGTTAATTAATTGAGATTCTAATTGTGTTTTCTAATTGTGTTGTTGAGTTTTCAAACTAGACTGATTTTAATCTCATTGAATTCGATTGAATTAGTGAAAATGACTACTTCAATCAATGATCCTCACAATACTGGTTCCTCAACTAAGCCTCCAATGCTTGTTAGGAGTGAGTATAACATATGGCAACGCCGAATGCTCCATCACCTGTCTGTTAACAGTTCAGGTTGTTGAAAGTCTGTGGTTCATGGACCATACAAGCCTATGGTGAGTAATCCTGAAACCAATAAGATGGTTCCTAAAAAGAAGGAACAACATTCTGATGAGGATTTAAAACTGTTTGAGATTGATGCTAAAGCCCATGGAATTCTAGCCATGGCACTGCCTAATGAAATCTATTCTGGGCTTATGCATCTTGAAACTGCTTATGATCTCTGGGTTGCTCTGAAGGAACAATTTGGAGGAACTGATGAGGTCTTAGCAAACAACAGAGAAATCCTTGCCCAGCAATATGAGACATTCTCTCATAGGAAGGGTGAGACATTGACTCAACAGTTTGAGCGGTTTTCATGTTTGATCTCTAAGCTTAAAATGGTTCAACATGAATACACAAACAGCCAGATGAATAACAGATTCCTCAGATCCCTGCCTGAGAGATGGGACACTTACACCATTGTCCTACGCTCTAGTGCAAATCTGGATACTCTATCTCTCACCCAACTTCATGGGAAACTCTTAACATTTGAGAGAGAGATAGAACAGAAAAGGAAACTATCTTCATCTGGAAAGCTCACTGATGACTTTGTACCAGGTAACACTGCTCTGGTCGGTCATGAGTCTGAATATGCTTCATCTGAAAGTTCATATGATGAGCATATTGATTTCTCTTCAAACAGTGGAAATCATGCTTTTGTTGAAGTTGAGGGAAACTCAGGTTTTAATGTTGATAATTTGTGTTTTATGATGGATGATTTGAAAGGAATTGCTGATGATGATCTGGAAGAGATGGATATTCTGAGCCAAATGGCATTGATTAATATCAGATCTCAAAAGTTTTACAAAAGAACAAGTAGAAAATTCCCTGGTCTCTCTGGCAAAACCAAGGTTGGTTTTGACAAGAGTAAGTTGAGATGTCACAAGTGCCATAGACTTGGACATTTTGCTAGAGAGTGTAGATCAACTGGATCTAACTCATCTGCACCCTTTGTGACTTTTCCAAGCAATAGCTCACAATCCAAAGGGCAACATTCTACCAGTTCTGATCATCATTTACAACATCAATCATCTCCTGCATACTTTGTCCCTCAAAGCCCAATGCCATATCCTTATCCATGTTTTTACATGCCTCAGTCTGGTCAAGTATCTGTACCCATGGCTCAACAACCACATGCTCTACCTGATTCTCAACCATCTCAAACAAATCAGCAATCTCAATCTCAATCTCATCAGAGCTTTTTCACCCCTGAGGTTGTTGACTGGAGCAGCTTACCAGATGATGTCTCTGGTTATTCTGAACAATTTGCTGGTGCTGGTCAACATGGTGGTGAAAACCCTTTTGGAAATCTTGCTTTAATGGCCCTGGAATCTACTGATGAAAATCCTTCATCATCACAGGTACCACATGTATCTTCTGAGGCTAAGGCCAAGTTATGTTCTGAATCATGCATAGCTACTTTTGTTTCTATTAGGGAAGCAAATGTAGCTTTAATTAATCAAAACCTTGACCTAGAAAAAGCAATTTCCAAAAGAAAAGCTGAGTTTGAGTCTGTTTTAAAAGAGAAGGATGAGGAGATTTATAAACTTAAGTGTCAAATTACTGATGAAAAAGCAAAGGTAGAGGTCATTCTAGAAAATCACAAGAATCTCAAAGAAACACTTGCAGCTACCCAAGTTGATTGTGAACGCTGGGTAACATCATGCAAGGGATTTGAAATGCTTCTCAGTAAGCAAACTGCTTCCAATGTGAAGTTTAGGATTGGGTATAATCATACCATACCTCCCACAGATTTTACTCCCAAGTTAGAAGTAAAATTTGAGGTTGACTGTCATTCCCAAACCACATCATCAGGTGTTTCATCCTCAAATGATAATTCAAAATCTGAGGATGAAGATAGTATGAGTACCTCAGTTAATCAAATTACTGATGGTCCCACTGCTTCGAAACACTTGATCAAGAAGAGGCTGAGAAATTCAGGTGATGTTCCACAAGGTACTCAAATTACTGAAGGGCAAAACACAACACCTGAAGAGTATTTCAACTCAGAGGAAAACAAGCATTCCTTGACAACTGCTGAAGAATCTATCAGGATTCTAAAAAGTACTGATAGAAAACTTCTGAAGAAGAAATCTTCAGTTGTTGAAAATCCTTCAGTACTTCCCAAAAGTACTGAAAGGAAGAAAGTACTGAAGAACAAAGCTTCAGTAGTTTCATCAACTTCAGCAGTTGATCAAGCAAAGATGAAAAGAAAGCCATGTGAAATATGTGGTTTGTTCAATCATCTTACTGATGAATGCTGGTATAACAAGGGTTTAAAATTCAATAAAGAGAAAATCATTAAGAAGGAAATGCATAAAATGAAAAATGAATTTCAAACCAAGTTTGTACCATAATCATCTCATTCTGATAAACCTAAGCTTTCTCAAAAAGTCACAAAGAAGGAAGGGGTTTGTCAAACAACAGCTGAAATTATTCCACAGGGAATATTAAAAACTCAGACTAAGTCTGTGTCTTTTCAAAAGAAGGATGTAGAGAATCACAAGAACAAATCATCTACAAGTACTGATGTGTCAACTGAGTTGAAAACTTTGTCAACCAATCAGACACAACTTGTGATGATGGTTCAACATCTATTGGGGAGAGTTAACCAATTAGATGTTTCTGTGATTAAACCACTGAAAAGGACACCTAAGCCAAAATCCAAGGAATCCTTTTCAGCACCATCTACATCTTCAAAAGCTGTTAATCATGCACAATCTGTTAGTTTAACATCTGTTGATGAAAACAGACCCAAAACCAAAAAGGTTTGGGTCTCAAAGGCTAACTAATGTTTGTGATAAATGCAGGGTTCTTCAACATGCCAAAGAAGCATCTGGTATGTGGACAGTGGAGGATCCATGCATATGACAGGGAGCAGCTCTCTTCTTCATGACTATTCCCAAAGGAAGAAGGGATTTGTTTCTTTTGGAAATGATGCCAAGGGTTACATCATTGGGAAAGGTTTTGTCTCAAATGGAGAGATAAGATTTGATGATGTTAACCATGTGGAGAACCTCAAAAACAATCTTTTGAGTGTCAGTCAAATGTGTGATAAAGGGCAAGTTGCACTTTTCACAAGTCAAAACTGTAGGATTCTGTCTTCCAAAGTTTTGCACAAAATTGACAAGATATTGGATGAGTATACTCTCCTGAAGGCCAACAGGATTGGAAGAGTATATGCTTTAGATCTATCAAAGAAAATTGATCTAAAAGGCCATCCATGTCTGTTCTCCAAAGCCTCTCCTCAAGAATCTGAACTATGGCATAGAAGGCTTGGTCATGTGAATCTTAAGAATATGAATCAGCTCATTCATCATGGTTTAGTGAGAGGTTTGCCATTGAAGGAGTTTAAGTGTGATGATAACGGCCCAGCTTGCTTAAAAGGAAAGCAACACAAAGCTTCATTCCCTCCTATAGAAGAACCTAAGTCCATTGCCTGCTTGCAATTACTGCATATGGATCTCTTTGGTCCTGTGAGAGTAATGAGCATGGCAAAGAAAAAGTACTGTCTGGTAATTATGGATGATTATTCCAGATATGTATGGACTTTCTTCTTGCATTCCAAGGATGAGGCTGCTCAAAGTATCATCTATTTTGTGTTACATGTGGAAAAGCAACATTCACTTCCAGTCAAATGTGTGAGAAGTGATAATGGGACAGAGTTTAGGAATCACACTCTTAATGAATTCTATTTGGCTAAGGGAATCAAAAGACAATATAGTATTCAAAGAACTCCTGAGCAAAATGGAGTGGTGGAGAGAAAGAACATGACCCTTATTGAAGCCGCAAGGACAATGTTGGGTGACTTTGGTTTGCCACTAACCTTTTGGGCTGAAGCTGTCAACACAACTTGCTATGTTCAGAATAGAGTATTAGTGAATCAGAGGTTAATGAAGACTCCTTATGAGCTCTTACATTATTTGGCTCCTTTGATTTCATTCTTTAGAGCATTTGGGTGTCCATGTTATATTCTTAACACAAAGAATATACTTCAGAAGTTTGAATCTAAGGTGGATGCAGGGTATTTTGTTGGGTATTCATCTACTTGCAAGGCATACAGAGTTTTCAATTGCAAAACAAAGATTGTTGAAGAAACATTGCATGTCAAGTTTAATGAATCTCCAAAAGACAAGATTCCTCAAAACCCTGTTGAGATGTTTGACTTGGACATACTGCAATATGTTCCATATCAGCCTTCACCTGTTGTTGTTTCTGAAGTTCCATCCTCTCCATCTGATGATACAAATGCAAGTTGTAGTGATCATCTGCCTGTTTCTACTACACTTGATGTTCCTGTAGCCTCAGCAGCTCCATCCACAACAAATGCTGATGAAATCTCTGAATCCTCTACTTCATTTGAACTGCCATCTCAGTCTAGGTTTCAAGAGTCTGAATCAACATCTGTTGCTGCTGAATCTCCTACAAACACTTGCACAGATATTATTGCATATCAAGAATTGAAGAATCATCCTATGTCCAAGATCATTGGTGACATCAATGCTGGTGTTTCAACAAGAAGTCAATTGTCCAATTTCTGTCTCTATGCTCTCTTCATCAGTCAGCAAGAGCCAAAGAATTATCATGTGGCCTTAAGGGACAATGGATGGGTTGAAGCCATGCAGCTTGAGCTTCTTCAATTTCAAAAACAGCAAGTGTGGGAACTGGTTCCTCTACCCCAAGGTAAGTGTGCAATAGGCACTAAATGGGTGTTTAGGAATAAAACTGATGAAAAAGGCCAAATTGTCAAGAACAAGGCCAGACTGGTTGTACAGGGGTTTTCACAAGAAGAAGGTATTGATTATGATGAAACCTTTGCCCCTGTAGCCAGACTGGAGGCAATTAGATTGTTTTTAGCTTATGCTGCTTTTCATAACCTTAAAGTTTTTCAAATGGATGTCAAAAGTGCATTTTTATATGGTAAAATAAAAGAAGAAGTTTATGTGTGTCAACCACCAGGTTTTGAAGATCATAAACACCCTGATTGGGTGTATAAGCTTGATAAGGCTCTTTATGGGTTGAAACAAGCACCCAGAGCCTGGTATGAAACATTATCTAACTTTCTTCTTCAAAATAATTTCACTAGAGGCTCCATAGATAAAACTTTGTTCATAAAGAAAGCAGGCATGCATATGCTCCTTGTTCAAATTTATGTTGATGACATTATTTTTGCATCATCTGATCCACAGTTGTGTGATGCATTTACTAAATTGATGCAACAAAAGTTTGAAATGAGTGCAATGGGAGAATTACAATTCTTTCTGGGTTTGCAAATCAAACAACTGACTGATGGAACTTTCATTCATCAGTCAAAATACACAAAAGATTTGTTAACCAAGTTTGATTTACAAAACTGTAAACCCTGTTCTACTCCCATGTGCAGCACCACACAACTGGATGCTGATCAAAAAGGTAAAGCAGTTGATGAAACTCTTTACAGATGTATGATTGGTTCCTTGATGTACCTAACAATTTCTAGACCAGATATTATGTTTGCAACTTGTGTCTGTGCTAGATTTCAGGCTGCTCCTAAGGATTCACATATGATTGCAATCAAGAGAATCTTTAGATATTTGCAAGGAACTCAATCTCTAGGACTTTGGTATTCCACTGGGCACTCTTGTAAATTGGTTGCTTTCTCTGATAGTGACTATGCAGGGTGTAAGTTAACCAGAAAATCAACTTCTGGTGGATGCCAATTTCTAGGCAACTGTTTGGTCTCTTGGCAGAGTAAGAAACAAACTTCAGTTGCTACATCCACAGCTGAAGCAGAGTATATTGCAGCTGCAAGCTGTACATCTCAGGTACTCTGGCTTCAAAATCAGTTATTGGATTATGACATTACAGAGACTAAGACTCCATTATTAATGGATAGTGCTTCAGCTCTTTGTATTGTTAAGAATCCTGTCCAGCATTCTAGGACCAAACATATTGAGATCAGACATCATTTCATCAGGGATTGCTATGAAAAAGGTCTGATTGATCCAAAGTTTGTGCCTAGTGCTGATGAGCTTGCAGATATATTTACTAAGCCTTTGGATAGTGCAACTTTTCATAATCTTGTACCCAGGCTTGGTATGCTGCAACTAGAATAATTTGACAACTACTGATGCTCTTAGTCAATAAATACTGATGAGCATTAGTATACTTTTGTCAAAAATAAGTGCTGATAAGTCATCTTATCTTCAGTAGTTTTATAACTACTGAAGATTAAATTACTTAAAAGTACTGAAGTACTTCATTTGTTAGAAAGTACTAATGTAGTTCAAACTACTGATGTCTTTTATAATAAATAAGTACTGATGACCAATGAAACATCTGAAAATCAGATGATCTGATGAGTAAGTGTTAAGGTCATTGAAACAACTGAACTTTGGAATTGAAGAACAACTACTGTTTCATTCCAAAACAACTGAGCCAAAAACCAAGTCTCAGAGTTTTAAACTACTGATGACAACACCAAGTCTTCAGGTGTTTTACAACATCTAAAGTTAAAACCATGTCTTCAGTTGTTTCTAACACCTGATGACTACAACACCAACACTTTCAGTTGTTTTCTCTCAGCCGTTTCATAACCTATATATACCTAACCCTAACTTCAACTTTTCATAACCCACTTTCCAAACGTTCATCTTCCATTAATGGCGACCATGCAAATCAAACCTCGACACAACTGTGTGCTCACCTTACCAAATCACCCTTCTGGAACAAGTTTGATGCTGCTATAGATTTGATGGTTGATTCCCAATACCGCACAGCCTTTCTCTTGAATCCTACCATCTACCCCGATACCTTGTGCCAATTCTGGACAAACGTCAACTGCTGAGAATGATGACACCATCACTCTCCAGTCGTTTGTCAACCAAAAACGGGTGGTCATCACTCCTGAGATCACTCGTCAAACCCTAGACCTGAATGATGCCACTTATCCCACCAAATACCCCAAAGGCACCATTGATCTATCTTTGCTAATCATGGTTATGAAGGTGACCTAAGTGCTACTACCATTCTGAAGAAGCACTTCCGTGATGCCGAGCGACTCATATTCCACATGATCAATGTTTGTCTTGCTCCCAAAACTTCCTCTTGGGATCAAATGTCCTCCAGATGGCAACAGGTATTATACTCTATACTTGAACCATCAAAATCTAAATTTTTCTGAAATTATCTTTTGGAATTGAAAGATTTGGCAATGAAACCTGTGGCAAATAGATGGATATTATATCCAAGGTTTCTTATGGCTATAATTTTAAATCAATTAAAATCTGATGGCCTTGTTGGCCTTGGAGTCCCTGCTCTGGTAGTTTTGCCAGAGGTATACTCCAGGCACAACTCAAACCCACAACTCAAAGAGGCTGCCAAACTGCTCAAACCCAAGCAGAGGGAACCCACAGCCTCCACCTCCAAATCTTAAGTCCCCTCCAAACCAAAACCAAAGAAAACCAAAAAGGCTACTCAGGGAGTTGAGTCCCCTGATGATGCCCCTGCAGCACAAACGTAGGATGAAACTACAAGTCTTAATCCCCTTGTAGTTTCAATGACTCCACCAGCTGAAACCGCTCAGGTATCCTCTCAACAGGTCCCTGATGCAACCAACATTGGGGAAACCACATTACTGGAATCTATCTCACTTGAGAAGATTGCCATTGAAGAGCACCACTCTTCCCAGGTGCAAACCTTTTCACCTCCATCTCCCACTGATACCACCCCTACAAGCCCGACGGCAGTCATTGCACAAGTGCTGACTCAACTACATTCCTCTACCCCTCCCCAGAAACCTGCTAACACTGGGAAAACCTCAACAGCTGAGGGAGAGGATCCTAATGTAGTTGACAACCCACAGCAAAGGGATTATAAAGTTCAATCTCCTAGTGTAGATGTGGAGACTAGAACATCTAGTGAGGCTACCTCTTCCCCTGTTTCAACACATGAACAGGATGAAGCAGGTATCATCTCTAAGACCTTACCAGAGGCAACTGTCAATGAAGGACTTGCTCCTGAGGCAGGAAGTCCCCAGTTCCAAGACAAAGGGGCACATGTGATTACTGATTTACACTCAGCACATGTTCATCCTGATTCATTCAGGAGGTCAGCTGATTCAGCTTATACTAATGATGACCTGGGCTTTTTCTTTGAAGTCTTAGCCCAAAACACCATTCTTGGGACTGAGGTTTGCAGATTAAAAGAACTGCTTACCAACATGTCTCAGGAATCAAGTCCATCTGCCCCAATTCACCCACAGATGGCAGCTTCTGTTGAAGCTTTACCAAACACTGAGCCACTCAAATCAAACAAGCCACCAGCCTCTGTTTCAGGCACCATTTCTCAGGGAGAGAACCCCTCTGAGCAAATGGCTGCTGCTTTCAAATCCTCCTTACCTCTCATCACTCCCATCATCACATCTATTGTCCATCAAACCATTGATGAGAGGATTTCCTCAGATCTAAAAGCCCTTGTGGATGATGCTGTGTCACACAAACTTTCTGACATTCAAACCCTGAACCCAATGCAACCAAAAAGGGGGAGTCTAAGTCAGTGAAAGATGATAAAAGGAAAAGATTTGAAGAGGAAGAGCTAAAGCTAAGGAGGAAAATAAAGGAGATCATTACCTACAAAAGGAAGAAGAGTGTTGGTGAACAAACTGAGGATGAGAAGAGATTGGATGAGATGATCAAAGAAGCTGATGAGCAACATAGCAGATCCATGGACATGATCATTGATCAGCTCTTCAGGCAAGGATTTGATACTGCCAAACTTGATTCAGAGATCAGAAGACTTGAGATTCAGGAGATTGAGAATCGATGAGCAAGCTGCAATGAAGAAGAAAGGGAGAGATTGGAAGCTATGATCAGATTCCTATCCAAACACTTGGGAAGACCTATCATTGAGATCAAGTCATGGTCCAGAGATAGCATTTTGGAGATAACCACTAAAATATGCTCATCTGAAAGCTTCAACAAAGGTTTAATCATTGAAGCTCTGGATGAAGCTGGTGCTGGGAAGAGATCTGACATGGCTAAGTTATCCAAAGCCACCCTCACCAACAAAATGATAGAGCAGCCCTTAAAATCTCCTTTACCAAAACAACCTTCAAAGCCAACCTCACAACCCAAACAACCAATCTCAAAACCCTCAAAACAACCAACCTCTCAACCTCCAAAACAATTACCCTCACAATTCTCAAAACAACCAACCTCACAACCCTCTAAGCCAACCCCTTTACCTAAGAAACCCATTCAATCTACCACCAGTGATGCACCAAAAAGAAAAAGAAGGCTGCTGAGGATGGAAGAAGAAGAAGATGAGGATGAAGAGGATAATCTGCCAATATCTGCTATTCTTGAAATGAAGAAACTTAAGCCTAGGAGTCAATCACAAACTATAACTCCTGAAACTCAAAGGCAAATGGTTAAAGTCAAGATTGAAGAGAAGAAGAACAGCAGAAGCAGCATGATGAGCAATTTCTTAAAATGGTTGACAGGACTTCCCTCAGTCCTCATCCATTCAGCAAGCAATGAAGAAACAAGCTCAGAGGTTGTACACTCTTAGACATACCTTCCAACATCAAAGAGAAAGAGTGAGGATTTGGCCAGACCCCAGGGTAAGTTCCAGAATACACAAGAAAAACTTACCAAGTAGATATCATGGCCAAGTAAGAAAGACTTTGAATGCTGCAATTATGTTGGCCATGGTAGTCTCACCCTGGGAAATTATTGAAGAATTCAAGAGAGCACATACCTCAAAATCAACCCCTAGGTCTATTCTTGAGAACAAAATGATCAAGAAGGGGTTGTTATATAAAAGACTTGAAGATCTTCAAAAGAGTGAACTCCAGTTGCTGTTTGAAGGCTCTCATCCAGATGAATTTGCATACAGAGAGATCACAACTGTTGAGTTGAAGAATGGGAAGACAGTGAGGTATCTGTCTGAATACTATAGGCCTGAATTCTTCTTTGAGGGAGAAGCAGAAGAACTCACCAAGGAGGAACAAGTTGTTCTCCTTGAGGCCTATGCAAGGCAGTCTTACAGACTCATTAATGGAAAATAGGTTTCATGGTTGGGACAAGACTCTGTGTCCAGTTTCCCCAAGACAGATTTCCCTTCCATACTTAGCCAATCAAAAGATTAGAAACCTATTTCCGGCCTATGCTTATTTGTTTACCTCTGAAGCTGATCAAGAGAGTATTTCTGCCAAAGAATAAGTGGGATCATCAATAAAGTTAGAGGTTTTGGCTGTATTGGTTCAGGGGGAGTTTGTTGGACCAAAAGAACCAATGAGCCTAATCAGAAAAACCTCTAAGTCCCACAGACATTACAACTGCTGAAGAAGATCACAACAGCTGAAGACATCAGCTGATTACAAAGGTCTGAAGACAAAGTCTGAAAGTAAAGAACTGAAGACAAAGTCTGAAAGTGAAGTACTGAAGACAAAGACTGAAGACCAGAGTGATCAGTAGCTGTCACAACAGCTGAAGTTGTTAACTTCAGTAGTTGTGATGGTTTTCCTTTTCAGTACTTGTAATTTACTTTTTAGTAGTTTATTGTTTCAGTAGTTTTAAGTCAGTAGTTTTATGTATTTGTACTTAGCATTCTCTGAGATGTGATCAATTGTTGAGAACATTTCAGTAGTTTGCATTATTTCAGTTGTTTTGTATAATTCTGTTAGATGTCACTATCAAGTGACATCAGCAGACGTCACATTCCTCTATATAAGGGATGTTGACCTAGCTGTATTCGAATGAAAGCATTACGCGTGAATGAAAACATTCCTTTAACAGAAATATTCTCTCTCTATAATTGTGATTGAGTGTTTGCATATTCATTACTTTCTTGCTTGAATTCGATCTTATTGTGTTATATTCCGCTGCAAAATTCAAATCTAATTGATCCGATCCTATCAAGACCAATGAGGCTTGGGTTTCCAAATGTAACTAACCATTTCTTTTTGTAGGAACAGCTCAAGACAAACAGAAATGTATGAATCATTAACAGTTGCTGTTTCAGGCACATGACAGGTAATAGGTCACTACTCCAAAAGTTTGAAATAATTGATGGAGGACCAGTTGCTTTTGGAGGAGATGCAGGAGATTACATTACAGGAAGGGACAAGGTCACAAATGATAAGCTCAACATTGAGAATGTAAATTTTGTTAAGGAGCTTGGGTATAATCTTTTGAGTGTATCCCAATTTTGTGATCAGAGTCATAACATGCTCTTTACTGAGCATGAGTGCATTGTTCTCAGGCCCTAGGTGGTCATTCCTCATGAGCACATCCTGCTCAGAGCCCCCAGGAAAGGGAACATGTAGAAGATGAATTTGCAAGAAACATCTCCCTTAGGAGAAGTTTCATGCTTTCTATCTAAAACAAATAGTGATGAGTCTTTCCTCTAGCATAAAAGAATGTGCCATGTAAAATTTACAAATATGAATAAATTAATTAAGAATGATTTGGTAACTGGAATACCAAAGAAAGAGTTTACAAGTGATGACCACTGTGTTGCATGCCTGAAGAGAAAGCAACACAAGGTACCTCACAAGCCAAAAGAAAGAAATTCCATCATTAATCCCCTACACTTATTACATATGGATCTCTTTGGCCCCACAAATGTAATGAGTCTAGGAAGGACCTCTTATTGTTTGGTGATCACAGATGACTTTACAAGATTCACTTGGGTCTTCTTTCTTAGAACTAAGGATGAGACCCCTGAGATTCTAAAGAATTTCATCTTAAAGATTGAGAATCAATATGATCACAAGGTCAAAACCATAAGATATGATCAAGGAACTGAATTCAAGAACCAAATCCTTGATACATTTTGTGGTGAAAGAGGTATTACAAGACAATATAGTTCCCAGGACTCCTCAGCAAAATATTGTTGGTGAGAGGAGAAACATGACACTATTTGAAGCTGCAAGAATTATGTTGTCTGACTCTAAACTGCCCATCACCTTCTGGGTAGAGGCAGTGAACACTACCTGCTATGTGCAAAACAGAGTTTTAGTAGTTAAGACACATGGTAAGACTCCTTATGAACTTTGGCACAAGAGAAAACCTTTCATTGGTTTTCTCAGGTCATTTGAATGTCCTTGTTCCATCTTGAATACCAAGGATCAATTTTCAAGTTTGCTGAGAAATCAGATGATGGACATTTTATTGGATACTCTTCTCAAGCTAAAGCTTATAGAGTATACAATCTCAAAACTATAGTAGTAGTTGAGGAGTCAGCCAATGTGACTTTCAATGAGCACACTTCCAGTGTGAAAGGTTCTGGTCCGGATTGGCTATTTGATCTTGATTTAGTTACCAACTGTTTTAACAAATCTTGTGAGCATGTTTCAGGGTCCACAGATATACTACCTACAGGCGATCATGACCCAATATTTGAGCTAAGAAGACCTTCAAGCTACACATCTTCAGCTCCAGTGGTAACCAATCCTGCAAATGAAGCTTCTACCAGCACATCAATGACAAATCCTGCTGATACTTCTGGGCTGCCTTCAAATTCCAGCTTAGAGGCACAAAACTCAGATGAAAGAGCTTCAAATGTTGGAGAAAATGGTGGTGGTGAAAGTGATCAGGAATTTCTTGATGCTGATAACCACTCCATTGAAGACAACATCAATGATGTCACACTCTCATTGGATAAAGTCAACCTTGATAAGTGTGCGGATGTAGAGGGTGAATCCTCCTTGCCAGATAAGAATTTCTCAAATTTAGATCTGTCTAAGCATCTTGCTATGCTCCTTCAGCTAAGGATCCACAAGTCTCATCCTACCACAAACATCATTGGAGATGTTGATTCAGGGGTGAGAACAAGAGGACAAACCCATGATGCAAATGTTTGTCTTCACTCTTGTTTCTTGTCCCAGATAGAGCCAAAGAAGATTGATGAGGCTCTAAAGGATGGAAGTTGGGTTGAAGCTATGCAAGAGGAGCTGCATCAATTCATAAGGCAAAAGGTTTGAAACCTATGTCCTCTTTCTCAAGGGAAGACTACCATAGGAACCAAATGGGTGTTCAGGAATAAGAAGGATGATAGAGGACTTTTCATCAAGAACAAGGCAAGACTAGTTGTTCAAGGGTATACTCAAGAAGAAGGAATTGACTACACAGATGTTTTTGCTCCTGTAGCAAGACTTGAAGCTGTCTGGATATTCCTAGCTTTTGCTACATTCAAGAACTTCAAGGTCTACCAACTTGATGTCAAGTGTTCTTTTCTCTATGGGGTGATTGATGAAGAGGTGTATGTCAGATAACCACCTAGGTTTGTAGATCCTGATCATCCTGATTATGTCTACAGGCTTGATAAAGCTCTTTATGGGCTGCACCAAGCACCAAGGAAGTGGTATGAGACTCTATCTCAATATCTCTGTCAGCATGGCTACAAAAAGGGTACTATTGATGGAACTCTCTTCATCAAAGGAACAGGAAATGGCATAATGGTAGTTCAAGTATATGTAAATGACATAATCTTTTGGTCAACTAATCCAAAACTCTGCAAAAACTTTGAGAAGCTGATGAAGTACATGTTTAAAATGAGTGCCATGGGGGAACTCAATTTCTTTCTAGGAATTCAAGTGAAGCAAGTTGACAATGACTACTTCATAAGTAAGTCAAAGTATGTACAAGACATACTTAAAAGGTTCAACATGACTGATTGTAAGGTTGCTAACACACCCATAGCCAGGAACCACTCCCTTGGACATGATCTTGAGGGGGAGTATGTTGATAAGCATCTCTACAGGGCAATGATTGGGTCTCTTATGTACCTCACAGCTAGCAGGCCTGATATCATGTTTGCTACATGCATTTATGCAAGATGTCAAGCCAACCCCAAGATGTCACACCTGATCACCGTCAAAAGAATTTTAAGATATCTCAAAGGTGCTCCATCACTTGGCCTTAGGTATCCAAAGAATTCTGACTTTAATCTGTATGCTTATACAGATAGTGACTATGGTGGTTGTAACATGACTGTAAAGTCTACATCAGGGGGATGTCAATTTCTTGGTGGAAGGATAGTCTCTTGGCAATGTAAGAAACAATCCTGTGTGTCTGCATGAACTGCTGAGGCTGAATACATTGTTGCTGCAAGCTGTTGTGCTCAAGTGCTTTGGATTCAAAATCAGATGCTGGACTATGGATTCAACTTCAAGGAGACTCCCATCCCCATAGACAACAACAGTGCTATCTCAATCACAGAAAATCCTATGCAGCACTCAAGGACAAAGCATATCAATATCAGGTATCATTTGATTAGAGATAACTTTGAAAAGGGATTAATCAAACTAGTCAAAGTTAACACAAATGAACAATATGATGATCTATTCATCAAAGCTTTTGATGAACAGAGATTTAAATATCTTGTATCAGCTATTGGAAGATTTAAAATTTTGATCTCTTTACTTTTTGGAAGATTTAAAATTACCTTCGGACGAAACTTATGTCTTAGTAAACAAATAACTACTTCAGTAATTTTACCTTCGGAAGAAATCTCTGAAATATCTTTCGAAGCTTAAAATCAACTTAAGTACTTTTATGTTTTTAAAAGATCAATTTTCTTCCGAATGCAATTTACCTTCAGAAGTTTTCATTCTTTTTAGAATATAAACTCTGAGTTTTAATTATCTTCCGAAGCAAAATTTTCAAAAACCTTTGAAATATCTTCCGAAGCCAATTTGCCTTCGGAAGCTTTTTCTTCAGAACTTCCGAAGCTAATAACCTTCGGAAGATTTCTCGACTTCCAAGAAAACTACTTTTGGGCAAAAGTAAACTACTTTTTAAGAGGTGTGACCGACATCCGGATTTCAAAGTTTATCCTTTTTCATTAACTTTGTCTCAAATCCTTTTCACATAAATACCCAACGGGTCCCCCCTCTTTCACTATCTTCTTCAATTACACTATTCCTTAAACCTAAATTCTCCCAAACCGCCTTTGTTCTTCACCTTCTTTCACCCTTAAGCTTCTCAAAATGGCCAATCTAAACCGCAGAAACAACCCTAATTTCTCCATGCAACTCCACAGACAACACAACCAGGTTGCTCTGTTGAACTATGAGAAAGATGATAGTTTCTCAGAGGTTTGCCATTTTCTGGCTCTATCCAACTATTTCACCTCCCTAACCATTGATCCTACTCTCCATGAAGATCATCTGCTTGAATTTTGGAAGACCTGCCAAGAGGTCATTATGGATGGGGAGAAAGCACTGTCTGCCACAGTGCAGGGGAGGACAATCTTCATCACTCCGCCATGAGAGAGATTTCTCTGTTAATCATTCTTTTGTGCAGATGAGCTATGAGGGTGATTTCTATGTAAAGACCTTCAGGAAAGGGAAGGTGTCATCCTAGTGGAAATACCTGCTTCATGTGGTTATCCACAGCTTGTCAAACAAGCATGGAGGGTGGGACCAAATTCCTGAGGATCTCTCCATCATAGTGCATGGAATGGTTCAAGGGGTCAAGTTCAGGTACTCTCAGTTTGTTTATACAAATTTGCTTGCTAACTTGGACTCCTTAGAATACTACATGTTTCCTAGATATGTTCAGTACATTCTCAACTGTGAACTAGGCTCACAGTTGAGGGAAACTAGATAATATTCTTAAATTAGGACAAATGAAGCCCGCCATCTTTAAATCATGAAGAAGCTAACTGTAGGCTTCTTAGGGGTAGAAACAACCCTTCTCCCAAAAATGTTAGAGCTCATTGCTCAAGGTGACAACCTAGCAACACAAGCTAGTGTTGAACCCACACCTTCTACCTCCCAACCACCAAAAAGACCACAAATCACCCTCACCTACCAAAGAAAATCCAAATGAACCCCTGCTTAAGTTATTGAGCTGGTGCAGGCCCCCATACACTCACCCATATAGGAGGAAGTAGATACTAGAGCTCTCATTCCCAACCTTGAATTCTATACTGATGAAGACTTAGGTTTCAGTGAGTACCATGAGTCTCTCTACTCTTCCCCCACTCAAAGAGAGATGAGTGCTTCTGAGTCCCCTATGTCTAGCCCACATCAGTCACCCATTACTGAGGTGGATCAACTTGAACCTGTTTAAGAGATCCATATGGAAGAGGCTCTAACTTCTGCAAATGATTGCATCATTAAGACCTCAACCATGGCAACTCAGCCCATTGACACTTCAACTGAGGGTGTCAATGTGCAGAGGAAATCCAGCAGCCAAGAACCTGAAGCTTGTGGTGAGAGAGAGGAGTTCGGTCCAATTATCTCATCCCCTAATGATTCTTTTGATGAAGATGAGGGGAACTTGAGACTAAATATGCAAAAACTGTCAAAAACATGCACCTATTTAGTCTCTAAGGTTAGTCACCTTGAATCTCAAGTGACTACCGTGCATAACAGGGTCAATGATCAGCAACTTGAGATATCTTATCTCAGGGAAAAACTAGCTGGGAGACCTTTAAGGAGAGCTCAACAATGAACACAAGAACCTGTGAATGTGATTGACCTAACTCCTAGCTCACCATTGTAAGAGGGTGATGCTACCAAAAAAAGAGAGAAAGTCATTACAGTCATAGAACCTGGGAGTTCTTCAGGGAGTATGGACATTGAGGACTCACCATCCTCACTTGCAATTGTGCATACTCAGCAACTTCCTCAAGTTCACATTGATGTGGACTCTATAGAGTCTTTCATTCAGAGTCTCTTTGAGGAAGGCATTCCAAGGGCTATATCATCCCCACCCCAAGGAACTTCAAATTACATTATTAGGTGGAGGTATGATGCTGATAGAAGAGCCCTCATTCTTCAAAGAGTTCAAGGACAACAAGAGGTGTTCAACTTTCATACCTTGAACTACTATGAAGGTCTTAACCTAATCAACATGCCACTTATCAACACAAGTCAATCTAGATAAGCTGGCAGGCTGGCACAAAGGATTCAAGACAGAATTACTGAAGAGTTTAGTCTAAGAAGGAGACAAAGGCAATTAGGTAATGTCATTGGTCAACTGGATGTTGAGGCAGACCCTGAGGTTAGCTTTAAAGGGAAAACCTTGGCTGAAGCCCCAGTGATAGAGCCTGAGAGTCCTGTCACACCTACAACTACTTCAGCAATTCATTCCATTAGTGAAACACCTGCTGGTGAAAGTGTATCACAACCTCTCTCTGGCCAGAGCTTGAAGCTACACCAAGCAATAAAGGCCATAGCTCTCTCCACCCTGTGTCACAAAGGTCTGTGGGTGACAAAGGGAAAAGAATTTTAACTCCTGAGGAGATTGAGGAGGAGGAGAGAGAGAGGAAGAGGAAGCTAAGGGGAGAAAGTTCCTCTGGGTCTTCAGGCTTCATGCAAGCTACAATCAAGGCTGCCCCACTCAAGATGATGAGTTGAGGGCAGTCAGGATTACTTACCTGCATACCAGAAACTATGACATTGAGGAGATTATATCTCTCCCCTTAGAGGAACTAATTGAACTGGATGACATGGAAGTGTTAAGAGAGATGAAGGAAGTAGAGGATGCAAGGCTACTTCTCCAAATCAAATAGGAGAAGAGACAGAAAAGATTATACAAGCATGTCCCTACTCTCTCCCCAGTTCAAGAAAGCCCTGTGCAAGAGACTATGACAACTACACAAGAACCTCAGGTAGACAAAGAAACAGATAGGCAAAATATGATCAACTACCTGAGTGCCATAGGTCTCTACCAAGCATCTGCACTTCTTCCCTTGTCCTTTGACTATATTAAGTTTGAGTATCTCAAACAAATTGAACTTCAAGTACTCAAAGAACAAAAGGCAACAAAGAGAAAGATGAGGGAAGAGGCTGCAAAGTCAAGAGCCATTATTCAAAAGAGCATGAAGAAGTCTGCTGACAGACAAAGGATGATGAGCTTCTTAAAGCTGTATGGATTCTCCGGAAGGAGACTTGGCCTTATGTCTCTATCCACAATGGATGAGCACGTCAAGGTAATCAAGCAGAAGATCAAAAGTGGAGAGCTAATTGACTAACACTCCCCTCCAAGTCAAGCTCCTCCTGAAGTGGAAGTTAAGGTTGAACAACCTGAGACAACACAACCTGAACCTCTTGCTGAGCCTCAGCAAGCTGCATCTTCTGATCCACAACAGGGTCAAACTTCCTCTCCTTTTGAACCTGTGAGGGAGGAACACCCAACTGAGCAAGACAAGATTGATCAACAAGGTGCTGCAGACCAGTCTTCTCAGTTAAACTCCTCAAAGAGGAGGAAGAGGATGGCTTCTAAACCAAAGTCAAAGAAGACGAATGTGACATCCATCACCTAAAGGTCCGTCAATTAACGTGGATTCCGTTAACTTTTCTTCTCTCGTTCATTCCTCATCTTTATAAACTATTCATGTGGATATTATTCTTGCTTTATCATCTTTATGCTTGTGTTCTTATCGTTACGTATGCTATCCTTAAAACTTTTACAATTTTCATCATCGTATCACTAAGTATACCATTTTTATATAATATTATTGCCATTAATAAAACCATTTTTAAGTTACAAATATCATTAAATACATTTTATCATTAATATAACTAGCCTAATAAAGTCGTTTTCAACCGAAACAAATTTTGGGAAACTCGGGGGCTAAGTGCAGGGACCAAATGTGACATTTTGCCAAACTAGGGCTGGGTATATAAACCCCATTTCTAGCCCTAGCCTCCATTCCATCTTCATTTTCTTCATCTTCTTCTCCTTTCACTTTCTCCTCCTCCTTGCACCAAAACCGTCCCGTTTCTTCGCGTTTTCACCGGCAAGATCTCGGCTACAGCTGAGTCTACTCCTTACTTGCAGGTAGATAACCTTGGTCGTCCCTTTTCTTGCTTGTTTACGGATGTCCATTTAGGGTTTCGGGTGTTCGGGGCCTGCCCGAGCACATGAGGTCGTGTGGGTGCGTGTGATGTCTTTCTGCGTGTTCTTCTTGTTTAGGTGTGTTTGAAATGTATTTCTAGAAGTCCTCATGGTGTGAATCTCGTGCACAGAGCAGCCGAAGGCTGCTCTGCACCTTCTGCAGTCGAGATCCTACTATTCAGGCGACTGGATCGACCATGGGACTGAGCCGTGCGACTGAGTGAGTCGTGCGACTGAGTCATGCATCTGAGTCTATCGTGCGACTGAGTTGTGCGACTGGGTGTGTCGTGCGACTGAGTCGTGCGACTGTGTGTATGCGTGCGATTGAGTCATGCGAGCGAATGAATGTGTGCGATTGAGTCATGCGAGCAAATGAATGTGTGCGATTTAGTCATGTGAGCGAATGAATGTGTGCGATTGAGTCATGCGACCAAATGAATGTGTGCGATTGTGCGTGTATCGCATGACTGAATGCCAGTCGCACGAATGAAGGTTCAATCGTACGAATGAAGCTGATTCGTACGAATGAAGGTTGATTCGTGTGTATGGATGTTGAATCGTGCGAATGGGTGTTGTGTGGTACGACTGAATGCTGGGTCACACGAATGAAGGTTCAATCGTACGAATGAAGCTGATTCGTACGAATGAGGGTTGATTCGTGCGAATGGAGTGTTGAGTCGTGCGTTTGGTCCTGTCGTGCGACTGAAGTTGCTGTGTGTGTGAATTCCTTCTTGTGTGTGGTGTGTGTATGTCGTGTGATGTTAAGGTGACATCGACACGGTTGCCATTGCTAATGACAATATTTAAGTTAACACTAATAAACTTACTAATGTTATTCTAAGTCAAATCAACTTAATATTTTACAATTATCAACAAACCGATTCATAACTACTAGTATTTACCAAATACTTCTTTAATAACAATGGAACTTTTACACAAAAATCATCAACAATGGCAACGATTTCGAGTACTTGGTTCTACATAAGATCTAATACGCATGTATGCTTGTGTGTGGTACACGCGACCTAACCGATACAACCCGAACTGACCGAACGTTACTATTTACTTTATACATATCATTTACTTAACAATAACTGTCAATAGGTGCTTGAACGTTTACTACATACAACATTTGAAAACTTTGATCATTTATACTTACCACCTAACAAGTGAGTTTCGTGGCCCCTTTTTATGCTTATGCAACATTTCAATCATTTCAAACATGGGGGAAAAGTATGCTCACCCATTTTCTATGCTGTACAACTGACATACAATTTACATAGTTGGAATCAACGTGTTACTGTTTTGTGAGTCTTTATCTGATACATGCTTGAGTTCGCTGTGTGGTACTTTCTTTGCAACTATTTAATTCCAGTGTGGGAATCGACGGATAGGTATTGGTAGTACTACTGGGTTGACACCCCCACCCTTGTTTGTTGGTATACTAGTTAATACCATCAGTGGCCAGGAACGGGCCCTTGGGTGAATATATTCCGACAAGATCTATGTGTACGTCATTAGGTTTGGTTGCAAAGCTCATTTTCATATGATTTTACTTACTTATAACTGTATTCACGGTATTCCACAACATTTATTATACAACATCAAATACTATTTTTTTTCCATTTAAACCTGCGAGCTCACCAACAATTTTGTTGGCCATTTTGAGCATATCTTTTTAGGTGACAATGCTAACTGAAGATCTAGGTGTGCTGCCTTAGTGGAGACCCTAGGATGCATTTTTGAGACTAAACATATTTGACAAACATTCATTTTGGAATCATTGTTGTAGTCTGATTAAACAACTCCATTCTTTTGATACTTGTTCCCGGGTTGTGGGAATTACAATACAATGTTATCTTCATTTGATTATGTGAATCATTTATCATGTTATGCTTATGGCTATGTTGTCGTGAATATTGACTAAACACGACACAAGTCTCCATTTGTGTCGGGTGTCGTCATGACACGCTTTATCATCATTTATTATATTGCATCTCTATCGCTTACCATGTGTTATGACGATCCCGTCTCGTTACATCCCCGTGTTTCCGCTTTTAGCGGGGGTGTGACAGATTGGTATCAGAGCCATTGGTTATAGAGAATTAGGCAATTCGCTTGACCTAGACTATAACCTAGGAACCTTCATGTAGATTTGCATGCTAGGATCTGTGTGCATTTTATATCTCATGTATGTGTTCCTCTTTACTTGTTCGATTATCTAGTCATTTTGTGATCTTTCCACCCTGTGAGTGAACCCTTGTGCTCACTCTTTATGAGATGCTTCTATTGGATCTTCCGTTCCCTCTGCACACCGAGTGGTTTATCAAATTCGGGTATTGAACCCGAAGAGATCTTCACAGATCATGCTATTGCGCTTGACCTCGGACATTGAGATTGACCCTGAGGAGGTTATGTCTGAAACCTCGAAAGAGGAGGAGATAGACAACCTTCGCTAGACTAAACATGATTATATACATGGATTTACGATTATTATGATGGACTACTGTTGGAACATTACCGATTCATGGTGTGAGAACTGCACGACTTGCATGTGATGTGTGGTGATTATAAGTGTGATATTAACTTCGAATACTGGACTTTGATGAACGATGTGGACAATATAATTTGAAATGGTTAAAGCTTACGTGTTTACTACTTTTATGATTAGAAAATGCCGCCTCGAAGAGTTACTCGCAGCAAGAGTGGCGGAAGTGAAGCCCCAATGGGCAGAGGCAGAGGCAGAGGTAGAGCACCAAGAACCAGTGATGGCCCTGCCAGTAACAATCAGGGAACATGAGACTGTGATATGGCAGCTTTGATCGCTCAACAACTGGCCGCACTGATTCCGACTATAGTGGCCCAAGTGAGCGATGCACTTCAGCAACACCACCCCCACGGGAATTGTGGCAATGATAATGAGGATGGTGGAGAAAGAGGTCAAGGTGGGATTGAAACTGAAGCAGGTAATGGGCACCTGACTAGGAACGAAAGTAATCAGGAGACCGGGAATGGTGGAACAGCCAGTATTGAGACTGGGGTTGTTAATGCTAGAAGGAGATGTTCGTACAAGGAGTTTGTGGCCTGCAAACCGAAAGAATTTGATGGGAAGGGTGGAGCAATAGCCCTAACCAGATGGCTGGAGAAGATGAAGGCAGTGATCGATATCAGTGAGTGCCTCGATAGCCAGAAAATCAAGTATGCCACGTGTTCATTACAGGGCAAGGCGTTAACCTGGTGGAACACTCAGGTTCAGGATAGGGGAAGAATCAGCGATGCAGATGTATGGGATGAATTCAAGGCATTGATCACAGAGGAGTACTGCCCCCTCAACGAGATGCAGAAATTGGAGCATGAATTCTGGAATCATGCTATGGTGGGGGCTGGGCACGCAGCTTACACAGACCGCTTTCATGAGTTGGCAAGATTGGTTCCACTTCGGAATCCAAGAGAATCGAAAGGTATATTTGGGGACTTGCACCTCAAATCCGGGCGATGGTAACAGCAGCTGCTCCTCCTACGATTCAGAGCGCAATTCTGAAGGCTGGCGCTCTAACTGACGCGATGGTGAGAACAGGGGTTTTGGGTAGAGGAGCAGAGAAAAGAAAAGATGTTGGAGAAACGAGCCGGTCGAGTGCCGGGAAATTTGACAAGAGGGCCAAGACAACTAGAAATTTTGTGGCCGTGACGCAAGGCAAGAGAGAGTATGTCGGGCCGCACCCCAATATGATAGGTGCAACTATCATCATCCCCCAGGAATGCCGTGCCAGGTGTGCGTTAACTTTAAACGCCGGGGCATCTAGAAAGAGACTGCAGAATAGCGCCGAATCTGGTGGCTTCTGGTCAACGCGGTTAACCCCACCAGGAATGCCAGGGTCTGTTATGAGTGTGGATGCCCTGAACACTACAGAAACATGTGCCCAGACTGAATCGGGCGCCGGGTCAACAAGGGAACAACCAGCAGCAGGTGATGGCCATAGCTGGGAATCAAGGCTCGACGAATCAAGGAAATACAGCTCGAAGACGTGCATTTGTCATTGGAGCAAACGATGCCCGTTAGGACCCGAATGTTGTCACGAGTACGCACTTACTCAATCATCACTTCGCATCTATATTATTTGATACTGGAGCAGACAATAGCTTTATATCTTCTGAGTTTGTGCAATTGCTTGATTTGAGTCCTAGTAGGCTAGAAACTAGCTACTCTGTATAAACGGCCAACGTTAGGGTTGTTCAGGCCGATGAAATCATTAGAAAGTGCTCGATAATATTGGAGAACCATGCCTTCGATATAGACTTGATACCCTTTGAGTTAGGAAGTTTCGACGTGATTCTGGGAATGGATTGGTTGTCGAAACACGGAGCTGAGATTGTTTGTCAGGACAAAGTAGTACGAATCCCCATGCCAAACGGGGAGGTACTCAGCATTCAAGGAGAACGACCGGGAAGAAACTTAAAGCTTATCTCTTGCATGAAAGCACACCGATGTTTACGAAAGCAGTGTTATGCGTTTCTGGCTCATGTGGTAGAGAAGAAGGAAGAGGAGAGGAAATTAGTAGATATTCCAGTGGTACGGGACTACCCAGATGTATTTCCTGATGACTTGTCCGGTTTGCCTCCACGACTGGTGAAATTTCGTATAGAGTTGGTTCCTGGAGCTACATCGGTAGCAAAGACGCCATATCGGTTAGCACCATCTGAAATGCAAGAGTTATCTAGTCAGCTACAGGAACTACTCGAGAAGGGTTTTATTCGGCCGAGTCCCTCACCATGGGGAGCACTGGTATTATTTGTCAAAAAGAAGGATGGGTCGTTCCGCATGTGTATCGATTACCGTGAGTTGAACAAGTTAACCGTGAAGAATCGATATCCTCTCCCCAGGATCGACGATCTGTTTGATCAGCTGCAAGGAGCTTCATATTTCTCAAAGATCGACCTTCGTTCTAGATATCATCAACTAAGGGTTTTCGAGGATGACATACCGAAAACAGCGTTTAGAACTCGTTATGGGAAGTATGTGTTCTTGGTCATGCCGTATGGGTTGACTAACGCACCAGCTGTGTTTATGGACCTAACGAATCGGGTGTGTAAACCTTACCTGGATAAGTTTGTGATTGTATTCATAGACGATATACTTATCTACTCCCGATCGAAAGAGGATCACGAAGAACACCTGGGAACTGTTACGGGAAAGAAACTTTTTCGCCAAGTTCTCAAAGTGTGAATTCTGGTTGCGGGGAATTGAAGTTTTTGGGTCATGTGGTTAACGAGGATGGGATTCATGTAGATCCCGGCAAGATCGAAGCGGTGAAGAAATGGGATGCACCCTAGACACCTTTAGAAATACGACAATTCTTAGGATTGGCCGGATACTATCGTCGCTTCATTGCAAATTTTTCAAAGATCGCGCAACCATTAACATTGCTGACTCAGAAAGACAAGAAGTTTGATTGGGGACATGCACAAAAACAAGTGTTCCAAACGTTGAAAGAGAGGTTGTGCAACGCATCGATATTGTCCCTCCCAGACGTAACTAATGATTTTGTGGTGTACTGCGATGCCTCACATAGGATTGGGATGTGTACTAATGCAGAAGGATAAGGTGATTGCCTACGCTTCACGACAACTTAAGGTGCACGAAAAGAACTATACAACTCATGATTTGGAGTTGGGCGCTGTAGTATTTGCACTTAAGATATGGAGGCATTACCTGTATGGAACTAAATGCATCATCTACACAGATCATAAGAGCCTCCAACATATCCTGGATCAGAAGGAACTTAATATGCGTCAGCGACGTTGGGTAGAGCTTCTTAGTAACTACGATTGTGAAATCCGGTATCATCCGGGGAAAGCTAACGTGGTGGCTGATGCTTTAAGCGGCAAAGAACGCATGAAACCACTACGTGCTCGAGCGTTGGGATTGACTATTCAAATGAATCTGAAAGCTCATATCCAAATTGCACAAAGTGAGGCATTGAAAGAGGAAAACCTTGCGGGAGAAGAATTCCGAGGGTTGGATAAACAAATGAGTTGCAAGGATGATGGTATACAATACTTCATGGATCGTATATGGGTACCTAGATGGGGAGGTGTACGTACCTTGGTCATGGATGAAGCACACAAGACGTGATATTCTATTCATCCTGGTGCAGACAAGATGTACCACGATCTTAAGGATCTGTACTGGTGGCCAGGCATGAAGAAAGACATTGCTATATACGTGAGCAGATGCTTAACATGCTCGAAAGTTAAAGCTGAACACCAGAAACCATTGGGATTATTACAACAACCTGATATTCCCTAGTGGAAATGGGAGAATATAGCTATGGATTTTATTACCAAACTCCCTAGAACGAGCAGCGGGCATGACTCGATATGGGTCGTAGTGGATCGGATGACGAAGTCAGCTCATTTCTTGCCCATCCGAGAAGACTACAAAATGGATAAGTTGGCGAGATTGTACATCAAGGAGGTCGTGACAAGACACGGAGTACCAGTGTCGATTATATCCGACCGTGACAGCCTATTTACTTCATGATTTTGGCAGACACTACCGAAAGCGATGGGCACTCGATTAGATATGAGTACCGCCTATCACCCACAGATAGACGGACAAAGTGAACGAACTATACAAACGTTGGAAGACATGCTGAGGGCGTGTGTAATCGACTTTGGTGGTAGTTGGGACACTCACCTACCGCTGATCGAGTTCTCTTACAACAACAGCTACCATACAAGCATTGGATGTGCTTCGTTCGAATCGTTGTATGGAAGGAAATGCAGATCACCCGTTTGTTGGGCCAAGATTGGTGAAAGTCAGTTAACAGGCCCAGAGATCATTCAAGAAACAATCGACAAGATTTTCCAAATCAAAGACCGACTAAAAGCTGCCAGAGATCGCCAAAAGAGCTATGCCGACAATCGTCGAAAGCCTCTAGAATTCAACATTGGGGATTGGGTTTTACTTAAAGTCTCTCCTTGGAAAGGAATCGTTCGATTTGGAAAAAAAGGGAAGTTAGCCCGAAGATATGTAGGACTATTCGAGATTACAGAAAGAATCGGTTCAGTGGCTTACCGATTAAGGTTAGCACAAGAACTAAGCGGCGTACATGATACTTTCCACGTGTCGAACCTCAAGAAGTGTTTGGCTGACGAATCCCTTCACGTATCAATTGAGGAAATCAAGATTGACGAAAAGCTACATTTTGTCGAGGAACCCATTGAGGTCATGGATCGAAAGGTCAAGCAATTGAGGCGCAATAGAATACCAATTGTTCGCGTGAGATGGAATTCAAAATGAGGGCCAGAGTTTACATGGGAACAGGAAGACCAGATGAAACTCAAATATCCACATCTATTCGAGGATGACACTCTTGGACCTAACTCCAGCTGAATTTCGGGACGAAATTCTCTCAACTGGGGGATACTGTGACATCCGTCACCTAAAGGTCCGTCAATTAACGTGGATTCCGTTAACGTTTCTTCGCTCGTTCATTCTTTATCTTTATAAACTATTCGTGTGGATATTATTCTTGCTTTATCATCTATATGCTTATGTTCTTATCGTTACGTATGCTATCCTTAAAACTTTTACAATTTTCATTATCGTATCACTAAATATACCATTTTTATATAATATTATTGTCATTAATAAAACCATTTTTAAGTTACAAATATCATTAAATACATTTTTATCATTAAATAACTAGCCTAATAAAGTCGTTTTCAACCGAAACGAATTTAGGAAACTCGAGGGCTAAGTGTAGGGACCAAATGTGATGTAAACCCCATTTCCAGCCCTAGCCTCCATTCCATCTTCATTTTCTTCATCTTCTTCTCCTTTCACTTTCTCCTCCTCCTTGCACCAAAACCGCCCCGTTTCTTCGCGTTTTCACCGGCAAAGACCTCGGCTACAGCTGAGTCTACTCCTTACTTGCAGGTAGACGACCTTGGTCGTCCCTTTTCTTGCTTGTTTACGGCGATCCATTTAGGGTTTCGGGTGTTCTGGGCCAACCCGAGCACATGAGATCGTGTGGGTGCGTGTGATGTCTTTCTGCATGTTCTTCTTGTTTGGGTGTGTTTGAAATGTGTTTCTGGAAGTCCTCGTGGTGTGAATCTCGTGCACTGAGCAGCCGAAGGCTGCTCTGCACCTTCTGCAGTCGCGATCCTACTGTTCAGGCGACTGGGTCGACCATGCGACTGATCCGTGCGAATGAGTGAGTCGTGCGGCTGAGTCATGCGTCTGAGTCTATCGTGCGATTGAGTTATGCGACTGGGTGTGTCGTACGACTGAGTCGTGCGGCTGTGTGTATGCGTGCGATTGAGTCAGGCGAGCGAATGAATATGTGCGATTGAGTCATGCGAGCGAATGAATGTGTGCGATTGAGTCATGCGACCGAATGAATGTGTGCGATTGTGCGTGTATCGCACGACTGAATGCCAATTGTACGAATGAAGCTGATTCGTATGAATGAAGGTTGATTCGTGCATATGGATGTTGAATCGTGCGAATGGGTGTTGTGTGGTACGACTGAATGCTGCGTCACACGAATGAAGGTTCAATCGTACGAATGAAGCTGATTCGTACGAATGAGGGTTGATTCGTGCGAATGGAGTGTTGAGTCGTGCGTCTGGTCCTGTTGTGCGACTGAAGTTGTTGTGTGTGTGAATTCCTTCACGTGTGTGGTGTGTATGTCGTGTGATGTTAAGGTGACATCGACACGGTTGCCATTGCTAATCGCAATATTTAAGTTAACACTAATAAACTTACTAATGTTATTCTAAATCAATTCAACTTAACATTTTACAATTATCAACAAACCGATTCATAACTACTAATATTTACCAAATACTTCTTTAATAACAATGGAACTTTTACACAAAAATCATCAACAATGGCAACGATTTCTAGTACTTGGATCTACAAAAGATCTAATACGCATGTCTGCTTGTGTGTGGTACACGCGACCCAACTGATACAACCCGAACCGACCGAACGTTACTATTTACTTTATACATATCATTAATGCTTAACAATAACTGTCATAGGTGCTTGACCGTTTACTGCATACAACATTTGGAAACTTTGATCATTTATACTTACCACCTAACAAGTGAGTTTCGTGGCCCCTTTTTATGCTTATGCAACATTTCAATCATTTACAAACATGGGGGAAAAGTATGCACACCCATTTTCTATGCTGTACAACTGACATACAATTTACATACTTGGAATCAACGTGTTACTGTTTTGTGAGTACTTATCTGATACATGCTTGAGTTCGCTGTGTGGTACTTTCTTTGCAACTATTTAATTTCAGTGTGGGAACCGACGGATAGGTATTGGTAGTACTACTGGGTTGACACCCCACCCTTGTTTGTTGGTATTCTAGTTAGTACCATCAGTGGCCAGGAACAGGCCCTTGGGTGAATATATTTTGACAAGATCTGTGTGTACGTCATTAGGTTTGGTTGCAAAGCTCATTGTCATGTGATTTTACTTATTTATAACTGTATTCACGGTATTTCACAACATTTATTATACAACATCAATTACTATTTTTTTCCATTTAAACCTGCGAGCTCACCAACAATTTTGTTGCTAATTTTGGGCATATCTTTTCAGGTGACAATGCTAATTGAAGATCTAGGTGTGCTGCCTTAGTGGAGACCCTAGGATGTATTTTTGAGACTAAACATATTTGACAAACATTCATTTTGGAATCATTGTTGTAGTCTGATTAAACTACTCCATTCCTTTGATACTTGTTCCTGGGTTGTGTGAGTTACAATACAATGTTATCTTCATTTGATTATGTGAATCATTTATCATGCTATGCTTATGGCTATGTTGTCGTGAATATTGACTAAACACGACACAAGTCTCCATTTGTGTCGGGTGTCGTCATGACACGTTTTACCATCATTTATTATATTGCATCTCTATCGCTTACCATTGTTATGACGATCCCGTCTTGTTACATCCCCGTCTTTCCGCTTTTAGCGGGGGTGTGACAGATTGGTATCAGAGCCATTGGTTATAGAGAATTAGGCAATTCGCTTGACCTAGACTATAACTGTAACATCCTATATTTTTACGTTAATTAAAAGTTAATGTCGTTTAATCTTGTAAGGACTAATGTTGCCTAATATGGAACTCGTGGGTTACTTATGCCCATTACTTTAATTGTCTTTTAATTCTTAAACTCGAAAGTTTATAATGATAATTGTTATATAATAAATAATAATAATAATGATAATAATAACAATAATAATAATAATAATAATAATAATAATAATAATAATAATAATAATAATAATATAATAATAATAAAATAATAATAATAATAATAATAATAATATTATTATTATTATTAATATCATTAATAATAATGATAACTAATAATAATAACAATAATAATAATAATGTTATTAATAGTTTGTAAGAATTATAAAAAATTAAAATTTTGATTTAAAAAGTCTAGGGGGTTATAATGCTAATTTTAAAACTTCAAAAGAAACCTTTTAACATGAAATAACAAAATGAAAACCACAGGGGCTAATTGTGTAAATGTTAAAAACCCAAACCTTTCCCTCCCTTTAAACCCGATTTTCCGGCGGAGCTCCGGCCATACTCCGACCGAGCTCCGACCAACCCCAAAACGCATTAAAAACCTTCATTTTTCGAACCAAATCGCTCCCTAACGCCTCGTGTATCAACCTTGGACTTGAATGAGCTTAAAAATTGTGATTAAACATCGGTTTCAAAGATTAATCGAAGGAATAACCGACGGCTTTAATCTTAGAGCCTTTCAAACATTAAATCGCACTAATAAACTAATTAACTCAACAAAAAAGATCATTTGTTAACCTCTAATCGTTTACAAACCTCAATTTTACCTAAAACACACTTGAACATCATTAACAACATTCATCTACATCGCGACCTGCAACCATGGTGTTCATCAACCTTCGGTCGATTGCAGATGAAATTGACAGAGGGCTTTTCATTAGTTCATCTATTGGAAACTTTCTGTGCAATTAATTTGAATAATATCGACGTTTGCAACACAAACTACTCATAGTGAGGTCGCGGCTATATCTCCATCTCACACTCACGATTTGTCATTCTTTCTAGTAATTGCACATGCCTACACACTCGATTATACATGGGGAACATAAGCCCCATGGTTATTAACATTCACTAGATCGTTTGGTGCTTCAATTTGATCCAAGAACATTCTAGGGTTCTTGGGAAAAATTGGGGATTTTGGAAGTTATGTTTTATAGTTTAAAAACCGGGTGATACCGCGGTTGTATGTGTTGGTTCACCGGTTAAGTCATCTCATGCCAACTTGGAGGTCCCGGGTTCGAAACCCGGTCACCCCCATATTTTTTTTAAATGGCTTTTTCAGCCTTAAATCAATTTTAGAAAATTTCTAATAAATATGAAAAATGTTTTTATAACCTTTAAATATTTTTTAAGGCATCAAATAAATTTCTGTAATATTTTTAAAATTTTAAATAACTAAAAACCTTTGTAATAAAACATTTTAAAGGTTATTCATGTATTATTTATATGGATTTTAAAAAAGTAATAATATATTAGTGACCCGAACTTTCCCTTTAATTATTTATCGTTTAAATCACGTTATTTTAAATGGAGATTTCATGAAACATTATAAATTAATATGTTAAATAATTAATTATGTAAATAGACATTTAAATATCATTTAGATAGTTAGTTATCTTTTTGTTATTTTTTTGATCATGCTAAATGACTTTAAATAATTTTATATTATTTTACAAGTTATATAATTAAGTAAATTATACACATTGGTCAAAATGTACTCTTTTAAAACTTAAATATCATTTTATGTGTATTTAATTTTATATATTTAAATGATTTTCTCTTAAGATAATAACTATTTAAATAATTATGGACTTGAATCAATAAATTAAAAATCATTAAAATGATTATGAGCACTATATTATCTTGACAATTGTAGAGGGTATATATTTCATAATTGCACAAATTATATACAAATATTATCTCTTGCAAAATATACTTAACAAATTGTGTAGACTAATAATTGGCCATTAATCAATGCGTTATACTAATTAATCTTAGATAATCGTAAAGTTTTATCTATATCTTAACCTTATCTATTATCATACTTTAAGTCCATTTCTAAAATACTTAAATGTATGTAATTCCTCTAATGAAATTATAAATGTGGATAATTACTTGATAAATTTACTACTTATTAAAAGCCTCTTAACTCTATCAAAACCCTAATTCTTATTGAACGTTAATCTTATTATAAACCTTAATCTTGGTATATTCATGCATGTTTAGGTGTCTTGTAATGGATACGTTGGATTATCTTTTGATCTTTTATATCATCTTGAAATGCATATATCAATGTGAGTATTTCTATACCCCTTTTTCATATTTTCACACTTTGGGGTGAAACATGTTACTTTATAAACATTGCACTTGTAAACGTTTGATTCTTGTAAACCTATGGCAATTTACCTGTTCGTTGTGGTTAGTTGAACTTTGTGGCTACCATGTAATGTCAAATATATGTACAATCATTAACTATTGCTAGCCTAGCGAAGTCATAGATCTATGGGCCAGACAAGCCTGCTTGGTTGATCCAAGTACACTTAGCTAATCGTATATACTTTTAAACGTTTGAGACTTGTAAAACTTTGTCGAGGTTTGATTGTGCATTCTGTCTTACATCCCTAGTTACTTGTTCTCTAACTCACAACATGAATTGCCATATTTTATATACTTATGTATTGCAAGCTATGGAAATCTCACCAACATTATTGTTGACCCTTTATTTTTAACATGTTTCAGGAAATACTCAAGCTTGAATGCCACTTTTGAAGTTGTTCACACCTAGGAATGGACCTAGTTAATTAAATGAATGAGCTTGTTATACTTCTTATTATGTCTTCTTAATTTGAGACTTATGTTTGTAATGTACCTTTGAAACTTATGAATAATACATTTGGATTTAATAATAGCGTTATGTGGCTGTGAACGATCTTAATCTCACTCCTCGACGTTTCCGCCGTCAAGGTTGGGGTGTGACAGATTGGTATCAGAGCCCATAACTATAGGGATTTAGGTTATTAGAAATGGTGACCTAGACTATAGTTGCATGAACCTCATAGAAAGAACCTTATCAACTTGTGTTTACTTATTGTTGCATGTCACATGATGCTATTTACTTAGGGATGCCTTTTGTGCAAAATGATGCCCTTAGATAGGTGTGACTTATAATTAATTACCTTGGTTACTTGTCTCCCTAAACTTAAATTTAACTCTTTGATTCTCCCCGATAAATGAACTTCCTAAACCTATTCTCAACGACATGTGGAATCTACACTTATCATCGTGGGTTCAATTCCTTAGACTCTATGTCTAATTTATGAAAATCTCATCAAGGTTTTGATTTTATGAACCAAAGAAATTTGTGTGACACATAGACACCTGTATTCTGGATTTCCTGGCAAAAGGCCTTCGGGCTAAGGCAAGCATATCGTATAAATCTCATTGCGAGACTAGTTATGCTTACCTGGGGATTTCTGGGATGAGTGATAAACTATGGTCAACATACACAAGTCTCTAAGGCAAATGGGTCAATTTACCTTGACGTGTCAACGATTCCAAATGGTAATGCGTTACAAAATGGGACCATCCTCTTGTATCTTAAAAATCCTTGATTCCATGAACTTGTTTATCACCAAAGCTTTAATATCTTCTCATTCTTATCATACAGAATGTTCCTGTTGATATTGAACCCATCTTACATTTCAACTCCTACGTTTAAACATTATTACACATTGGGCGTTTTATGTAACTCATTTTATACCTTGACCAACGTGTACATGACTCTTAATATATCCAAAGATATTGGGAATCTGAACTGAATGGTCTTCAAAACTCTAAATCGATACTTATGGTTTTCAGATCTTCTTAAAAATGTGTCCCATAATTTAAGTCATGCAATGCCTTAAGGTGGAATTCCTACATCTCGGGATACTATGTCTAGGCAAGGTGAAAATACTAAACTGATTCGATCGTTGGATCCATTTATTTGACTTGAAACCCTTGAGATGGGTGACCGCTTATAGGTAAGCGTGCCTTCAATAAGGTTATGGTTGACCTCGTATCTTGAGAAGTCCACGTATTTCCTTTCGAATGCACATTGAATGTTCACATCTCATTGTGGTGTTGAATCATTCTTGTCATTTATTTCGTCTTCCTGATTTAAACTATTCAAGATTTGAACATCATCATACCTAATTTTGTTATCTCGAACTTTGACCTTAAATCTTGTAAGTATGATTTTCCCTTTTGTTACATTGATGTAACTTGAAATTTTCCGAATTTCTAATTGATATTCTTTTCCTTTCGTTGTTAAGTCAAACTTTGTACCGTTTGTACCGTGGGAGATGCAAGAGTTTGCAAGTCAACCTATGACTAAGGACACTCGTATCTCCTAAATGAATCTATCTCATCAAAACAGGGGTGATTCCCTTACTTGATGATAATTCTTCATTCGTTTCGATAAATGGTTTCCAATTGTGTGTTATGAAATTTCATCCTCTTGATCGGGATGATTTCCTTATCTTGAGAACTGACTTCAATTATTTTATTGGAACTTGCATTTCACGAGTGACATGATCTCACCAAAATAGGATTGAAGCCTGTACTTTGGTGACAAATGTCAATCCTCGATTGTTTTCTTGATATTATGAAGCTCAATCCTCAAGATAGGCGTGAATTCCATAACTTGATGATAATTTCATTTTTATAAAATGTATTTTCTCAAATGAAACGACCTCATCAAAGTAGGAGTGAATTCTGGATTTTGATGAAGAATTTCATTTTGCTATATTTTGTTTTTGTAAAACTTTACCATTAAGATAGAAGTGATTTCCCTTACCTTAATGGTGAGTTACCTTGTCTTGTTTTCGTGGATCCTCAACAATGAGTTAGGATCGAACTTTTTGATTTGGTAAGTTAGGAGTCATACTTTAGGAAATACACCATCAAGCTAGGAGTGAAAACCACACCTTGGTGGCTATTCTCATTTCTTGATCTCAAACTTACCAAAGTTTTAATCACTTGACAAGAAACATGTAGTAACTTGAAGGGAGAATCAATGTCAGTGTTTCGACCTATCAAGCCAAAGCATGATTTCTGAACTTGAAAGGAGACCCGGTCGCTCTAGGTTAATTTTGATTCCGAGCTTGGAGCATTTAAATTCTTAATCGATTTCATTCTCTTTATCCTCATGTTTTGATTTGACCTAGCTATATGGAACCATTTATTCCTTACTTATCGACTTTCATTTTGAGTTATCATCAAAACCTGATTGCGTGATGGTAGCCTTTTTAAACAATCTTTCTGCTAAATAAAGACATTATCAACTTGTGTTCATGTCTTTCTAGACACACAAATGTTCTCAGCTGTGCTTACGGGTTTGTTGAACTGCGTATGCAAACTGTACTTGGAAATTTGCTACCTTGCAAAACATGGTTACAAATGCATTTCTTATTGTTTGCGTCACTTCTTGAATCGCTTTTGAATCCTTAACCTTGGAAATCTTTAAAACTCTATCTTGATTTCGATCTACGAGACTCGTTATTGTGACGCATATATGAGATTCATAAATTTTCGTAATTTGTAGTCATGGGTTTGGCCTAAAAGAAAAGACATAATTTGGTATATGTTCACGTGTCTCACCTCCATATATGACAAAGCCTAACACCCGTGTTCCTGAGAATCTCCGTTAAACCTTTCATTCACCAAAATGCCTCTTATTTTAGATGTCATGATGACAATTGGTGCATTATAGACCGATTGGCTAATTGCATATTAACTCATGTGGGATAACGGGTCGACAAATTGACTTGTATCTATCTCAAATAGTCGTATACCGTGGTATGTCGTTAAATATCGATCGTTAATTTTAATGATCGATTCATTTTCCTACTATTAGCAATGTTTCTAGTCATCGTTGTGAACTCATTCCAAAATCTTCGCATATCGTATTATTTTTAGAACGACGGTTTGGTCAAAGGAGCAATACATATTCACAAGATATGCGTTAAGATCGTTTCGGTGACGTTTGGGATTCTTAAATTCCGACGGTTAACCTTTCTTACAATTGGTGGTCTTTTCATTGATTTCAAGTCATCACTTTATTACGGAAATACGTTCTAGATGTTGTCTAATATACCACGGTAACTCGTCATCGTCTTCCAACGTTTCATGTGCCAACTCTCAAAGAGTCTCGTATTTCACTGGATGAGTTCAAATTGGTATGCATTATGTCAAGAGACTTGTAAGGTTCCATAAAGTGAAACATCTCATCCGTAATCAAACGTCTATCACTGGCCGTTGTACACTTACCTTTCATTATAACTCCTTTTGTTCATTTAAGTTCATTCTTAATTTCGGGACAAAATTCTTTTAAGTTGGGGAGACTGTAACATCCTGTATTTTTACGTTAATTAAAAGTTAATGTCGTTTAATCTTGTAAGGACTAATGTTGCCTAATATGGAACTCGTAGGTTACTTATGCCCATTACTTTAATTTGTCTTTTAATTCTTAAACTCGAAAGTTTATAATGATAATTGTTATATAATAAATAATAATAATAATGATAATAATAATAATAATAATAATAATAATAATAATAATAATAATAATATTATTATTATTATTATTATTATTATTATTAATATCATTAATAATAATGATAACTAATAATAATAACAATAATAATAATAATGTTATTAATAGTTTTTAAGAATTATTAAAAATTAAAACTTTGATTTAAAAAGTCTAGGGGGTTATAATGCTAATTTTGAAACTTCAAAAGAAACCTTTTAACATGAAATAATAAAATGAAAACCATAGGGGCTAATTGTGTAAATGTTAAAAACCCAAACCTTTCCCTCCCTTTAAACCCGATTTTCCGGCGGAGCTCCGGCCATACTCCGGCCGAGCTCCGGCCAACCCCAAAACGCATTAAAAACCTTCATTTTTCGAACCAAATCGCTCCCTAACGCCTCGTGTATCAACCTCGAACTTGAATGAGCTTAATAATTGTGATTAAACATCGGTTTCAAAGATTAATCGAAGGAATAACCGACGGCTTTAATCTTAGAGCCGTTCAATCATTAAATCGCACTAATAAAGTAATTAACTCAACAAAAATGATCATTTGTTAACCTCTAATCGTTTACAAACCTCAATTTTACCTAAAACACACTTGAACATCATTAACAACATTCATCTACATCGCGGCCTGCAACCATGGTGTTCATCAACCTTCGGTCGATTGCAGATGAAATTGACAGAGGGCTTTTCATTAGTTCATCTATTGGAAACTTTCTGTGCAATTAATTTGAATAATATCGACGTTTGCAACACAAACTACTTCTAGTGAGGTCGCGGCTATATCTCCATCTCACACTCTCGATTTGTCATTCTTTCTGGTAATTGCACATGCCTACACACTCGATTATACATGGGGAACATAAGCCCCATGGTTATTAACATTCACTAGATCGTTTGGTGCTTCAATTTGATCCAAGAACATTCTAGGGTTCTTGGGAAAAATTGGGGATTTTGGAAGTTATGTTTTATAGTTTAAAAACCGGGTGATACCGCGGCTGTATGCGTTGGTTCACCGGTTAAGTCATCTCATGCCAACTTGGACGTCCCGGGTTCGAAACCCGGTCACCCCCATATTTTTTTTAAATGGCTTTTTCAGCCTTAAATCAATTTTAGAAAATTTCTAATAAATATGAAAAATGTTTTTATAACCTTTAAATATTTTTTAAGGCATCAAATAAATTTCTGTAATATTTCTAAAATTTTAAATAACTAAAAACCTTTGTAATAAAACATTTTAAAGGTTATTCATGAATTATTTATATGGATTTTAAAAAAATAATAAAATATTAGTGACCCGAACTTTCCCTTTAATATTTATCGTTTAAATCACGTTATTTTAAATGGAGATTTCATGAAACATTATATATATGTTAAATGATTAATTATGTAAATAGACATTTAATTATCATTTAGATGGTTAGTTATCTTTTTTTTATTTTTTTGACCATGCTAAATGACTTTAAATAATTTTATATTATTTTGCAAGTTATATAATTAAGTAAATTATAAACATTGGTCAAAATGTACTCTTTTAAAACTTAAATATCCTTTTATGTGTATTTAAGTTTATATATTTAAATGATTTTCTCTTAAGATAATAACTATTTAAATAACTATGGACTTGAATCAATAAATTAAAAATCATTAAAATGATTATAAACACTATATTATCTTGACAATTGTAGAGGGTACATATTTCATAATTGCACAAATTATATACAAATATTATCTCTTGCAAAATATACTTAACAAATTGTGTAGACTAATAATTGGCCATTAATCAATGCGTTATACTAATTAATCTTAGATAATCGTAGAGTTTTATCTATATATTAACCTTATCTATTATCATACTTTAAGTCCATTTCTAAAATACTTAAATGTATGTAATTCCTCTAATGAAATTAAAAATGTGGATAATTACTTGATAAATTTACTACTTATTAAAAACCTCTTAACTCTATCAAAACCCTAATTCTTATTGAACGCTAATCTTCTTATAAACCTCAATCTTGGTATATTCATGCATGTTTAGGTGTCTTGTAATGGATACGTTGGATTATCTTTTAATCTTTTATATCATCTTGAAATGCATATATCAATGTGAGTATTTCTATACCCCTTTTTCATATTTTCACACTTTGGGGTGAAACATGTTACTTTATAAACATTGCACTTGTAAACGTTTAATTCTTGTAAACCTATGGCAATTTACCTGTTTGTTGTGGTTAGTTGAACTTTGTGGCTACCATGTAATGTCGAATATATGTACAATCATTAACTATTGCTAGCCTAGCGAAGTCATAGATCTATGGGCCAGACAAGCCTGCTTGGTTGATCCAAGTACACTTAGCTAATCGTATATACTTTTAAACGTTTGAGACTTGTAAAACTTTGTCGAGGTTTGATTGTGCATTTTGTCTTACATACCTAGTTACTTGTTCTCTAATTCACAACATGAATTGCCATCTTTTATATACTTATGTATTTCAAACTATGGAAATCTCACCAACATTATTGTTGACCCTTTATTTTTAACATGTTTCAGGAAATACTCAAGCTTGAACGCCACTTTTGAAGTTGTTCACACCTAGGAATGGACCTAGTTAATTAAATGAATGAGCTTGTTATACTTCTTATTATGTCTTCTTAATTTGAGACTTATGTTTGTAATGTACCTTTGAAACTTATGAATAATACATTTGGATTTAATAATAGCGTTATATGGCTGTGAACGATCTTAATCTCACTCCTCGACGTTTCCGCCGTCAAGGTTGGGGTGTGACAATAACCTAGGAACCTTCATGTAGATTTGCATGCTAGGATCTGTGTGCATTTTATATCTCATGTATGTGTTCCTCTTTACTTGTTCGTTTATCTATCAGTTTTGTGATCTTTCCACCCTGTGAGTGAACCCTTGTGCTCACTCTTTATGGGATGCTTCTATTGGATCTTCCGCTCCCTCTGCGCGCCGAGTGGTTTATCAAATTCGGGTATTGAACCCGAAGAGATCTTCACAGATCATGCTATTGCGCTTGACCTCGGACATTGAGATTGACCCTGAGGAGGTTATGTCTGAAACCTCGAAAGAGGAGGAGATAGACAACCTTCGCTAGACTAAACGTGATTACATACATGGATTTACGATTATTATGATGGACTACTGTTGGAACATTACCGATTCATGGTGTGAGAACTACACGACTTGCATGTGATGTGTGGTGACTATAAGTGTGATATTAACTTGGAATACTGGAATTTGATGAACGATGTGGACAATATAATTTGAAATGGTTAAAGCTTACGTGTTTACTACTTTTATGATTATAAAATGCCGCCTCGAAGAGTTACCCGCAGCAATAGTGGCGGAAGTGAAGCCCCAAGGGGCAGAGGCAGAGGCAGAGGTAGAGCACCAAGAACCAGTGATGGCCCTGCCAGTAACAATCAGGGAACAGGAGACTCTAATATGGCAGCTTTGATCGCTCAACAACTGGCCGCACTGATTCTGACTATAGTGGCCTAAGTGAGCGATGCACTTCAGCAACACCACCCCCACGGGGATGGTGGCAATGATAATGAGGACAGATTTCTTCCGAAGTCAAAGAGTGAAGACAGATTTCTTCCGAAGACTTTTAGATACATGCTTTTATCTGATGTACTTTACCATAAAGTTGGCCAACCTTTCCGCTGCAACTCTGTTCAGTCACCAACTTACATGAGTTGGTGAAAAGATCCATGCTTTTGGTAACTGTACATATTGGTCTTGAGTCCGAGCTTTCTACTTTATGTACTTTTATCCTTTTTGTAATATATTAGGATGTGAGCTATGGCATGTCATAGTCACTAGTCAAAAGGCAATGTGCCTTTTGATTCTATATTTGATTTTGTTGTTGTCTAGTCTTATGTATCCAGCTGGCCTGCATATCCAGCTGGCCTTCAAAGTATGGTCGGCTGTAGGATGTAGTATAAAGTATCTCAAGTACTTGTAACTTTAATCTATGCTTTGTAACATTTGTTAATGAACTTAAGAATCAATGTACAACATTCTTGAAAACCCAAATACTTGTGTTGTTAGCTATCTTGTTCTGTCTCTCATTTTACTTGTGTTCTTAGCATCTTTCACATAAGTTAACCAGTTCCCTATTTGATCTGTTAAGTGTTCTAAGTAACTCTTCTCATTGTGTTGTTACGTTGTAATTACATACCCTTCACCGGTCCTGCAATTCAATTTATATTGCAATGAGAGACGGTGACAATGTTAGGTTCTAAGTTTTAATGATTTAAAAAGCAATCACGTTTCATATCTATAACATTTCAAGAAAGACAATATGTTGTGGCTAATAATAAGGATAAGATTGTAACTATGAGGCAGTGAACATATTATAAAGAACAATTATTATGAGAGCGGAAGATGATTAAGAGTAAGAGTAAGGTTGAGAATTGTCTCTCTTGACGGCTTTAAATTTCATATTTACACTTAGTGTTAAAATGTTTATTAGATTGATTGATCTAATACGTATAAATATAATTGTATATTTAAGGGGACTCTTTTATTCTTTTCGGAAGAAGCCTTCACCACCTTTTCTTCCGAAGCAGTCTTCTTCTGGGATGGTTTCAAGGGGACTCTTTTATTCTTTTGAGTCTTGATAGCTTTAGCTTCCGAAGCCTTTTTCTTTTTGGAAGAAGGATCTTCTTCCGAAAGCAGCCTTGCTTCGGAAACAAGCTTTCCCTTTTTCATCACTTGAACCATTTGATATGGTCCAAATAAGAAACCTTCCTGACTCCTTCCTTTTTAACATTATTTGCATAATGTGTGCTAGTAGGATTGTAGTAACAATTTTTGGCCATGTGGTTTTGCAGACCACACATTATGCATGCAATGTTAATCTTTTGGGAACTTAAGGGTTGTTGTTTCTTGTTCTTTCTCTCTTCATCATCAACCTTTCCCTTTAACTTCTGATCCTTTGGTAGGATAGAGTGCTGGTATTACACTCCTTTCCTGAATCAGAGTTTCCAACCACCAGGAATCCAGCTGAGATAAATACACCCTTTTGCTTTGGGTCTATCTTTAGCTTAGACTTAGCCACTTTCTTGGCAGATTTTCTGGCTACCTTAGCTCTGCTTCTTCTGGCTTTGGTGGTCAGGGTTTGATCATCATTGGTAGAAGAGGGTATAATTACCTGGTTCTTCCCTGTGATGGTCTCCAAAGTTGCATTATTCTTTGACTCATATGAAGGTGGGTAAGCAGATGGAACCTCTTGCTCCTCAGTACCACACATTGGTTGTCTTATAGACTCATAGGAGTGTGGTGGAGCAATTTCATTGGTTCCCAACCCACCTTTGTTTTGGTAACAAAGTTTTGAGTGAGAGGATGATGCAAGAATGGCTTGGAAGCTTTGCTCGGAAATAGCATACTTCCGGGCTTGAGCCTCAGCTGTGACAAGCTGGGCTTGAGCCTTAGTCAATTTGGATATTAAATCCTTTATTTGAGTCTTATAGTTTGTGTATTTGTGTTTTAATAGGGACACAGTTTTCTCTAACTCCTCAATTTTTCTTTGGTAGTCAGATTCAGCCCTTTTAAAATCAGATTTTAAAACATTTAAAGACTCAATATCGGATTTAATTTCCATATTGTAGTCCTGATACAATTTAACCTTAGCAATACAGGCAGGAGTACAGAGATGTTCATATACCTTATTTTCATCTGTTCCGGCCATAAGTGCTTGAGCAGGAGTCACATCCTGTACCATGAAGCTCCAGTCAACTTCTTGAGCCATTGCAGCTGTTTCAGTTGACTTTCTGATGGGCTTTGGTGTAGAGGGATGTGTGGAGGCCTGTGGGGTTCCCGGGTTAGACTTGGGAGCCTTGCATTCCCTTGCAAAATGACCAAGTTGGTTACAGTTGTAACATTTGGTCTTGGTTTTGTCAAACCCAAATTTGCTGTTGATTGGGTTCTGAGGAAATTGCCTTCCAGTTCTCTTAAAGAACTTTTTTGCTCTGTAGCTTAGTAGAGCCATTTGTTGGACTATGTCCACGTATTCCACATCATCCGGGCTGAAGCACTCTAGATCATCAAAGCAATATTGATAATCATTTGAGTGTCCATTTCCTGAGACAAAAGCACAGCTATCCTGAAAGGAGCTTTGCTGAGCTTGTTGAGACCTTGGAGTCTCAGGAAATGTGATGTATGGCCCAGAAGAACAAGATGGCTGCTGGGTGTAAGTCAGGTATTGTTGAGGCTGGGAGGTTCCTGAGCCTTCAGCAACCATTAAAGCGTTGCTAGCAGGAAGACTCAAGGGTGTGCTTGTCTGATGACCCCTCTTACTCTCCATTTCCAAACGGTATCCATCAAGGATGCCATAGAGTCCGGTCATGGTGAGTGTATTCAGGTTCTCTCTTCTCTTGATAGAGACACAGTAGAATGTCTACTCATTGGGTAATACACTCATGAACTTTCTTGTAAGGTCTCTAAGTTCATGAGCAATTCCCATAGATTGAAGGGAAGAAATGAGATCCATGTACCTGAAGTATTGCTGGCTAAGAGTTTCTCCAGCAACGTAGGTGAAGTTCTCGAACTGCTGCTTCAGTGAGTCCTTCTTGGAGTCATTTGAGCTTGAGTACATTTGAGCAAGTGCATCAAACAGTTCTTTGGCAGACTTGCAATGCTCAAACCCCACCATGATGGAGTTAAGAATTGCAGTCATGAGAACAGTCATAGCATTGCTGTCAATGTCTAGCTTCTTCCGGTCCTCATCAGAATACTCTTCAATAGCTTTCTCAATCATGGCACCGTTTCCACCAGCTACCTTTGGCTTATACGGGCCATTGACAATGGATTGCCACATCTTGCTGTCTTGATACCTGATGAAGCCTTCCATTCTTCTGCTCCATGACCTGAAGTTTTCAGGAGTGATGATGGGAGCTTTGGTCATCGTTCCCATCTCTACTTCAGATTTGTTGAGGGCCATTTTGAGTGTGGTGTAAGGAGGAGTGAAAAATAGGTTGATTAGGATGGTAAGATATCACAATCAAGAGCCTAAAAAGCTCTGATACCAATTGCAGGATGTTGGACCAAAAGAACCAATGAGCCTGATCAGAAAAACCTCTAAGTCCCACAGACATTACAACTGCTGAAGAAGATCACAACAGCTGAAGACATCAGCTGATTACAAAGGTCTGAAGACAAAGTCTGAAAGTAAAGAACTGAAGACAAAGTCTGAAAGTGAAGTACTGAAGACAAAGACTGAAGACCAGAGTGATCAGTAGTTGTCACAACAGCTGAAGTTGTTAACTTCAGTAGTTGTGATGGTTTTACTTCTCAGTACTTGTAATTTTACCTTTCAGTAGTTTATTGTTTCAGTAGTTTTAAGTCAGTAGTTTTATGTATTTGTACTTAGCATTCTCTGAGATGTGATCAGTTGTTGAGAACATTTCAGTAGTTTGCATTATTTCAGTTGTTTTGTATAATTCTGTTAGATGTCACTATCAAGTGACATCAGCAGACGTCACATTCCTCTATATAAGGGATGTTGACCTAGCTATATTCAAACCGAAGCATTACGCGTGAATGAAACCATTCCTTTAACAGAAATATTCTCTCTCTATAATTGTCATTGAGTGTTTGCATATTCATTACTTTCTTGCTTGAATTCGATCTTATTGTGTTATATTCCGCTGCAAAATTCAAATCTAATTGATCTGATCCTATCAAATGGTATCAGAGCTGGTTAATCATTGATTGATCTAACAATTGATCATTGAAACTGCTCTTTTGATAGCGAAGGTTGATCGAATTAGCATTTTTGCAAGAATTGATTATAGAGATTGATTTTCTGTTGCTTCCGGTTAATTAATTGAGATTCTAATTGTGTTTTCTAATTGTGTTGTTGAGTTTCAAACTAGACTGATTTTAATCTCATTGAATTCGATTGAATTAGTGAAAATGACTAATTCAATCAATGATCCTCACAATACTGGCTCCTTAACTAAGCCTCAATGCTTGTTAGGAGTGAGTATAACATATGGCAGCGCCGAATGCTCCATCACCTGTCTGTTAACAGTTCAGGTTGTTGGAAGTCTGTGGTTCATGGACCATACAAGCCTATGGTGAGTAATCCTGAAACCAATGAGATGGTTCCTAAAAAGAAGGAACAATATTCTGATGAGGATTTAAAACTGTTTGAGATTGATGCTAAAGCCCATGGAATTCTTGCCATGGCACTGCCTAATGAAATCTATTCTGGGCTTATGCATCATGAAACTGCTTATGATCTCTGGGTTGCTCTGAAGGAACAATTTGGAGGAACTGATGAGGTCTTAACAAACAACAGAGAAATCCTTGCCCAGCAATATGAGACATTCTATCATAGGAAGGGTGAGACATTGACTCAACAGTTTGAGCAGTTTTCATGTTTGATCTCCGAGCTTAAAATGGTTCAACATGAATACACAAACAGCCAGATGAATAACAGATTCCTCAGATCCCTGCCTGAGAGATGGGACACTTACACCATTGTCCTACGCTCTAGTGCAAATCTGGATACTCTATCTCTCACCCAACTTCATGGGAAACTCTTAACATTTGAGAGAGAGATAGAACAGAAAAGGAAACTATCTTCATCTAGAAAGCTCACTGATGACTTTGTACCAGGTAACACTGCTCTGGTTGGTCATGAGTCTGAATATGCTTCATCTGAAAGTTCATATGATGAGCATATTGATTTCTCTTCAAACAGTGGAAATCTTGCTTTTGTTGGAGTTGAGGGAAACTCAGGTTTTAATGTTGATAATTTGTGTTTTATGATGGATGATTTGAAAGGAATTGCTGATGATGATCTGGAAGAGATGGATATTGTGAGCCAAATGGCATTGATTAATATCAGATCTCAAAAGTTTTAGAAAAGAACAGGTAGAAAATTCCCTGGTCTCTCTGGCAAAACCAAGGTTGGTTTTGACAAGAGTAAGTTGAGATGTCACAAGTGCCACAGACTTGGACATTTTGCTAGAGAGTGTAGATCATCTGGATCTAACTCATCTGCACCCTTTGTGACTTTTCCAAGCAATAGCTCACAATCCAAAGGGCAACATTCTACCAGTTCTGATCATCATTCACAACATCAATCATCTCCTGCATACTTTGTCCCTCAAAGCCCAATGCCATATCCTTATCCATGTTTTTACATGCCTCAGTCTGGTCAAGTTTCTGTACCCATGGCTCAACAACCACATGCTCTACCTGATCCTCAGCCATCTCAAACAAATCAACAATCTCAATCTCTATCTCATCAGAGCTTTTTCACCCTTGAGGTTGTTGACTAGAGCAGCCTACCAGATGATGTCTCTGGGTATTCTGAACAATTTGCTGGTGCTGGTCAACATGGTGGTGAAAACCCTTTTGGAAATCTTGCTCTAATGGCCCTGGAGTCTACTGATGAAAATCCTTCATCATCACAGGTACCACAGTTATCCTCTGAGGCTAAGGCCAAGCTATGTTCTGAATCATGCATAGCTGCTTTTGTTTCTATTAGGGAAGCAAATGTAGCTTTAATTAATCAAAACCTTGACCTAGAAAAGGCAATTTCCAAAAGAAAAGCTGAGTTTGAGTCTGTTTTAAAAGAGAAGGAGGAGGAGATTTATAAACTTAAGTGTCAAATTACTGATGAAAAAGCAAAGGTAGAGGTCATTCTAGAAAACCACAAGAATCTCAAAGAAACACTTGCAGCTACCCAAGTTGATTGTGAACGCTGGGTAACATCATGCAAGGGATTTGAAATGCTTCTCAGTAAGCAAACTGCTTCTAATGTGAAGTTTGGGATTGGGTATAATCATACCATACCTCCCACAGATTTTAATCCCAAGTTAGAAGTAAAATCTGAGGTTGACTGTCATTCCCAAACCACATCATCAGGTATTTCATCCTCAAATGATAATTCAAAATCTGAGGATGAAGATAGTGTGAGTACATCAGCTAATCAAATTACTGATGGTCCCATTGCTTCGAAACACTTGATCAAGAAGAGGCTGAGAAATTCAGGTGTTGTTCCACAAGGTACTCAAAGTACTGAAGGACAAAACACAACACCTGAAGAGCATTTCAAATCAGAGGAAAACAAGCATTCCTTGACAACTGCTGAAAAATCTATCAGGATTCTCAAAAATACTGATAGAAACTTCTGAATAAGAAATCTTCAGTTGTTGAAAATCCTTCAGTACTTCCCAAAAGTACTGAAAGGAAGAAAGTACTGAAGAACAAAGCTTCAGTAGTTTCATCAACTTCAGCAGTTGATCAAGAAAAGATGAAAAAGAAAGCCATGTGAAATATGTGGTTTGTTCAATCATCTTACTGATGAATGCTGGTATAACAAGGGTTTAAAATTCAATAAAGAGAAAATCATTAAGAAGGAAATGCATAAAATGGAAAATGAATTTCAAACCAAGTTTGTACCACAATCATCTCATTCTGATAAACCTAAGTTTTCTCAAAAAGTCACAAAGAAGGAAGGGGTTTGTCAAACAACAGCTGAAATTATTCCTCAGGGAATATTAAAAACTCAGACTAAGTCTGTGTCTTTTCAAAAGAAGGATGTAGTGAATCACAAGAACAAATCATCTACAAGTACTGATGTGTCAACTGAGTTGAAAACTCTGTCAACCAATCAGACACAACTTGTGATGATGGTTCAACATCTATTGGAGAGAGTTTACCAATCAGACACAAAATAGGTTGATTAGGATGGTAAGATCTCACAATCAAGAGCCTAAAAAGCTCTGATACCAATTGCAGGATGTTGGACCAAAAGAACCAATGAGCTTGATCAGAAAAACCTCTAAGTCCCACAGACATTACAACTGCTGAAGAAGATCACAACAGCTGAAGACATCAGCTGATTACAAAGGTCTGAAGACAAAGTCTGAAAGTAAAGAACTGAAGACAAAGTCTGAAAGTGAAGTACTGAAGACAAAGACTGAAGACCAGAGTGAGTTGTCACAACAGCTGAAGTTGTTAACTTCAGTAGTTGTGATGGTTTTACTTCTCAGTACTTGTAATTTTACCTTTCGTAGTTTATTGTTTCAGTAGTTTTAAGTCAGTAGTTTTATGTATTTGTACTTAGCATTCTCTGAGATGTGATCAGTTGTTGAGAACATTTCAGTAGTTTGCATTATTTCAGTTGTTTTGTATAATTCTGTTAGATGTCACTATCAAGTGACATCAGCAGACGTCACATTCCTCTATATAAGGGATGTTGACCTAGCTGTATTCAAACCGAAGCATTACGCGTGAATGAAAACATTCCTTTAACAGAAATATTCTGTCTCTATAATTGTGATTGAGTGTTTGCATATTCATTACTTTCTTGCTTGAATTCGATCTTATTGTGTTATATTCCGCTGCAAAATTCAAATCTAATTGATCCGATCCTATCAAATAGTATCAGAGCTGGTTAATCATTGATCGATCTAACAATTGATCATTGAAACTGCTCTTTTGATAGCGAAGGTTGATCGAATTAGCATTTTTGCAAGAATTGATTATAGAGATTGATTTTCTATTGCTTCCGGTTAATTAATTGAGATTCTAATTGTGTTTTCTAATCGTGTTGTTGAGTTTCAAACTAGACTGATTTTAATCTCATTGAATTCGATTGATTTAATGAAAAAGACTATTTCAATCAATGATCCTCACAATTATGGCTCCTCAACTAAGCCTCCAATGCTTGTTAGGAGTGAGTATAACATATGGCAACGCCGAATGCTCCATCACCTGTCTGTTAACAGTTCAGGTTGTTGGAAGTCTGTGGTTCATGGACCATATAAGCCTATGGTGAGTAATCCTGAAACCAATGAGATGGTTCCTAAAAAGAAGGAACAATATTCTGATGAGGATTTAAAACTGTTTGAGATTGATGCTAAAGCCCATGGAATTCTGGCCATGGCACTGCCTAATGAAATCTATTATGGGCTTATGCATCATGAAACTGCTTATGATCTCTGGGTTGCTCTGAAGGAACAATTTGGAGGAACTGATGAGGTCTTAGCAAACAACAGAGAAATCCTTGCCCAGCAATATGAGACATTCTCTCATAGGAAGGGTGAGACATTGACTCAACAGTTTGAGCGGTTTTCATGTTTGATCTCTGAGCTTAAAATGGTTCAACATGAATACACAAAACAGCCAGATGAATAACAGATTTCTCAGATCCCTGCCTGAGAGATGGGACACTTACACCATTGTCCTACGCTCTAGTGCAAATCTGGATACTCTATCTCTCACCCAACTTCATGGGAAACTCTTAACATTTGAGAGAGAGATAGAACAGAAAAGGAAACTATCTTCATCTGGAAAGCTCACTGATGACTTTGTACCAGGTAACACTGCTCTGGTTGGTCATGAGTCTGAATATGCTTCATCTGAAAGTTCATATGATGAGCATATTGATTTCTCTTCAAACAGTGGAAATCATGCTTTTGTTGGAGTTGAGGGAAACTCAGGTTTTAATGTTGATAATTTGTGTTTATGATGGATGATTTGAAAGGAATTGCTGATGATGATCTGGAAGAGATGGATATTCTGAGCCAAATGGCATTGATTATATCAGATCTCAAAAGTTTTATAAAGAACAGGTAGAAAATTCCCTGGTCTCTCTGGCAAAACCAAGGTTGGTTTTGACAAGAGTAAGTTGAGATGTCACAAGTGCCATAGACTTGGACATTTTGCTAGAGAGTGTAGATCATCTGGATCTAACTCATCTGCACCCTTTGTGACTTTTCCAAGCAATAGCTCACAATCCAAAGGGCAACATTCTACCAGTTCTGATCATCATTCACAACATCAATCATCTCCTGCATACTTTGTCCCTCAAAGCCCAATGCCATATCCTTATCCATGTTTTTACATGCCTCAGTCTGGTCAAGTTTCTGTACCCATGGCTCAACAACCACATGCTCTACCTGATCCTCAGCCATCTCAAACAAATCAGCAATCTCAATCTCAATCTCATCAGAGCTTTTTCACCCCTGAGGTTGTTGACTGGAGCAGCTTACCAGATGATGTCTCTGGTTATTCTGAACAATTTGCTGGTGCTGGTCAACATGGTGGTGAAAACCCTTTTGGAAATCTTGCTTAATGGCCCTGGAATCTACTGATGAAAATCCTTCATCATCACAGGTACCACAGGTATCTTCTGAGGCTAAGGCCAAGTTATGTTCTGAATCATGCATAGCTGCTTTTGTTTCTATTAGGGAAGCAAATGTAGCTTTAATTAATCAAAACCTTGACCTAGAAAAAGCAATTTCCAAAAAAAAAGCTGAGTTTGAGTCTGTTTTAAAAGAGAAGGATGAGGAGATTTATAAACTTAAGTGTCAAATTACTGATGAAAAAGCAAAGGTAGAGGTCATTCTAGAAAATCACAAGAATCTCAAAGAAACACTTGCAGCTACCCAAGTTGATTGTGAACGCTGGGTAACATCATGCAAGGGATTTGAAATGCTTCTCAGTAAGCAAACTGCTTCTAATGTGAAGTTTGGGATTGGGTATAATCATACCATACCTCCCACAGATTTTACTCCCAAGTTAGAAGTAAAATCTGAGGTTGACTGTCATTCCCAAACCACATCATCAGGTGTTTCATCCTCAAATGATAATTCAAAATCTGAGGATGAAGATAGTGTGAGTACCTCAGTTAATCAAATTACTGATGGTCCCACTGCTTTGAAACACTTGATCAAGAAGAGGCTGAGCAATTCAGGTGTTGTTCCACAAGGTACTCAAAGTACTGAAGGGCAAAACACAACACCTAAAGAGCATTTCAAATCAGAGGAAAACAAGCATTCTTTGACAACTGCTGAAAAATCTATCAGGATTCTCAAAAGTACTGATAGAAAACTTCTGAAGAAGAAATCTTCAGTTGTTGAAAATCCTTCAGTACTTCTCAAAAGTACTGAAAGGAAGAAAGTACTGAAGAACAAAGCTTCAGTAGTTTCATCAACTTCAGCAGTTGATCAAGAAAAGATGAAAAGAAAGCCATGTGAAATATGTGGTTTGTTCAATCATCTTACTGATGAATGTTGGTATAACAAGGGTTTAAAATTCAACAAAGAGAAAATCATTAAGAAGGAAATGCATAAAATGAAAATTGAATTTCAAACCAAGTTTGTACCACAATCATCTCATTCTGATAAACCTAAGCTTTCTCAAAAAGTCACAAAGAAGGAAGGGGTTTGTCAAACAACAGCTGAAATATTCCTCAGGGAATATTAAAAACTCAGACTAAGTCTGTGTCTTTTCAAAAGAAGGATGTAGTGAATCACAAGAACAAATCATCTACAAGTACTGATGTGTCAACTGAGTTGAAAACTCTGTCAACCAATCAGACACAACTTGTGATGATGGTTCAACATCTATTGGGGAGAGTTAACCAATTAGATGTTTCTGTGATTAAACCACTGAAAAGGACACCTAAGCCAAAATCCAAGGAATCCTTTTCAGCACCATCTACATCTTCAAAAGCTGTTAATCATGCACAATCTGTTAGTTTAACATCTGTTGATGAAAACAGACCCAAAACCAAAAAGGTTTGGGTCTCAAAGGCTAACTAATGTTTGTGATAAATGCAGGGTTCTTCAACATGCCAAAGAAGCATCTGGTATGTGGACAGTGGAGGATCCATGCATATGACAGGGAGCAGCTCTCTTCTTCATGACTATTCCCAAAGGAAGAAGGGATTTGTTTCTTTTGGAAATGATGCCAAGGGTTACATCATTGGGAAGGGTTTTGTCTCAAATGGGGAGATAAGATTTGATGATGTTAACCATGTGGAGAACCTCAAATACAATCTTTTGAGTGTCAGTCAAATGTGTGATAAAGGGCATGTTGCACTTTTCACAAGTCAAAACTGTAGGATTCTGTCTTCCAAAGTTTTGCACAAGATTGACAAGATATTGGATGAATATACTCTCCTGAAGGCCAACAGGATTGGAAGAGTATATGCTTTAGATCTATCAAAGAAAATTGATCTAAAAGGCCATCCATGTCTGTTCTCCAAAGCCTCTCCTCAAGAATCTGAACTATGGCATAGAAGGCTTGGTCATGTGAATCTCAAGAACATGAATCAGCTCATTCATCATGGTTTAGTGAGAGGTTTGCCATTGAAGGAGTTCAAGTGTGATGATAACTGTCCAGCTTGCTTAAAAGGAAAGCAACACAAAGCTTCATTCCCTCCATAGAAGAACCTAAGTCCACTGCCTGCTTGCAATTACTGCATATGGATCTCTTTGGTCCTGTGAGAGTAATGAGCATGGCAAAGAAAAAGTACTGTCTGGTAATTGTGGATGATTATTCCAGATATGTATGGACTTTCTTCTTGCATTCCAAGGATGAGGCTGCTCAAAGTATCATCTATTTTGTGTTACATGTGGAAAAGCAACATTCACTTCCAGTCAAATGTGTGAGAAGTGATAATGGGACAGAGTTTAGGAATCACACTCTTGATGAATTCTATTTGTCTAAGGGAATCAAAAGACAATATAGTATTCAAAGAACTCCAGAGCAAAATGGAGTGGTGGAGAGAAAGAACAGGACCCTTATTGAAGCCGCAAGGACAATGTTGGCTGACTCAGGTTTGCCACTAACCTTTTGGGCTGAAGCTGTCAACACAGCTTGCTATGTTCAGAATAGAGTATTAGTGAATCAGAGGTTGATGAAGACTCCTTATGAGCTCTTACATCATTTGGCCCCTTTGATTTCATTCTTTAGAGCATTTGGGTGTCCATGTTATATTCTTAACACAAAGAATATACTTCAGAAGTTTGAATCTAAGGTGGATGCAGGGTATTTTGTTGGGTATTCATCTACTTGCAAGGCATACAGAGTTTTCAATTGCAGAACAAAGATTGTTGAAGAAACTTTGCATGTCAAGTTTAATGAATCTCCAAAAGACAAGATTCCTCAAAACCCTGTTGAGATGTTTGACTTGGACATACTGCAATATGTTCCATATCAGCCTCCACCTGTTGTTGTTTCTGAAGTTCCATCCTCTCCATCTGATGATACAAATGCAAGTTGTAGTGATCATCTGCCTGTTTCTACTACACTTGATGTTCCTGTAGCCTCAGCAGCTCCATCCACAACAAATGCTGATGAAATCTCTGAATCCTCTACTTCATTTGAACTGCCATCTCAGTCTAGGTTTCAAGAGTCTGAATCAACATCTGTTGCTGCTGAATCTCCTACAAACACTTGCACAGATATTATTGCATATCAAGAATTGAAGAATCATCCCATGTCCCAGATCATTGGTGACATTAATGCTGGTGTTTCAACAAGAAGTCAATTGTCCAATTTCTGTCTCTATGCTCTCTTCATCAGTCAGCAAGAGCCAAAGAATTATCATGTGGCCTTAAGGGACAATGGATGGGTTGAAGCCATGCAGCTTGAGCTTCTTCAATTTCAAAAACAGCAAGTGTGGGAACTTTCCTCTACCCCAAGGTAAGTGTGCAATAGGCACTAAATGGGTGTTTAGGAATAAAACTGATGAAAAAGGCCAAATTGTCAAGAACAAGGCCAGACTGGTTGTACAGGGGTTTTCACAAGAAGAAGGTATTGATTATGATGAAACCTTTGCCCCTGTAGCCAGACTGGAGGCAATTAGATTGTTTTTAGCTTATGCTGCTTTTCATAACCTTAAAGTTTTTCAAATGGATGTCAAAAGTGCATTTTTATATGGTAAAATAAAAGAAGAAGTTTATGTGTGTCAACCACCAGGTTTTGAAGATCATAAACACCTGATTGGGTGTATAAGCTTGATAAGGCTCTTTATGGGTTGAAACAAGCACCCAGAGCCTGGTATGAAACATTATCTAACTTTCTTCTTCAAAATAATTTCACTAGAGGCTCCATAGATAAAACTTTGTTCATAAAGAAAGCAGGCATGCATAAGCTCCTTGTTCAAATTTATGTTGATGACATTATTTTTGCATCATCTGATCCACAGTTGTGTGATGCATTTACAAAATTGATGCAACAAAAGTTTGAAATGAGTGCAATGGGAGAATTACAATTCTTTCTGGGTTTGCAAATCAAACAACTGACTGATGGAACTTTCATTCATCAGTCAAAATACACAAAAGATTTGTTAACCAAGTTTGATTTACAAAACTGTAAACCCTGTTCTACTCCCATGTGCAGCAACACACAACTGGATGTTGATCAAAAAGGTAAAGCAGTTGATGAAACTCTTTACAGATGTATGATTGGTTCCTTGATGTACCTAACAGCTTCTAGACCAGATATTATGTTTGCAACTTGTGTCTGTGCTAGATTTCAGGCTGCTCCTAAGGATTCCCATATGATTGCAGTCAAGAGGATCTTTAGATATTTGCAAGGAACTCAATTCTAGGACTTTGGTATTCCACTGGGCACTCTTGCAAATTGGTTGCTTTCTCTGATAGTGACTATGCAGGGTGTAAGTTAACCAGAAAATCAACTTCTGGTGGATGCCAATTTCTAGGCAACTGTTTGGTTTCTTGGCAGAGTAAGAAACAAACTTCAGTTGCTACATCCACAGCTGAAGCAGAGTATATTGCAGCTGCAAGCTGTACATCTCAGGTACTCTGGCTTCAAAATCAGTTATTGGATTATGACATTACAGAGACTAAGACTCCATTATTAATGGATAGTGCTTCAGCTCTTTGTATTGTTAAGAATCCTGTCCAGCATTCTAGGACCAAACATATTGAGATCAGACATCATTTCATCAGGGATTGCTATGAAAAAGGTCTGATTGATCCAAAGTTTGTGCCTAGTGCTGATGAGCTTGCAGATATATTTACTAAGCCTTTGGATAGTGCAACTTTTCATAATCTTGTACTCAGGCTTGGTATGCTGCAACTAGAATAATTTGACAACTACTGATGCTCTTAGTCAATAAATACTGATGAGCATTAGTATACTTTTGTCAAAAATAAGTGCTGACAAGTCATTTTATCTTCAGTAGTTTTACAACTACTGAAGACTAAATTACTTAAAAGTACTGAAGTACTTCATTTGTTAGAAAGTACTGATGTAGTTCAAACTACTGATGTCTTTTATAATAAATAAGTACTGATGACCAATGAAACATCTGAAAATCAGATGATCTGATGAGTAAGTGTTAAGGTCATTGAAACAGCTGAACTTTGTGAATTGACGACAACTACTGTTTCATTTCCAAACAACTGAAGCCAAAACCAAGTCTTCAGTAGTTTTACAACTACTGATGACCAACATCAAGTCTTTAGTTGTTTACAACATCTGAAAGTTAAAACCATGTCTTCAGTTGTTTTCTAACACCTGATGACTAACACCAACACTTTCAGTTGTTTTCTCTCGGCCGTTTAAATTAATAACCTATATATACCTAACCCTAACTTCAAACTTTTCATAACCCACTTTCCAAACGTTCATCTTCCATTAATGGCGACCATGCAAATCAAACCTCAACACAACTGTGTTGCTCACCTTACCAAATCACCCTTCTGGAACAAGTTTGATGCTGCTATTGACTTGATGGTTGATTCCCAATACCGCACAGCCTTTCTCTTGAATCCTACCATCTACCCCGATACCTTGTGCCAATTCTGGACAAACGTCACTGTTCATACTGCTGAGAATGATGACACCATCACTCTCCAGTCGTTTGTCAACCAGAAACGGGTGGTCATCACTCCTGAGATCATTCGTCAAACCCTAGACCTGAATGATGCCACCTATCCCACCAAATACCCCAAAGGCACCATTGATCTATCTTTTGCTAATCATGGTTATGAGGGTGACCTAAGTGCTACTACCATTTGGAAGAAGCACTTTCATGATGCTGAGCGACTCATTTTCCACATGATCAATGTTTGTCTTGCTCCCAAAACATCCTCATGGGATCAAATGTCCTCCAGATGGCAACAGGTATTATACTCTATCCTTGAACATCAAAATCTAAATTTTTCTGAAATTATCTTTTTGGAATTGAAAGATTTGGCAATGAAACCTGTGGCAAATAGATGGATATTATATCCAAGGTTTCTTATGGCTATAATTTTAAATCAATTAAAATCTGATGGCCTTGTTGGCCTTGGAGTCCCTGCTCTGGTGGTTTTGCCAGAGGCATACTCCAGGCACAACTCAAACCCACAACTCAAAGAGGCTGCCAAACTGCTCAAACCCAAGCAGAGGGAACCCACAGCCTCCACCTCCAAATCTAAAGTCCCCTCCAAACCAAACCCAAAGAAAACCAAAAAGGCTACTCAGGGAATTGAGTCCCCTGATGATGCCCCTGTAGCACAAACGCAGGATGAAACTACAAGCCTTAATCCCCTTGTAGTTTCAATGACTCCACCAGCTGAAACCGCTCAGGTATCCTCTCAACAGGATCCTGATGCAACCAACATTGGGGACACCACATTACTGGAATCTTTCTCACTTGAGAAGATTGCCATTGAAGAGCACCACTCTCCCCAGGTGCAAACCTTTTCACCTCCATCTCCCACTGATACCACCCCTACACCCCCCCCCCCCTCCCCCCCCCCCCCCCCCCCTACAGCCCAACTGCAGTCATTCACAAGTGCTGACTCAACTACATCCTCTACCCCTCCCCAGAAACATGTTACCACTGGGAAAACCTCAACAGCTGAGGGAGAGGACCAAAATGTAGTTGACAACCACGCATAGGGATTCTAAAGTTCAATCTCCTAGTGTAGATGTGGAGACTAGAACATCTGGTGAGGCTACCTCTTCCCCTGTTTCAACACATGAACAGGATGAAGCAGGTATCATCTCTAAGACCTCACCAGAGGCAACTGCTAATGAAGGACTTGCTCCTGAGGCAGGAAGTCCCCAGTTCCAAGACAAAGGGGCACATGTGATTACTGATCTACACTTAGCACATGTTCATCCTGATTCACTCAGGAGGTCAGTTGATTCAGCTTATACTGATGATGACCTGGGCTTTTTCTTTGAAGTCTTAGCCCAAAACACCATTCTTGAGACTGAGGTTTGCAGATTAAAAGAACTGCTTACCAACATGTCTCAGGAACCAAGTCCATCTGCCCCAATTCACCCACAGATGGCAGCTTCTGTTGAAGCTTTACCAAACACTGAGCCACTCAAATCAAACAAGCCCACCAGCCTCTGTTTCATGCACCATTTCTCAGGGAGAGTACCCCTCTGAGCAAATGGCTGCTGTTTTCAAATCCTCCTTACCTCTCATCACCCCATCATCACATCTATTGTCCATCAAACCATTGATGAGAGGATTTCCTCAGATCTAAAAGCCCTTGTGGATGATGCTGTGTCACACAAACTTTCTGACATTCAAACCCTTGAACCCAATGCAACCAAAAAGGGGGAGTCTAAGTCAGTGAAAGATGATAAAAGGAAAAGAGTTGAAGAGGAAGAATCTAAGGAGGAAAATAAAGGCAAAGAGATCATTACCTACAAAAGAAAGAAGAGTGTTGGTGAACAAACTGAGGATGAGAAGAGGTTGGATGAGATGATCAAAGAAGCTGATGAGCAACATAGCAGATCCATGGACAGGATCATTGATCAGCTCTCAGGCAAGGATTTGATACTGCCAAACTTGATTCAGAGATCAGAAGACTTGAGATTCAGGAGATTAAGAATCGATGGGCAAGCTGCAATGAAGAAGAAAGGGAGAGACTGGAGGCTATGATCAGATTCCTATCCAAACACTTGGGAAGACCTATCATTGAGATCAAGTCATGGTCCAGAGATAGCATTTTGGAGATAACCACCAAAATATGCTCATCTGAAAGCTTCAACAAAGGTTTAATCATTGAAGCTCTGGATGAAGCTGGTGCTGGGAAGAGATCTGACATGGCTAAGTTATCCAAAGCCACCTCACCAACAAAATAATAGAGCAACCCTTAAAATCTCCTCAACCCAAAACAACCAATCTCAAAACCCTCAAAACAACCAACCTCTCAACCTCCAAAACAATTACCCTCAATCCTCAAAACAACCAACCTCACAACCCTCTAAGCCAACCCCTTTACCTAAGAAACCCATTCAATCTACCACCAGTGATGCACCTAAAAGAAAAAGAAGGCTGCTGAGGATGAAGAAGAAGAAGAAGAGGATGAAGAGGATAATCTGCCAATATCTGCTATTCTTGAAAGGAAGAAACTTAAGCCTAGGAGTAAATCACAAACAATAACTCCTGAAACTCAAAGGCAAATGGTTAAAGTCAAGATTGAAGAAGAAGAACAGCAGAAGTAGCATGATGAGCAATTTTTTAAATGGTTGACAAGGACTTCCCTCAGTCCTCATCCATTCAAGCAATGAAGAAACAAGCTCAGAGGCTGTACACTCTTAGACATACCTTCCAACATCAAAGAGAAAGAGTGAGGATTTGGCCAGACCCCAGGGTAAGTTCCAGAATACACAAGAAAAACTTACCAACTAGATATCATGGCCAAGTAAGAAAGACTTTGAATGCTGCAATTATGTTGGCCATGGTAGTCTCACCCTGGGAAATTATTGAAGAATTCAAGAGAGCACACACCTCAAAATCAACCCCTATGTCTATTCTTGAGAACAAAATGATCAAGAAGGGGTTGTTATATAAAAGACTTGAAGATCTTCAAAAGAGTGAACTCCAGTTGCTGCTTGAAGGCTCTCATCCAGATGAATTTGCATACAGAGAGATCACAACTGTTGAGTTGAAGAATGGGAAGACAATAAGGTATTTGTCTGAATACTATGGGCCTGAATTCTTCTTTGAGGGAGAAGCAGAAGAACTCACCAAGGAGGACAAGTTGTTCTCCTTGAGGCCTATGCAAGGGAGTCTTACAGACTCATCAATAGGAAATAGGTTTCATGGTTGGGACAAGACTCTGTGTCCAGTTTCCCAGGACAGAGTTCCCTTCCATACTTAGCCAATCAAAAGATTAGAAACCTTTTCCCGGCCTATGCTTATTTGTTTACCTCTGAAGCTGATCAAGAGAGTATTTCTGCCAAAGAATAAGTGGGATCATCAATAAAGTTAGAGGTTTTGGCTGCAATGGTTCAGGGGGAGTTTGTTGGACCAAACGAACCAATGAGCCTGATCAGAAAAACCTCTAAGTCCCACAGACATTACAACTGCTGAAGAAGATCACAACAGCTGAAGACATCAGCTGATTACAAAGGTCTGAAGACAAAGTCTGAAAGTAAAGACTGAAGACAAAGTCTGAAAGTGAAGTACTGGCTGAAGTTGAAGTTAATTCAGTAGTTGTGATGGTTTTTCCTTTTCAGTACTTGTAATTTTAACCTTTCAGTAGTTTATTGTTTCAGTAGTTTTAAGTCAGTAATTTTATGTATTTTGTACTTAGCATTCTCTGAGATGTGATCAGTTGTTGAGAACATTTCAGTAGTTTGCATTATTTCAGTTGTTTTGTATAATTCTGTTAGATATCAGCAGATGTCACATTCCTCTATATAAGGGATGTTGACCTAGCTGTATTCTAACCGAAGCATTACGCGTGAATGAAAACATTCCTTTAACAGAAATATTCTCTCTCTATAAATGTGATTGAGTGTTTGCATATTCATTACTTTCTTGCTTGAATTCGATCTTATTGTGTTATATTCCGCTGCAAAATTCAAATCTAATTGATCCGATCCATCATCTAATAAGATTAGCTAAGTGTATTTGGTTCCCATGATGAACAAGCATACGTCATCAGGAGTCGGCAATACCTCGGCTTTAGCACCAAATAGGCTTGTCAGGCTCAAAGATCTAAGACGTAGTCAGGCTAGCAATAGTTAATGATTGTAAACAAACTATGTATCTCATATAATCACTTACAAAACACAAATAACCATGACAAAAATAAAGATGAATTACAAGTGCTTTACAAGTCTCAAACGTTTATAAGTTTATGATGTATAAGCATCATGTTTCACCCCAAAATAGTGTGAAATAAAGTAAAAGAGGGCAAGGAAACTCACTTGGCAATAGGTATATAATGGAGATTAATAAAGAATAGTAAACGTCGTTTCCAAGATAAAACGTCACAAGGCACCTAAATATATATATATAATTACAAGATTTAAGTTTAATAGTAAATTTAACGATTTAGCGAGGGTTAGGGTTCTAGGTCGAATTTGGAGGTTTTGTAGATACGCTAGATAATAAAGAAATATACGATTTCATGTCTTTTAATAGAAAATATGTAATTAACCATTAAAAAAATACGAATAAAGTTTACATATAAAAACTTAAATACACACTTGGAACAAACATGATTTAAACGATAATAAATTAAAGGTAGCGTTTAGACCCAAAATCATTTTGCTAATTTAAGATTTAAAAACCATTTTTAATAGGAGTAGAACTTAAAATAACCTTTGTAAAAAGATTTTATAAAAATTTATTTAATTATCATATTTTATTAAAATTCCAGAAAATTATTTATGCTTATAAAATATCTAAAGTTTACAAAAACATTTTTTTAGTTATTAAAAATTATTCATAGTTAAATTAAGGCTTAAAAAACCTTAAAAAAATAGTTGAGGGAGCCAGGGTTCAAACCCGGGACCTCAAGGTTGTAAGGACAGTAACTTAACCAGTGAACCAAGGCCTTGGCCTTGGTTCATTTTGGTTTCTAACTCTTTTAAACCCATATTAAAAATTCCTCTTTTTCACCAAGAACCCTAGAAACGATTTTCCCCCAAATTGAAGAGCAATTCGATTATGTAAATGATTGAAATCATGGGGCTTTTGTTCCCCATGTATAGCCGAGCATATTCATGCGTTTAACTTACTTGATTACTTTTGAATTGAAGGTTTAGGGCTTGATTCTTTTCTTCGGTTGACTTGCGATGAACAAGGTTCGATTTTTGATTGTTTGAGTGTGTATTTCACGAATTGTGTGCACAGAGAGTTGAAAGAAATCAAATGATCACTTTCCCCTCTGTTAAATGAATTCAATTGGTAGATTGAGATACCGGTTGGATCTCACCTATGATTCGATTGTTTCGGTTACTAAAACTTGATTAACTGGTGAGTTAAGTTCAATTAACCGATGCATTAAGTTTGCATTTGATATGTCGAACGTTTCTAACCATTTTAATCCGATTATCCAACGCTTCTGTACATCGAACGACTATGAACCGATTGGGTTACATTTGCGGTTAAATTCCCCTTTAATACCGAATGTAATGGTCCAATTGACTATGGGTTCGAGTTCGCAATGTTACAACGGTTCGATTGGTGCCTTTAACAGGTTAAAAACGTTCGGAATTCAATGTTTGGTGGTCACCGGAGCTCGGCCGGAGGGTGGCCGGCCGGTGACCGGTTTATCGGGGGTGAAAGATGGGGGTGGGGTTTTAATTTTGATCAATTACACCTTTGGTCCCTCTACTTTGAATCTCAGTTATTTTATGCTAAAATTTTACTTTAAATTTTATAAATTGGCATTAAAACCCCCTTAATTAACTTTAAGCTTAACATTAACCTAAACTTGTTAACTTTTATAACTTGTTATTTATATAATTATTACTAGTAATATTATTATCATTATTATTATAAATTTTATTATTGACGTTACTATTATTGTTAACATTATGATTTATTATAGTTATTTGTTGTTATTATTAATGTTATTACTATCTTAGTTTTTATTATTATTATTATTATTAGTAATGTTAATATTATTTATTATTATGAACAATTTAATAAACTATACCCTTTCAAATTTAAGAATTTAAAGACAAATTAAAAGATAACCATAAGTAATCCATAAATTCCATAATGGGCATAAGTAGTCCTTACAAGGACTTAACAAGATTAACTTTTAATTTAACAGAAATACAAGATGTTACAGTACAACCATGTCTTCTTTGGTTAAACACTTCCGCAGATGAAATACATGGAATGTCGGGTGATATCCACTTAACTCATCGGGTAATTCCAACCTATAGGCCACCTTTTCTACTCACGCAATTATTCGAAAAGGCCCTATGTATCTCGGGCTCAACTTGCCCCGCTTCCTGAACCGAATAATACCTTTCCAAGGTGAGACTTTCAACATAACTCTATCACCCACCTGGAATTCAATCGGTCTTCGCCTCCTATCGGCATACGACTTCTGCCTATCTTTGGCCGCCTTCATAAACGCTTTGATCTTTTCAAGCTTCTCAGTCGTAGCCTCGATGACCTCAACACTCCCCAACTCCTTCTGACCAATATCACCCCAACAAACGGGTGTTCTACATCTCCTACCGTATAGCATCTCATAAGGGGGCATACCAATACTGGCATGATAACTATTATTGTATGAGAACTCAGCTAACGGTAAGTGGTCATCCCAACTTCCTCCAAAGTCAATGACGCATGCCCGAAGCATATCTTATAGCGTCTGAATAGTCCTTTCCGACTGACCATCCGTATGTGGATGATAAGTCGTGCTAATGTGTAACCTCGTCCCCATAACATCGTGGAATTTCTTCTAGAATTTAGATGTAAACCGGGTGTCACGATCAGACACAATGGACACCAGCACACCACGACAAGTTACAATATCCTTGATGAACAGATCCGCCAACCGCTCGGATGAATATGTCTCGCGGATCGGTAGGAAGTGAACACTCTTCGTCAAACGATCAACTATCACCCATATGGCATCATACCCTTTCATGGTACGTGGTAACTTTGTGATAAAGTCCATAGTGATATGCTCACACTTCCACTCCGATATATCCAACGGTTGGATCTTCCCGTACGGCTTCTAATGCTCGGCCTTCACTTGTAAGCAAGTAAGACACTTACTCACATACTTCGCCACATCGCGCTTCATACCTGGCCACCAATAATCTTTCTTCATGTCTTGATACATTTTCGTGGCACCTGGATGAATGGAGTATCGAGTCTTATGAGCTTCGTCCATGATCTTCCCATGTAGATCCCCATAGCGAGGAATCCACATCCGTCCTAATCGGGTTCTAACACCATGAGTATTTTCGCCCAACTCCTTGACCATACCTTTAATTCTTTCAGAGTTAAGATAATCTTCCATCAATGCTTCATCCTGAAACTCCTTGCCCTGCTTCATCACATCAGAGGTCATCACTAACTGATAAGCCTTCACCCGAACTGGCTCGGGTCTCTCTTTTTAGCTAAGGGCATCTGCCACCACTTTGGCCTTGCCCGGATGGTAATGGATCTCGCAAACATAATTCTTTATGAGCTCCAACCATCTCCTCTGCCTCATGTTCAGATCTTTATGCTTGAAGAAGTACTTCAAGCTCTTGTGGCCAGTGAAGATGGTGCACTTAGTCCCGTACAGGTAGTGTCTTCAAATCTTTAATGCAAAGACCACAACTGCTAGCTCCAAGTCATGAGTTGGGTAATTAACCTTATGAACTTTCAACTGTCGGGATGCATATGCTATAACCTTTTCTCGCTGCATCAACACACAACCCAACCCCGAGTAAGAAGCATCTGAATAAACCACTAAGTCCTTGCTTCCTTCGGGCAACGACAAGACAGGAGCCTGAGTCAACATTGCCTTTAACTCCTCAAAAGCCTTCTCTTGATCTGAACCCCATATAAACTTCACATCTTTACATGTCAACTTGGTCAACAGAGAAGCTATCTTGGAGAAGTCTTGAATGAAACTCCCAAATAGCCCGCCAAACCCAAGAAACTACGAATTTTGGATGGCGTCTTTGGAGACTTCCATTGCATCACCGCCTCCACCTTCCCCGGGTCCACCATAATCCCCTTGGGATTCACCACATGACCCAAAAACTGAACTTCGAGCAACCAGGACACACACTTGTAGAACTTGGTATACAACTTCTCCTTGCTCAACGTCTCCAACACCTCTCGAATGTGACCGGCATGGTCCTCCTCGCTCTTCAAATAAATCAGGATATCATCAATAAATACAATCACTGATTTATCCAACATCGGCCGACACACTCGATTCATCAAGTCCATAAAAGCAGCTGGCCCATTGGTTATACCAAAAGACATAACGAGAAACTCGTAGTGTCCATAACGCGTGCGAAAAGCCATTTTAGGAATATCTTGCTCCTTCACATTCAACTGATGGTAGCCAGATTGAAGATCTATCCTCAAGAAACAACTGGCACCTTGGAGCTGATCAAACAGATCATCAATTCTCGGTAGTGGATTCCGATTCTTCGATGTCAGCTTATTTAGCTCGCAATAGTCTATGCACATCCTCATACTACCGTCTTTCTTCTTCTCAAACAAGACCAGAGCACCCCATGGAGAGATACTCGGTCTAATGAACCCTTTATCAAGCAACACCTGCAGTTGCTCCATAAGTTCCTTCATCTCAGTCAGAGCCAACCGATACGGTGCCTTAGCAACAGGTTGGGCACCCGGTATAAAGTCAATCTGAAACTTGATCTCGCGACCCGATTGCACACCTGGTAAGTCTTATGGAAACACGTCTGGAAAGTCACACACAACTGGTACATCGGACAGTTGTGGTGTTGGCGTAACCACATCCTTCACATAGGCCAAGTAGGCACTACATCCACGCCTCATGCACTTTCCCGCCATCAACATTGATATCACCTTCGGAATCATAGTGACTCGATCACCGTAAACCGTCACCGAACTCTCGCCAGGTGCTATCAATTGGTTCATCTTCTTGCGACATACAATGTTCGCCTCGTAGTTCGCCAACCAATCCATTCCTAGGACTACATCAAACCCGCCTAAGATCATCACGAACAGTCTAGAAGGGAACTTATGACCTTCTAGTTCCATATCACAACCTTCTATCAAGTCAATAATCCTGGTAGACTTACCTATGGCAATTTCCACATCAAAGGGCTTATCTATACTCCTACTACTAACAGGCAATTTAGCACAGAAAGCATCAGAAATAAAACTCTTACTAGCATCAGAATCAAATAACACAGAAGTTAGAGTTTTGTTTACTAGAAACGTACCTGACACAACATCGGGGTCAGTCCTACCCTCCTTCTGAGTCATCATGAATGCCCTGGCGCTCGCCCTCTGCCCCTCGGTCGCGGTCTTCTTTCCTGCCCCGGAACTCTCAGCCCTCGGCTTCTTGCATTCCCAACTCATGTGGCCCTCTCCACCACAGTTAAAACATCTGACCCCATGACAATCCTTGGCTATATGCCCCGTCCTCCCACACTTGAAGCATACATTCGATCCCCACCTACATTCTCCGGTATGCTCCCTTCCACATTTGCCACACTTCCTCGACCCCGCACCAGATGTGACCATACGTTGGTCATCCACCCGTGCACCCTTGTTGTTTACCGGGGCACCACCCCGTCCAAACCTCTTCCCATTCCGGTTCCGGTCACCACCACCTTTCTTACTCACCTCAGCCACCACCACTTATCGCTCATCATATAGCCTTCCAGCCAGATCAACCACCGACTTAAACATGCTCGACCGGGCGACGATCATATGCCTGCGGATATCCGCCAACAAGCTTTGAATGTACCTCTTAATCTTCCGTGACAGAGGCGTCACCTGATCAGGCACCAGTCGTGCTATTTTTTAAACTTGGTGGTGTATAGCTGGTGTGTCATTGTTCCCGCCTCCAGCTACAGGAATTATCTCTTAACCTTGTCCAACTCTCGGTGAGGACAAAACTCCTCAATCATAAGCTTTTTCAACTCTGGCCACCTCATTCTTCCAATTGCCCGACTACCCTCGGCTTGGACGATATTGTCCCACCAACACAGAGCCGAGTCCACAAATGAATGAGTGGCAAACTTCACCTTCTGATCCTCCCGGCACTCATTGATATCCAGCACAGCATCCATCTCCCTCACCCACTGGTGAGAAGCAGCAGTGATGTCGTTTCCATCAAAAGTCGGGGGCTTGCATCTCTAAAAAGCCCTATAATTATAGCATCGTGCTACCTCAGGCACAGGCTCTTCTTCCTTATCGTCTGTTGAGAAAACCGTCTCCATCTCCGGTTGCTCTCTCCCTCCCAAGGACCTATTTCTCTCTTTCCTTTCTCCTTCTCGTATAGCCTTTATCACCTCAGTCACCACAGATGGTAAGATCGTCTGTATGACCTAATGGACCTCCTCTACAACAGCCTCCTTCACCGAGGCCCTTAGATTAGCACTCTCATCACCACCCTCCAGATGAGGAGTCTCGGGCTCTCTGTG